>JAJOZX010000619.1:1017500-1340107 GCA_023014485.1 Bathynomus jamesi | reverse complement strand
ACCACTACACCATAGGCCTCACCCAAACAAATGCTCGTAATTCCTCTACATACGCGCAGAAACCAATGCCCCAAAGGGGCACCCCTCGCATGCCGTAACATTTATACATTATAACTGCAACACGCAGTATAATTAACGTAAAGAACGACGCTTTGTATAGGAGAACTTATCCGCGCAAGATGAGAGCGAAAGAACGAAACAATTGAAAAAATGAGGTACCCACCGGGAATCGAACCCGGATCTTTGGGGCATTGGTTTCTGCGCGTATGTAGAGGAATTACGAGCATTTGTTTGGGTGAGGCCTATGGTGTAGTGGTTAGCATGTCTGACCGGCAATCGGAAGATCCCGGGTTCGATTCCGGGTGGGTACCTCATTTTTTCAATTGTTTCGTTCTTCGCTCTCATCTTGCGTGGATAAGTCTCCTATACAAAGCGTCGTTCTTTACGTTATATATACACATATATTATATATAGTATATATATTATCTATCAGTGGCGACTGCGTATAGGAGCGATGGAGTGGTCGCTCCCCCTTGCTTGAAACGATAAATATTAATTTAACAGATAAAAAATATATTAATTTTAGATATTCAACAATTATTTTTATATTTTATTAAAAATTTTTTTTAATACAAATTTATGGCTTCTTTTGACATAATTTTGAGTCGCAACTGATTATATCTAATATATATATATATATGGAGAAAAAGGAAAATAATTTGTATGGATTTTTCATCATTCATTCATTTCACGTGAAATTTATCATTATATATATATATATATGATGAATTTCACACTTAAACACGTGAAATGTATGAATGATGCAAAATTCATACAAATTTTTTCCTTTTTCCTTGGTAATGCGCCTCGGTGGTGTAGTGGTTAGCGTCGCTGACGCAGCCGGCGCGCAGCAAAACCCAGCTGTTCATCCTTCCACACAATAAAGAAAGTGGTTGGTAGATAAATGGGTACCCTAGGTGGCCTAGTGGTTAAGACGCTGGGCTGCTGATGGGGCATGGTTCGGATTCCACGTTAAACTGTAGGTTTAAGGTGGAGTGAAAAGCTTGACCTTCGTCAGAATGAACAATTCGGGCGGAAGCTAACCAAGGGTTTTTCTCCTCATATATATATATATATATATAATATTTAGGAGAAATCCAATGACAAGGAGGAATGTAAATGCCATGAAAAGTCTTCTTTAATGCGCAACGTTTCGAGCAATACGCTCATCATCAGGCTAGATAATAACAATATGAAATTAGAATCAATAAATAAATGTGAACAAGACAAAATAATTTCTATAAAACCTATTCATTAAAAGCAAATTTTAAAAAGACTAAAAGAAGAGGGTTAAATTCAGTTATAAATAAGTTGCCGAACAGGTAAAATTTTAAATAAAAAAGAAGCCTCCAGTATTCGGGAACATAGTATAAAATGTAAAACTGATGTCACTTTAGATAATTTTAAAATTCTCGGTTGTAATTCTTGTCCTAACTCACTTAGAATTTTGGAATCTCTTTATATTAAAACATTGACCCCTTCTCTAAACGTGGATTCCTCAGCTGTCCCTCTAAATTTTTTATAATCCCCCCTCCCCAATTTTTTATAATCCCCCTCCCCTAACTTATAACTCTCCAACCGCCCAACCCATAGCTTGTTTCCTGTTTTGTTTTGTTTTAAATTACTCGTGCCTCGGAACCAGCATTGAAAGGTTCGTAGTGTTAATTATTCCATTGTATTAGTGTTAATTATTCCAGTGTACTAATTTCAAATTTACTATATGTAATTTAAAAATAGCTTAAAATTCTTGTAATTTTATATGTAAATTTTTATAACTTTGAATTTAACCCTCTTCTTTTAGTCTTTTTAAAATTTGCTTTTAATGAATAGGTTTTATAGAAATCATTTTGTCTTGTTCACATTTATTTATTGATTCTAATTTCATATTGTTATTATCTAGCCTGATGATGAGCGTATTGCTCGAAACGTTGCGCATTAAAGAAGACTTTTCATGGCATTTACATTCCTCCTTGTCATTGGATTTCTCCTAAATATTAAATTGAAGCTTTGTAGAAGCAAACCGCATGACTAATATATATATATATATATTATTATATATATATATATATATATACACACACACACATACATAAATACAGTATATACTGTACAGTATATCAGGGGCGACGCCAGGCTTTCGTGGATAGTCAGGCTCAAACATTTTTTCAAGCATATATAAAATTACATATATACAGTATATGGGATGAATTTCACAATTAAACACGTCAAATGAATGAATGATGCAAGCCCACAAGGAAAAGGAAAAAGATTCCAAGGCCTTTCGTGTATTCAGAAACAGGCCCTTCCGAGTGTGCTGATCGCATCACGGAGGTGATTCTCTCGGGCATGGAGGCGTACATTCCATAGTTTATTCCTACACTAATACAAAAAATCCTTGGTTTAACTTTACTTGTTCTAATGTTATTCGCAACAGAGAGGAGTCTTTCAGAAGGTACCGTCGCCATCCAACTCCTGACTCTCACTCAGCATATACAGTATTTCTGTCTGGAATCGTGCAAAATAAGTTTTTCGACTCGCCAAAAATTCCTTCATCCGACAAAAATGTAAAAATCTATCCCATTCTGTTTCTTCTCTCTCTTTCTGGCATCTAGTTAAGAACCTCTTCAACAACTTCTTCCTCTTTCCCTCCTCTTTTCCATTCCGGCGGCTCAGTTGCCGTCTCTTTTCCTGACAAAACTGACTTTTCGCTCAAACTTTCGCTTCCAACTCAACCCTGGACGATTCGGGTGCTGTTTCTCCATCTCCTCCTCCTTCTGACTTTATGTCAGAAATTAGAATCTCTTCCAAAGATGTTCTTTCTGCCCAATTTGGGCTCAACTCTAAGAAGGCGTACGGTCCTGATGGTGATCCTCCTGTTGTCCTGAAGAACTGTACTTCTGTGCTGACACCCTGCCTAGGCAAACTCTTTCGTCTGTCTCATCTGGTACTTTTCCTTCCTGTTGGAAGTTCGCTTTCATTCAGCCTGTCCCAAAGAAGGGTGACTGCTCTCAACCCTCCAACTATCTTCCAATTGCTTTGATTTCTTCTTTCTAAAGTTTTTTAATCCATTCTTAATAGGAAGATTCTTAAACACCTCTCTTCTCACAATCTTCTTTCAGCTCGTCAGTATGGGTTCCGCAAGGGACGCTCTACTGGCGATCTTCTTGCACATCTCGCTGACTCTTGGTCATCCTCCTTTCGGGATGTCGGTGAAACTTTTATTGTTGCGCTAGACATATTGAAAGCTTTTAATAGAGTGTAGCACAACTTTAATTTCGAAACTGTCCTCCTTCGGTTTCCATCCTTCGATCTGTGCCTTTCTCTCTAATTTCCTTTCTGGCTGATCTATAGCTACGGTTGTAGATGGCCAATGTTGTTCTCCTAAAACCATCAACAGTGGTGTTCCTCAGGGTCCTGTCACCCACTGTTTTCATTTTATTTATTAATGATATTTTAATTCGCAGTTCCTGTTCTATTCACTCCTATGCCGATGATTCCACTCTTCACTTCCCCACCCGCTTCCCGTCCCTCTCAACCATCAGTCCATGATTCGTGTAGTAAGGCTATGGTGCACCTGACCACTGATCTTTCTGTTATCTCTGATTGGGGCAGAGAAAGCCTTGTGGCTTTCAATGCCTAAAAAACTCGGTTCCTCCATCTGTCTACTCATTACAATCTTCCACACGACTATCCCCTTACCTTGAAGAACACACAACTCAATCCTTCCTCTTCTCTTAACATTCTTGACGTTTCCTTTTCTAGTGATCTTTCCTGGATCACATATACTCTTTCCAAAATAGCTCCTAAGAGGTTGGGTGTATTGTAACGGCTTCACAGATTCTTCACCTCCGCTCAGTTGCTGTCTCTGTACACGAGTCTTGTCAGCCGCTGTATGGAGTATGTTTCTCATGTATGGGGTGGCTCAACCCACACAGCCGTACTTGACCCGGTGGAGTCAAAGGCTTTCCGTCTCATTAATTCCCCGCCTCTTACTGACTGTCTTCAATCCCTCTCTCTTCGCCGCAATGTTGCCCCACTCTCTTTACTATTGCTATTATAATGGACACTGTTCTTCTGCACTCTCTAACTGTATGCCTCCTCTAAGGAGAACACGCAGCACCAGACTTTCGACACTTTCTCATTCCTTTTCTGTCCAACTCTCTAACGCAAGGGTTAATCGGTATTTTCAATCTTTCATTTACTCAACCAGTCAACTCTGGATCAATCTTCCTCAATCCATCTTTTCCCCTATTTATGACCTCCAATCTTTCAAACGCAGAATGTCTAGGCATCTCGAAAACCCTGGAACTTGATTTTGGCTCTTCTTCTATGGAGGGGGGGGGGAAGTTTTGCGGGCGTTTGCCCTTGGCCCCTCCTTCCTACATGAAAAAAAGCTTAAATATCTCTAATTTTGTTCCGAGTGAGAAGATGGATATAAATGTGGGCAAGGTGAGTCGAGAGGCCGTTATACCATATCCTATTTTATACCAGAATATTATTGTCCTCATTAAGCACCTCAAGAGTATTTTCGGCAAGTACAAGAGGGTAAATTTGAAGGGCAGATTCTGCTTCATATTACCGCCTAATGTTACGCATTATGTTTTTTCTCTTTTTTATAATCTTCATAAGACGTTGTTGAAGTATGAGAGTGAAAAGGAATGAGTCCGACTCCGAAAGAATTAGAGCTAGTAAGGTCCCGACGAATGCTATCCCCCTAGTATGGGCCGTTCCCTATGTGCAGCTAAATCGCGCTGTAGTCCGTCCTTTTAAATTAAATGAGGAGGAAACGTTAGATTTAACGCCTAATAGTGTGATTGCACAAACTGCAACAGTAACAGAAGATACGTCAACTCTGGTAGCTATATGTACGGAAGCACCTAGAACACGCTTCCCAGTAACTAACTATGAAGCCTATATCAATTACAGGAAAAAATTCTATTGTCGATCATGCGAGTAAACATCAGCCTAAGGTAGGACCTTTACTCGAGAAAAGAGCGTTAGACGATTCTAACGAATTTACTCTTCGGGCATGGAGTCTCTCGGAAGATGAGATAAGAAGAGCCCAGAAGGCAGTCGAGAGATGCTGCCGCATCGTCAGAGAGTTACAAGAATCCAGGAGAGATACTGAGAAAAGACTGGTGATGTATATCGTCATAAATGGCATTTTTTCTTTAGTGGTACCCAAGGTGAGGGAGGGAAATTCTATTTCCAGTACTTTTTGCCTTCCGAAGAATTGCAGAGAGAGGCCCTCAGGAGGGCCGATGACTCCCTTATGGGAGGTCACTACAGTGACTACGAAACTTTTGATAATCTTACGGAGTTCGCCTTTTGACCAAATATGTTGGCCTAAATATACACATTTGTACGACAATGCAGAGTGTCACGAATATAGAATGACCCGATATAGGCCAATTTCTGTATGGAAGATCGAAATAGCCTTCGAACCCCTTGAGATCGTCTACGCCGACCTCAGGACCTTTTCCAAGTTCGGAGACGCTTTTCGAGAACATCTTAGTTCTTGTGGACTCCTTATCTAGATTTGTCTAGCTCTATCCATTACGAGACAAAACAGCTAACTCAGTAGCTAAGTGTGTCTTTAGAGATTTTATCTATAAAAATGGGAGGATGCAACACTTGAGGACTGACAACGGGACAGAGTGCAATAACGAACTCTTCGATTGCCTGGCCAAGGTGAATGGGATCATTATGCATCGGAGTACCCCCTTCCGCCCCCAGAATCAGGCACATTGGGATCAGGCCCATTGGAATGAGTATCTGCCTTTGGTCCAACACCTCCATAATACAATGAAACACACCCCAACAGGGAATAAACCCTTTTTCCTTTTCTTTGGAAGGGAATTTAGGAAAGAAGATTTAAGCGACGTCGATTCAATAAGCTGCCACTATCAGAACGACCACTATAACTGGAGTCATCTCAAAATGATGCAGGATACTTATGAAGAAGTTCGGAATGAAAGTGAAAAGAAAAGAAAAATGATTGACAGAGCACGACACCTGAAATTGCGAACTCCTTGGATCGGAGGCAGAGTGTACATATGACGGCCCCCAAGTAATCGTGAGAAGGTTCAAGCCTTACGTCTTGCTCGCGAAACAGAGTCGGGAAAAGAAAGACGGGCCTACATCAACAACCTGAAGACAGAAAGGTGGTAGCGCAGCACCCGACGAATTAGGTGCAGAACAAAAGGAGGACCCAAATTATGACAATATACCCGACTGTGACGGTGTCGAATTGGCAGAAAGAGAAGACTTTCCGGTTCCGGGTCGGGAGCATACGAATATACACACACACCAATGTATACAAGGCTTGCATACATTTATATACACAAACGAGCGTATAGGTGTATACATGTGTATATAACTGGCGGAGTGAAAGTAATGTATTTACTTATCAGTAGCTTGCTCGCTCCTTGGACATCCGGTCAGATTTGATAAGCAAGACAGCGGTTTGCTGGTTCTCTTGCACTAACTTAACTAATGTAATCAAATAAAAAATTATTCAATATAATATAACTTAATTCGGAAAAGGAAAACTGAAGAGAAGAGAGCGAAAAGCACTATCTTAAAAATGGTTCCTAAAAAGAAATATATATATATATATATTATATATATTGGGGGGGAGAGAGAGAGAGAGCAAAGAAGAGGTGTGTGTGTATATATAATATATATATATATATATATATATATATATATATATATTGGGGGGAAGAGAGAGAGAGCAAAGAAGAGGTGGTGTGTATATATATATATATATATATATATATATATATATATATATATATATGATGAATAAAACACGAAGGAAAGGAAACACAAAATGGTGCTCAAGCGCTTTCGTCTAATGACATCCTCAGGAACACTGAGGATGTCATTAGACGAAAGCGCTTGAGCACCATTTGTGTTTCCTTTCCTTCGTGGTTTTATTCATCATAAATATTTTTCACGTGTTACCTTCGTGAAATAATTTTCATATATATATATATATATATACGGGTGTCAGGAAATGATTGCCCCCCCCCCCTGTAGAGCAAAAACTAGAAGAGATAGATAAAAAACCGGTGAGACCACTTGAAAGAGCGTTAAAATCTGAATAAAAACCATTATATTCTATTCCTGTGATTTAATTCTTACCATTTTTTTCCCCACAGAAACCATGGCATCATCTATTTTGAACGATTCAGAGAAAAAGCGAGTTCTTGACCGCATTCGAGCTGTCACATTTCGTGAAGCAAAGGAAGCTGGTGCAACTTTCATAACTCGACACTGGGTGGCTGAGAGATTAAAAAGATCAGAAGACTTTGTCAAAAGGAATTGGAATAAGAATCCTGAAGATTGTGAAACAGAATTTCGAGGAGGAAGACCGGAGAAATTATCTCAAGAATCGAAAGACATTGTGCTTGCTGCATCACGGCGCCGAAAGAAGAGCTGCTCTGAGGTAGCGAAAGAGATACTTATCCGTCGTGGTAAGATAGTCAATCGGCAACTTGTGCATCAATTTCGAGTTCGCCAAGGCTTGAGTGCTTGGCATGAAATAGCTAAGCCACGGAAGAGTGATCTTAATATTGAAGATCGGCTATGGTTTTGTGATTATCTTGAGGAATGGACGGAAGACGATTTCCTTCACTTGGTTGTCAGCGATGAATTCTTCGTTTATGTCTCCAGAAAACCAAATTTTCAGAATGATCGGGTTGGGCAACAACTCCTGATGAAGCCCAGACGACCAGAAGATCGAGAAATAGTAAAAAATCCAGCATGTGTGGGTGTTTTCATTATGTTCTCTATTCGGAAGCTCATCTGGGTTATCAAACCAAGAGGAACCAGTTGGGATGGGCCTTATTTTCGAAATGTAATTTTAGCCCAACATGTAATTCTGTTTTTGAAAGACCCGAGTGTGTTTGGATGTTGAACAGGCAATCTTTCTTCACGACAAAGCCCTGTATGAAAGCACTTGCGACTCAAAACTGCTTAAGGACAATAACATTGCTTTTTTCGGAAATAATGAATAGCCTGGCAATTCTCCCGATCTTAATGTCTGTGAACATGTCGGATCCATCATGAAGGATCGGGTGGAGTCCTTAATGCTGGAACAACCCATCAGAATCGAATCGGTATTCAACAGAAATTATGAATGCAAAGATCAACGAAGTCCTTGAAGAAATGAGTCATGATACCGATCTCTTTGAGACACTTCGGGATCATACCCCCGTCGATTAATGGCCGTCAGAGCTGCAAATGGGGGCAACACCCGATATTAAAACAAGTGTTTTTTATTCAAAATTAAACGCTCTTTCGCGTGGTTTTGTCTGTTTTTTTCTATCCTTTCAGTTTCTTCTGTACAGGGGGGGGGGGCAATCATTTCCTGACACCCTTTATATATATATAGGCAGTTTTTGCCAATCCATCTCATCCTTTGCCCATAATCCACGTAAAGTTTCTTGGGTCCCAAAAGTCCTTTGGAGTACAAGAGGTTGTACGAAGTGAGTGTCACCTGGGAACGAGAGCAGGTGCCACAAGTGAATTCGAATTATAGAACTTTATGCCTCATGTTAGGCAGAATATCATAGAGGATATGCAATGTTAGGAAGAGAGAGAACTAGGTAGAAGGGTATAGGGTACGACGTATCCCAAGATACTGAGTTATTCGCAATTACTGTGACAACTTTGTTCGCAGGTGATGTTACTGTTCCTTTTGCTGTTGTCACGACACGGAGTCGCTGGCTTTCGTTTGACGGATGTGAATAGCGTGTTCTTCACCAGGCAGGGAACGCTCATTCCGAGTGGACCCACTTACGTGTTCTCAGTCAGAATGAGTCTGACCCCTTCCCTGAAGGATGTAGGTAACCTCCGAGGGGAAATGAAAACACTTCAGACAGAGTGCGACAATGCGTTGCGCTCGTACGGGACGAGTGACAACACACGGATCGTGTCGGAATTGCACCTCATCAGGAGGACCGTCGACAATTTACACGGACAATTGGAAAAGGGTCAGAAGGAAATATGTACCTTCCTAGATATCCTTCCAAGGGAGGACGCCGTTAATTGCAGCCGGCGAGGACTTATAAATGCCGTTGGCGATTTCTTTCATTCCGCTTTCGGTGTCGCGAGATATACCGCTGTGAAGGATCTGCTACAACACGTGCAGGTTATCGAGCGAAACCAGAAGATAGCATCGGCGTTGAATTATCACTTGAAGCTCATCAACGCGACCATCTATGATGTTTCAGCCCTAAAAAAATATATGGGGAACTACAGGACAACCTCGACTCTCTTCAGAAGAGCGTCATAATCTATTTCAGGAAACGACTCAAAGACTCCTCCTACACCACCTTTCTTCAAGTACTGGCGCAATCCTCGAGTTCATTCACGGAGGGCGTCAACGTCAAGTTCAGCAGACTTAAATCTGCCTTCATCGGAGCGTACAGAGGCCAGCTGACCACCTATCTTTTCGAACCAGCTTTCTGTATGAAACTCATGAAGGAAGTACAGACACGTATAGGTTGGTTACCACCATATACCTTATCAGTGCTACTATGCCGAGTTACTTCGCTTTGGACAAAGTAACTGAAACAAGAAAATTGAGTGTGTGGGAGAGAGAAATACTGTACTAACAGGAGTGTTGCATTTATGCTTTAGTGCTTGCCAAATTAAGTTGGCCGTGTTTACTAATGATTTCATGGTTATATCTGTATATTTAAATTGTGAACATGTCACTTTCCAATGTTTATACTCTCATCTCGCTGTGTTTTTCTTTTCCAACCTATTCTTTTCTATGAGCTGTTGAGTACCTTCGAATATTATTTTTATTATTTTGATTTTATTTAAATTTATTAAATGGTATTGAGCTAAAGGAATTTCAACGGTGTTTCTACCTTTTTTTCTATGTTGATTCGTTGTCGCATTTGTTTTCAGTGTATTTTCGTAAAACAAAAAGGAAAACGAAAGTGTACTGAAGACGACATTTTGTCTTGTTCCAATATTTGAAATTTGTCTTTAATTTACTCAGAAGCCTTGAACTAAAAGGGCATACCGTAACATGTCATACTTTTGGCGTTTACATTTGTTTTCGTTAGAATAAGATCGGAACAGGTACAGGAATGAATGGGTATATAAGCGTCTTAATCTCTTAACATATTTGTACGGTTTTCTTTATAACCTCTTAGGTGACGGAGATCTCCATATTTGTATTTACTTTTGTAAGTTGCTTAATTATTTCAGTTTAATTTTGCTTAGCTTTCTTTTCTTAAGAGATTTTGTTTGATTTCTGTATAATCCTAATGAGTTTAAGTGTTTGATTTCTGTGTAATCTGAATTTAACTCTAGTTTAATTTGACATAATTCTCTTTTAATTTCATATAATTCTGATTACACTGTATTATAATATTTTCTGACCTGACTCATTGGAGTAAATGGATTGTATTTTTACTATGATTTTATTTCCTGTCTTTTTACTATTTATAGAAAAAATCTGTACTTGGAATTGCTTTCTACTGTGTTGTTCTTTTCAAGTCTACTCTTTCTTTCCTTTTGAGATTTACGATATACCTCATTCATTACGGTTTGAGGTTATATGAAGTTTAGATTGTTTTTGTCGCATATGGGCATTCGACTTTCGCGCTGCTATATACTTTTTTGTGTTTTTGAAAAGGAGAAGGAATTTAGTACAGAATGACGAGCGTTTCCCGCGAGAGGCATATCGCTTGTATCCAGTGCGCACGATGCGAAAATAATGCCAAACCCTCAGTGGCGGTCCTGGCATTTTTGGTGCCCTAGGCGAGATCATGCAAAGGTGCCCTTCATCTGTCAACAGCACACTCCCCTCCACGATGCATAACCTCTGCCGCAATAAAACACACTGAACACATTGTCTTTAAAACACAAAGCACCTCCTTCATTTATTGTTCTTAGCTTCAAATAAGAACAAGTTGTCTTGAAACAAAAACCACAAAGAAATCTTGTATGAATAATAATTGAACACTCAATAAAGGTTCCCAAATATATTTCAAACAAAATAAATATTCAGTTATAAACAGTTTTAACTATACCTATTTCATTGCTTGTTTATTTTAATGAAATAACTTTTAATTTAGTTTTAGAAATTGATTCTTACAAGCAAAATCGATACCTATCACCAAGGAAAAATATCTATCTCCAACCGGGGTTGGTGAGACCGTGAGTTGGTAAATTTCTCGAGCCATGGAGTGGAGCCTGTTATGTCGCCCCCACCATCAATTGATGCCCTAGGCGGCCGCCTATATCGCCTATGCCCAGGACCGCCACTGCAAGCCCTTATAGCGTGGATCCAATGCGCATGCGCGAAACTCACTGTATAAAAGGTCGAGTCGAACCGCATCCTGAACGATTCTTTGACTTACTACAAACCCATGCTGTTCGCATAAACCCTGTGCCGTTATGCCAGTTCATTTACTCCCACTAATTATCATAATAAAGTGTTACGCGAGCTGCATCATCCATTATTCACCCCTTTAAGCGGCTTACCAACCCAAGCATCGACGCCATCCTGATGCCCGAGTAACTATAAAGAGCAACCCCGAATACTCTAAGGCCAGTGGATCTGAACCTCGCCATCGATTTGGCGTTGACCACCATTATACAATATCTGGAGCCAGAAGTGGCACCATTTTACAATATAGCTGCGGTTGTAGATGCCCACTGTTCTCCTAAAGCTATTAACGGTGGTGTCCCTCAGGGTTCTGTCCTGTCACCCACTCTTTTCCTTTTATTTATTAATGATCTTTTAATTCGCACTTTCTGTCCTATTCACTCCTATGCCGTCCCTCTCAACAGTCATTCCATGATTCGCGTGGGACGGCTAGGGAACACCTGACCTCTGATTGGGGCAGAGAAAACCTTGTGGCTTTCAATGCCTCAAAAATTCAGTTCCTTCATCTGTCTACTCGTCACAATTTTCCACACAACTACCCCCTTACCTTCAATAACACACAACTCAATCCTTCCTCTTCTCTTAACATTCTTGGCATTTCCTTTTCTCGTGATCTTTCCTGGAAAAATCACATATAGCCTCTCTCCAAAACACTTTCTAAGAGGTTAAGTGTGTTGTACCGCCTCCACGGTTTCTCACTCCGACTCAGTTGCTCTCTCTGTACAGGGATCTTGTCCGCCCATGTATGAAGTATGCTTCTCATGTGTAGGGTGTCTCAACCCACACAGCCGTACTTGACCGGGTAGAATCAAAGGCTTTTCTTCTCATCAATTCCCCGCCTCTTACTCTCTGTCTTCATTTCCTCTCTTCGCCGCAATGTTACCTCGCTCTCTTTACTATCGCTATTATGACGGATACTGCTCATCTGAACTCTCTAACTGCATGCCTCCTCCTTTAAGGAAAGCACGCAGTACCAGACTTTCGACACTCATTCCTTTTCTGTCCAACTCACAAGTAAAAAGAAATTATTATTCCAAGGCTCTTCGTGTATTTAACAATACACCTCGTCAGGGAATGAAGGGAAAAGGAAAGATGACCAAAATAAATATTAAAACAAAAAAGTAAAAAGAGATTAGCAGAAGGTTAACAAGTACTGATAAAGGGCAAAAAGATATTTTAACAAGATATTGTCAGTTTTATACGTTCCTAAATGTTATTGAAATTATTTTTTAAAATGGATGAATGCACATTGCAGAATATTCCTTTTAATTATATGTTTTTAACGAGAACTTTAGAACTTTCCCACTTAATACTATGATTACATCTATACATATGATTAAACAATGCATCAGAATTATTTGCTGTTCTACACGCATAATTATGCTGTTTTACCCTGATATCTAAAGTTTTCCCTTTGACCTATGTAAACTGAGTTACGTTGTGTACATTCGATCGAATTTATAAGGCGAGATTTAACCGTATTATTGTACTTAAAGACTACGTTGATGCCAGTTGTTTTAAGTAAGGTCGGAAGATATTTAAAATTTACATGGCAAGGTAGACTAAGGATATTTTTGTGATCAAATTCATTTACAATTACACTACTACAATACTTATTCTTAGCTTCCCTGAGGCAATTATTTAGAAATCAAATAGAATAATATAATTTGGTACCAGTATTCATGATATTGCACAACTCGGTATCTAAAAATTCAGGACTCAACTCTCAGTGCTCTGAGAAACATAGATGAGAAAATAAGGGGTTCCAAAAAACCTTAGCCCCCCCCCCCCATTTGCAGCTTACATGTTTACTTATATCGAAATAGTTTAGCGATTATAAAAATATATAAATTCTTTATTTATTACAGGTATTAAAATTACTCTAGCTGATAAAGTGATAATATAATGGCTTCTCAATTAATTGGCGATTCGGAGAGGCAACGTATGATAGATCGCATACGAGCAATAACATTTCGGGAAGCTCGTGATGCTGGAGCCACCTTTATAACATGTTCATGGGTTGCCAAAAAGTTGCGAAGTAGTGAGGACTTCGTCAAAAGAAATTGGAATAAAACTTTGGATGAATGTGAAATGGATACAACCAAATCTGGGCGCCCAAATTTGCCACTCTCTCAGGAAACAAAGGACATCATTGAAAGCGGTACGCGTAAGCGGAAAAACAGCTGTGCTAAACTTTCTAGAGAGATCGAAATGTTGAGAGGAAAGATCGTTAGTGATATCATCATTCGACTGTACCGTCATAGGCAAAGTTTAAAGCCTTGGCATGAACTTCCAAAGCCAAGAAAAACTCAACTTAACATCGATGACAGAATGTGGTTTGCCCATTATCTTGAAGATTGGGATGTGGATGATTTCATGCATTTAGCTGTCTCCGATGAATTTTTTGTTTACGTAACACGTCGGCCTAACTACCAAAATGATCGAGTGTGGGCCACAACACCAGATGAAATCTATGACAATGAACATTATCGCGAATTATTAAAAAGTCCAGACTGTGGGGGTTGTTTTGTTCACTGCAAAGAAGCTCATGTGGGTGCTGAAGCCAAAGGTCAGAGTTGGGATGGACAGTATTTCGTGATATTCTATCCCAGCATGTCATTTCTTTTCTAAGAAACCCAAACAATGTTATGGATGTCGATCAGGTCACACTTCTGCACGATAAGGCCCCCTGCTTTAAGGCATTAGCCACTCAACAGTTGTTGCGGAACCATCAGATCGATTTCTTTGGAAATGAAGAATGGCCAGGAAATTCTCCTGACCTGAACGTCTGTGAACACATTGGATCACTTATAAAGGACAAGGTTGAATGTCTTGTTTCTAGAACCTGCAGCAAATCGATTTTCGAAGGATACAATGACGCAACACATTGAAACTGTTTTAGCAAATTTGCGTAACGATCAAGATCTATTCACGTCACGTCACTTTTGGCAAACTACCCAAAGCGAATTCAGGCTGTCTTGGAAGCCAATGGCGAGAACACCAAGTTTTAATTGTTTCTCATTAAATGCAGGAATAAATTCTCTTTTGTAAGGTATGTTTAGTTTTACTGTACCTCTAATAGTTTAGGCCATGGGCGGGGGGGCTAAGGTTTATTGGAGCCCCGTAGAAGATTTTATCGAAGGGTGATGGTCAGAATAAAAATGTACACAAGAGTTATTATGAGTAGGCTTGCGGAAAACTTAAAATTTGAATTGATTTATGCATCTTCGAATTTTTAGATCCAGAAAAGATAAGCATCCATCATTTTCTTTTTCAACAGTGAACTAAAAGATGGGGCTAAATTGTTGAGCCTACCAAGGAATTCGTCAACATCCAAATTGTCAGGCCAAAGGCATGAAACATCATCTACATACCGGTACCAGACAAAGTTAAAATTAACAGCAAATAATTCTAATGCATTGTTTAACCATATGTATAGATGTAATCATAGTATTCAGTGGGAGATTTCTAAAGTTCTCGTTAAAACCACGGATATAATTGAAAGAAATATTCTTGAATGTGCATTCATCCATTTTAAAAATAATTTCAATAACAATGTGAAAAAGTATAAAATTGACAATCTCGGGTTAAAATGTCTTTTGCTTTTAATTAGCGCTTGTTAACCTTGCGCTAATCTCTTCTTACATTTTGTTTTATGTACACAAGTATATATTTTGGTAATCTTGCCTTTTTCCTTCATTCCCTGACAAGGTGTATTGTTGAATACACGAAAGGGTTTGGAATAATTTTTTTTCCTTGTGGGTTTGAATCATTCATTTTACGTGCTCAAGTGTGAAATTCATCCGATACTTAAGTGATATGAACTAGGTAGGAATTTAATAAAATTAGTAAAATAAGATGTGTACACTTGTAATGTAGTTCCAGGTGCTTGAGGAAGAGAGAAGAGAAACATTCTATCTCGACGCAAGATGGAAATCTGGTCACTTCCGAACCAAGAAACTGTGGAGTCGGGGAGAGAATAGAAAGAAGACCTTGAGAGAGAACGAAGTAACGCTCAGGGTTCCCAAAGCCCCCACTGGAGTGTAAGTTCCTCATTTTAGGAGTTCTAAGATGGAGCAATAGTGGGATCCCGTGAAATATTTAGAAATTTAAAATACAAAGACCGATTCATTCACAATTTGTGTTACACACAGACCGTGCATGGAAGAAGAAACTCTTCTGGGGAAATTAAATCCACTGTAGTACGAATAAGTAATAAGTAATGAATGTAGTAGGATAGGTGGCTTTAAACCCTAGATCCTGTCTCAAAGCTGGATCCTGTCTGCTTGGCAGATAGCTGGTGAGGGAAGCTATATTTTGGGACCTCTTTGCGAGTGACCCGTTGCCCACGTTGGGCTAACATCAGGAAAAAGGAAAAAAACTATAGTATTTGTCATTTACCATAACTTATTCGGACTAGTGGATTTAATTTTCCCACTAGAGTTCTTTGTTCCATGCAGGGTCTGTGTGTAACATAAAAGTTTCTCAGGGTGCCATTCTGAGTTGCAATATACTCGTGTGTGTGCATACAGTATATATATATATATATATATATATATATATATATATATATATATATATATATATATATATATATATATATATATATATATTGTGTGGGCCCAAAAAAAAACCGATTGGATCACCTGAAGATTTTCCCCACCAGGTAGAGCTGGGGGGTAAGATATCACACCTTAACTTAACCAATCGTCAAGGGCATACAGTTGACCTAACCGGGCATTCAATTAACCTAACCGGGCATTATATCCCATAGAATGAATTGTTTGTTTTATTTGTCAAGACTGGTGGGAGGGAAGATCTTCAGGTGGATCGGGCTGGTGGGAGGGAAGATCTTCAGGTGGATCGGGCTGGGGGAGGGAAGATCTTCAGGTGGATCGGGCTGGTGGGAGGGAAGATCTTCAGGTGGATCGGGCTGGTGGGAGGGAAGATCTTCAGGTGGATCGGGCTGGTGGGAGGGAAGATCTTCAGGTGGATCGGGCTGGTGGGAGGGAAGATCTTCAGGTGGATCGGGCTGGTGGGAGGGAAGACTTCAGGGAGGGGGGAGAGGAAGATCTTCAGGTGGATCGGGCTGGTGGGAGGGAAGATCTTCAGGGGATCGGGCTGGTGGGAGGGAAGATCTTCAGGTGGATCGGGCTGGTGGGAGGGAGAGGAAGACGAGGGAGGATTGGGGGTGGAGGGAAGATCTTCAGGTGGATCGGGCTGGTGGGAGGGAAGATCTTCAGGTGGATCGGGCTGTGGGGGGAAGAATCTTCAGGGGTGGACGGGTGAGGGAAGATCTTCAGGTGGATCGGGCTGGTGGGAGGGAAGATCTTCAGGTGGATCGGACTGGTGGGAGGGAAGATCGTCTGGTGGATCGGGCTAGTGGGAGGGAAGATCGTCTGGTGAGGCAAACGATCATGCTAATAGAACTGGCTTTATGTAAGTCAAAAGACAAGTCTGAGTTGCCAAATTTTTTACAGGACTACTTTAGAGTGTCGATAAAATTATTTGAACAATTGTTCGATGCGACTTCCATTTTGCTGAATACATGTGGTCAAACGTGGACGCCACTCATCAACGTACAGTTACCCGCATATGTAATGTTCCTCGCCTCACAGGCGACTTCGTACATGTGGCAACGCCGCAGTGAGAGTCAAGGTATCCCAACTGGGAGACGGTGAGGTGGAGGGGGAACAACAGCGTTCAACAACATAACATTGACATACAGGTAAGTATAATGTAATATCTGTGTTCATAAAGATAAACAATTAATATGATCGTGAACAGCGTTGAACTCCAAACGAAACATTATGTCTGACGAAATACGCGAAAATGATGTCATTTTGCATGGCAGGGATTTATTTGTAGTTAATACATTTAATGTAATTTGCAATACGCTTAATGCGGAGATAAACCGACGAACAATAGTGTACAACGACATATTACGTATGTTTAACGTATTTTTTAAAAACAATGAATTCAAATGAAGTAAACATTTATATTGATAAACTTTCGGATGTTTACAAAGACGACATTGATCAATTTAAAGACGAAATAATGCACTTTCTAAAATATATGAAAGAAAAAAGCGATAAATCCAATTGATATGTATATTATTATTCTTGATGGCCTAAAATCGACGTTTCCAAATGTAGAAACCATTATTAAAATTTTGTTAACGATGTCTATTACAAACGCGAGTAGTGAACGGTCCTTTTCAGTTCTAAAAAGGATTAAGTATTACTTAAGAAATAGTTTATTGCAAACAAAAATGTCGCGAAGTAAAAAACGAGAAAAAACCCACTTTAGTTTTAGTTATATAAAATACTCGTTGAGTAATTTTTTCAATTTTGGTATTTACTATTTTTATCGTACTTTTATGGTGTGTGAAATAAATTATAAATCAGTTGCTTCTATTTTTTTTTTTAACAATTTTCTTTCATGGCTAAAGCCTAAGGGGGCCTCAGTCTGCCTTTGCCCTCGGGCCTCAAGTAGTCTAAATACGGTTCTGCCTATAGACTTGCAGTAATCATAATGGAACCTTATTACTGTATAAGACTAGTAAACTACATGGAATTCAACGCTGTTCACGATCATATTAATTGTTTATCTTTATGAACACAGACATTACATTATAATTACCTGTATGCCAATGACTGCACATTCAAATGTCCTTTAAATATACAGTATATGTCTGTTATATATGTTGTTGGACTCGGTTGTCTCACCTCCATCCCACCTTCCCCCAGTTGGAGTACCTTGACTATCACTGCGGCGTTGCCACATGTACGGAGAACACTGTAGGTCTAAGGTGGAGTGACAAGCTTGACCTTCGTCAGAATGAACAATTCGGGTGGAAGCAAAACCAAGGTTAAGCAAGCCAAGGTTATATATATTTCTTTTAATCGTTAATGTGGCTGTTTACAAAGTTTTTTTTTTTGTTTTACTCTGATCCACGAATGGCCCCAAAGAGTAAAAGTGGTAACAAGTATCGCAGTTCTTTTTTTCCTTCTTTCACTCGTTCTGTAGGCCAACTTGCCAATACCCCGTATGCTGATACATGCTCCGCAACGCTACCCCAATCGTCTACAGAAAATTCTAAGGATATAATCCCTCTTCCCAAGAAAAGAGGGTGTGAGAATAAAGAAGGAACTCCCGAATTCAACAAGGCAGGGTATTTATGGGTGAACTTTCCAAGCAAACTTCGTACACGTCTTATTATTGCTATAAATATGGGTTACCTACAAGACGTTAGTGAAAAATGCCCCTTTAACAGGTTTTCGAGTTAGCTATAGGTTGAGCTGAGGGGAAAAAATTGCATATGTTATTGATAAGTCAAAGTTGGTACATAAACTCTTTAAAGCGTGTCCGGTTTTTATAGTTTTCTATAGAAATATGATAATTTATTCTTATATTTCGTCTAAGGGAAATTTAATGTACTTTAAATAAATATTTAAAATCTCTGTATTATTTTCAGGTTTTATGAAAATCCTATTTGAGAGTTTGGCATGTCACAATTGAAGCTAAGAATGTAGAAATTACCTCCAAACCCTCACTATTGCTAACAATTTGGACAAGTAATTGCTACATACCTCATATATTATTAAAGGAGAAAAATGCCCGAGTGAAAGAATTTCTGCAAAAAAGTTAACTTAAATGGTCCCTCTATAATGTTAAAGTTGAATATAAGAGGATGGGGAAGGGCGCCTTCCTGCATGGAAAAAAAATACATTGTAGTAGCATGTCATTTAAATATAAGCTATACAGGATAGGTTTTCAAACAGTTTCTTTGCTCCATGTGACCTAGAATACTTTCTGGCAAACTCAATCTCATTCTATTGCCCAAAAATGTTTTGGGCAATCTCAGTATATTTAGGCCGACTCCAAAATTAGGTTCTTATAGTAACACTGAACTGAATCGAGCCGGTTCTGCTGAAGAAAGTTCATTTAATACCAAATTTTAGTGAGTTTTAATTCATAGCTTAAAAAAAAAAAATCATAATTTTCATAATTGAATTTAAATGGAAGTGCATTTACCATTCTTTAGATGTAAAGAAACTATCCTGAAAACTTGTAGATTAGCCAAGCTACAATTAATTTCCAAAGGAACACTTTCCTTCAAATGTAAAAGTAATTTAACTGGAAAGTAGCAAAATACTACCGAGCCTTTATTTTGATAGCTAGTGGAAGGGGGAACAATTCTCCCCATATAAGTTTTCCTACAGAAAACACTGCAGTGTGTGTGTTTTGAAATGTGTAGATAAGTAAAAAGAAAAAGGTGCCTATAATACATATTTTTTATGCAGGAAGGAGGGGCCAAGGGGAATACCTGCAACCCCCACCCCTTCCACCACCACCATAGAGGAAGAGCCAAAATCAAGATCCAGGGTTTTCGAGATAGATGCCTAGACACTCAGCGTTTGAAATATCGAAAGTCATAGACAGGGGGGCAGGGCCGGTGAGAGGTGCCCCTGGCCCCGGGTAAGGATTGGTATATGGGCCCCCCTGTTTACTCAGTATTTTATTATGAATGTTTTTTGTGTACATAACAAGCAAACTGATTATATGTCCAAGTCACTATTCAAAACATACAGTATGATAATCTCTATAAAATATATGTTCATTAATTATATTTCCTCTCTTATTTAATCAATTGCTTTATTAATTTTTAGATTTTATCCCCCAGCGATTTAACCCGGTTCCCCCGCCCTCTCTGCGGCCCTGGACAGGGGGAAAGATAGAGGAAGATTGTTCCAAAGTTGACCGGTTGAGTAGAATCAGTGTTTCCCAACCGGGGGCCATATGGCTCCATGGGGGCCATGGCACATTTGAAGGGGGCCACAGGAAAATGTTATTTTTTAAAATAGAGTTAAATCTGCATATTACCTATTGAAAATAATGCTTATGGGGGCCACGGGAAAAAATAAGGTTCCTAAGGGGGGCCATAAGCCAAAACCGGTTGGGAACCACTGGAGTAGATGAAAGAATGAAAATAAGTTTAATTTTGTATTTTTTAATTGTTTTAAAATTTTTCTCGTCTTTTACTTTTTATATTTACCCTGAGGATGAGGGTTGTACCCCTCGAAATATTGCTTCCTTGGTCTTCCTTTTCATTATAAGTTTGAGGTTTCCTAGAAACGAACTTATCAATTATTTTATATATATATATATATATATTATATATATGAGTTGGGCACGTTACTTTCTATAAGTAACGGCTTTACCTCTACCTCTACACTGATAAAAAAGTAACGTCGTTACCGCTTCAGTTACTTCCATGAAAAAGTAACGCGTTACCTCTCTACCGTTACTAAGAAAAGACTAAAGAGTAAAAAAAGCCTTAATAATATTAATAATACCAAATTATACTCTACATGACAAAAAATCAAAACTCAAATAAAAAATGGCCTGTCCAAAAAAAACTAATCTTGCAGATTTTTTAGGTGTGTGTTGCTCGATTTCAGGAACACTAGTTTTTCAAAATTGGCATCAGATAGCCCTCCTCGTTTGGAGGAACTAACAGCTAATAAATGATACTAGTCAAATGATCAATTTGAAAGTAGCGAGTAGCGATTGAAATCGCTCTAAAAAGTAGTGCCGTTACCATCTTCGTTACATCATCTCAAAAGTAACAGCGTTACTGCTACAGCTACTAAAAAAGTAACACCATTACGTAACGGCGTTACGTAACGCGCGGATTCTTTACTTCGGTAAGGTTGGCTGGAGGAGGGTTAGGTTATCAACTTATCAATAAACCAACTTGAAACCTCATTATTGAAAGTACAAGAGTTCGGTTTTGCTCTCGGGTACGCAAATATGAATTATTTATTTTCACGTTTTAATTGTAGATTAAGTTAGAAATCATTATTTTTAACATAAAACACTAATGGCAACCAGAACAAAACTCTGATTTAACAAAACCTAGCCTACGCTGAATCAATTTGAAAAGAACTAGAATAAATTAGTTACGAGGGTAAAATTGTCGTTTAGCACCCAACTAATGACTCCTCCCCGCTTTGTTTTCTGTTTCTAGTGTAGTTTTAGCTCCTCTTTCCAAATTTGCAATCTAAATTTGTCGAAAATGAATATTAAAAAAGTTACAGCTATTTAAAGTTTACCTAATCACCAGTTCGGTGCTAAACTGCAGTTTAACCGGATAAGAGGTTGCTGTGCGGCCCCAGGTTAATTGAATGTCCGGTTAGGCCAATTAAATGGCCTGTTAGGTCAACTGTATGCCCGTGACGATTGGTTATGTTAAGTAGTGATATTTTCATTAAAACTAACGAAAATATCATTACTTAACCTAACTAATCGTCAAGGGCGTACAGTTTACCTAACCGGGCATTCAATTGACCGGGAGCAACTCATAAGTAGATAGATCACGGCACTGCATTATCACATGCTCACACTACAACAATAATATTCGGACTAAACTAGGCCTAAGCAGGCAACAAATAAACATTAATAACAAAAATTACTGTTAAATTGCAGTTTAGCACCGAACTGGTGACTAGGTAAACTTTAAAAAAGCTGTAACTTTAATATTCATTTGCGACAAATTTAGATTGCAGATTGGAAAGAGGAGCTAAAATTACACTAGAAACGAGAAACAGAAGGGGAGGGGGTCACTAGTTGGGTGTTAAACGACAATGTAGCCATTAAGAGTATTTAACCCTAACACCAAATTCGTAATAACAGGAATAATGTTACAAAATATAAGGGAATACAATTAACATTTTTTAAAAGTACAAAATCTTGGCGTGGCTAAGGTAAGGTAACATATGTACAGTAGTTCGTTATACAATTTAAAAAATTATACACGATCCGTGGTTCAAAAGCTACAAATAATTTAATTAAAATTCAATACGAATTAACCATACTTCCTGCGCACAAAGGTTTCGTACGTGTTGTTCTTAAAGCAGAACAAGAATGATTGAGTTTAATGGTGCACCAACCCAATGGGTTATTAACACCAGAACGGAGACTGCGTGCTGCGAGGTTAAGGGTTAATCACAAGTGTTCAGGGCACAATAGATGGGAAAAGGAACAGGAACCAAAAGAAAAAAAAAAGGACAGGAGAGTAAGAGACCCATCACCTCTTCAGCCACAGGGCGGACTCTGTGGCGCTTGAAAAGAGGGCCTCTAGCTACATTATTATGCCTACATATACAGGGAAACAAAAAAAAATTGAATGCATAAGTTGGGACTCTATCAAAAATCTGAGTAGAGGATGAGTAGGAAAGTATGGGCTGAGAATGGCACTTAGTTGAAAGGGTAGAGGTGAGATCTCGTCACACAGTCCAAAGATGCCAACGGGCAGCATTATATGCCGGACACTCAAGTAATACATGGGAGAGGGTAATCGGAGAACACACGGGTTAAGGTTAGGTTAGGTTTTATATATGTTCCTAGCCCGTTTGGTTTTTGTTTGGTTCATATATGACCATTTCTAGCAAAAATGAACCAAAACATAGGAAAACTTTAATGTTTCATAACTTTGTTTCGGATCATTTGCGCAAGATATGAAGGTCATATTTGAACAGAACACACCAAAATATATTAGAAAAAATGTATTTTGGATATTAATTTCAGTGTTGGTGAAACATTCAATAATTACCAAGCGAGGCATGACAAGGGTGACTAAAAGTAGGAGGGTTATTGGTGAAGAAGTGCTGGTGCGTAAGGCGACAAGTACCAAGGATGAGCCTAGCTAGGATCACCTGTTCTCGCCGGGATAAATTAGGTGATGGCCAGTGGAGAGGAATTGAAGGGGCTGCTGTAGAATAAGGGGGCAAAACAAGAATGAATCTCATTCAATTTGCCAAAACTTTCATTAATTTATATACTCACGAACTCAATCTATAACCTGTTAACATATACTGTATATCACTTAAACATTAAAGTAAATACAAAATATGCAAAAAATTTACCTCTTAATTATTCAGCCAAAATATTCATAAGTTTAGAATTCGAAATATATAGTTTAATTTTGGACTTCTTTTGAAAATATGAGTTGTTTCCAAAAAATTACTATCATGTTATCACAATATCGTCAAACAAGCTTCTTCAACCAATCACATTTCTAAGCGGAAACATGGAACCTCCTACCCAATACGGTGTTGAACCCATTGATTCGATCATACGGTTTCACGTACTGCCTGGTCAACAGAGGCAATTTTGCCCGAGTATTTTGTTCAGAAATCTGGGGGATCGGTTCCGGGTCTCTGAAGCTGTTTCCTGGCTGACTGGTTTTGCGCAGACAAATACAGGGTGGTCCAAAATCCCTATCTATTTTGCTGAAATAATGAGATTTCTATTTTATTTTCTACAGGCCATAGATGATGGATGTACAAGGACGTGTCATGGTGGTAACATTACACATCAAGGGAAGAAGTGCAAAGAAATTAGAGAAAAATTCGAAGAGATTTCACAAACCAGGACCTACAGACAAAGTAATTCGCGAGCTGGTCAATAAATTAAAAAGAACACGATCTGTTCATGATGAGGCAAAATCTGGACGTCCAGGTACCTCTCAAGAAAATGTCGAATTGGTAACATATGCCTTTGAAACAAATCCTAAAATGTCAACTCGCACAGCATCAAGTAGACCGAGTGAGATAGATAGATCTCTCTATCTATCTATCTATATTCTAAGGACTTTAAAATCAACATTTAAAAAAAAGTTACCATATTCAAGTGCTACACGAGTTACACGAAGAGGATTATCCAAGATGAGCCGCCATGTGCACAGAAGCGATTGAAAAAATTCATACCGAAAACTTATTAAACCACATTCTCTTCAGCGATGAGGCGACAATCCACACATGCGGAGAGGTTAATCGACATAATTGCCGTATCTGGGTTAGTGAAAAACCAACTGAGTTCTACTAATGGGAGATATATTCTCCTAAAGTTAATGCCTGGTTGGGTATGACAAGATCGAACATTTACGGACTTTTTTCTTTGCAGAAGCTTCGGTAACAGGGCCAATTTAATTTGACATGATTCAGCAGTTTCTTGAACCCCTGCTTCGTTGAGATGGCATTCTCGACACTGTTGTCTTTCAACAAGATGGAGCTCCATGTCACTATGCAAACATCATTCGGGCGTACCTTGATGAGCTCTTACCAAATCGCTGGAAACAGGCCCTGGGCAGCACGACCTCCGGGTTTAACACCATTAGATTTGTTTGCGTGGGGTTTTATAAAGCCTAAGGTTTACAGAACTAGGAGTTACAGACCTGTAGGATCTGCGAACCCGTATTGTTGCGGCAGTCGCTAAAATAACGCCAGCGATGCTTGAGAATGTGTTCCGCAATGCAGTGGATAGATTTGCGGAGACTGATGGTGCTCACGTGGAATCTTAGACCTAAGCTTGATAAATAAATATACATCTAATTACGTTATTACATTTTTACCCTAAAATACTATTATTTCAGCAAAATAGATAGGAACTTTTGGACCACCCTATATAAGCTTTTAGTACAAGTTACAAAGATTTCGAGTGAAGATGAACCAAATGAAGTCAAGATAATTATAATCACCTGAAAAGACTAACGCATTCTTTTCTAAATAATCACGTTTCAACTGTTTGTAAATTACCTTTGAGTATTTACAAAAGAAATTAACTTCCTAATATACTTACTATTCCAAGAAAGAGAAGGTGCTTTAGTCCAGTAGCCTGAAGATTGTTGGTACATTAAAAAAAGGCACAAAATAGACGGGACGAACATGTTTTAAGTATTTTAATAAATTGTTTTGTACCTAAAGAAGATAAAGAAAAAATTACTTGGTTACGAAAACCAAATAGATGGTTTTCCCATTTGCCAACCAACTCGGATGTTTAATCCAATCATGGTTGAATTAAACATTATGATTCGTTGGCAAATAGTTATCTCAGTCTTTGGTTGTTGCAAACAAGATTTTTCTCTGTACTGTATACCTTTTAAAAGAAATATTTTAATAGTGTTCAAGTCATGAAAAGAATTAAGTCTTAATTTATATTACAAACAATATTTTGAATGTTCACCACAATGTTTACTCACTAATATTTGGATGTTTACTCACTGTTACTTAAATGTTCACTAACTTTTTTTTTTTGTTCAGAACTGAACCAAAATTCCATAAGTGAATTATGGTTGTGTTTGGGGTCACGCAAAATCTTTTCTCACGTCCACAGATTGCAATATGCCAAAAAGAACTACTTCAAGTCTCTGAACTTTGTCTTGCGTCTACAATATGTAGTTTGCGTGGAGCTCAAATCGGGTTTGGAAATTTGTCCTCATTTAAAGCTACAAATTCATAATTTTGATAGCCTGTAAAGCGTCGCTGTGTACCGTCACTAAAGGCAATTTAGAACTGTATACAGCATCTGCATTTAATAAATGAAATTAAACTCATCTATGTAAACTCTGTATATATTTGTAAATAAACTGAAAACAATAAAATAAATAAGTGAATATCGAAAATATTGAGGGAAATCTTATAGTTTCTCATTTCCTTTCAAACGAAAATATAAGTGGAAAACCCTATTACGCATATTTATTTATTTATTTGTTATGTAGAGGTCAGACAAAGAAATTCCTTCCTCGCAATTCTCAAACATCATGGAATCAAAACAAAGGCTATACACGTGAGCATGAAACAGGCCCACAGGAAACAGATTTTATGGTATTTCCCGAAACGGCCACCAGAGATGTCACCAAGGGCTATAAAATGCAGTTTCTTCCTCAAATCACTCACTTCTCAGTTTTCTCGTCTTGGTCGCACGTCTCACACTCAGCACCTTCGTCAGTAGCACCACTCGTTACGCCACTCGGCCCGCTGTTCCTTCAGGCTCCGGTCGAGCCTACACGAAGTCTCATCAAGTAAGGCTCTCTACCAAACCCCTATTCCGCTCTTTACTTCTCGTGACTCCTCATGTAGCGTCGCTTCGACCTCAGCCGGCCTCAGTCCTTCAAGTCACATTTCGACCATTCAAGAAATGAAGTAACACTTGAGGCGACTCTACAGTTCCATCCTGCAAGAAACATTGCTGTAGGCACTTTCCGCTGGCCCCTCTGCAACAAATCTCTACCGTCTGTCAACACTCATCCTCTCGCCGGCAAGGCCAGTCTGGCTACAGAAGCACCCTTGAGTCCAGGTCCGTAAACCTCCTATTAAGCTAGAAGCCACAAACCCATTTCACTCTTCACTCAACCTTCACCTAGGCCTACAGTCTCCAAGTTAATCATCTCGGTAAGCTACTTCGGCCCTCACTCGGGATACAGTGTTTTCGTTACGTCGTGCTTCCGCAAGCTCTGCCTAATCACGTAGGCCCTAAAAGTGTCCATTACCGTGAAAACTAATTCACGCGTTAAGACCGCAGTAGGCCTATTCAAGTGTTGTACCAATACAGTAGTTTTGTATACCCTGTTATTGTGTTCTTTATTATAACATTTTATTTTGCATCCATCTGTTTGTGCTTTTTTATGCATTTCATTCCTTTCGACCTAATCCATATACTATGCCGTACCGTACTTCCATTATTTCTGTTATCAATAGGCTTCATTATTTATTTTGTGTTCACTCGGCATATCATTAGCCTATTTGAATTAGCGTATTTACTTAATTAGTCTGTATAACCATACCTTATTGGTAAAAACCAGTCATCTTTAGCATAGTATAAATGCCGTTATATACACTGGTATGCATATGAAATTTTTTTGTCTGCTGTGAGGGTTTTTTCAACTCATATTATATAATTCGACCATGCTGAATTCGAAAATGACATTGGTTTTCCTCAATCAGGTCAGGTTTTTTCTCTATTGGCCATTTATTATAAGTCCAATTTTATCCCCAAATTTATTGATTTTTTTAGCTTAAACACTGTAGATACGAGTAATATTATAAGAACACTCGTGAAAAATGAAAACATTGTGTGAATAAATACTTTTATTCATACAATGAATATGAAAAAAAGTTTATTGAGGAAGGAATGAAGTTTTTTTGGCTTTCCGTCTGTTTTTCTTCGGGCACGTCTCGCTTCAAACACCAGCAATAGTCCGCCAGCATATTGATATCCCAGTTTCCCTGGTACCTCTCTTCCATTATTTTGATATCTTGGTGAAATCGTTCACCCTGTTCCTCACTATAATCCCCACAATTTTCAGGAAAATAGTCCAAGTGGGACCACAAAAAGTGCATTTTTATGGACATGCGCGACCCATGAGCTTTGAAAGCTTCCATCAAGTTTTCGACAACGGACTCGTATTCTGGACTTCTACGCTTGCCAAGAAAATCAGTGACAACTGATTTGAATGCCTGCCAGGCATTCTTCTCAGTTGGAGTCATTGCGTTTTCGAACTGAGTATCCTTGATCAAAGTTCGAATTTGAGGACCATCAAAAACCCCAGCATTTAGTTTAGCATCAGATATATGAGGAAATTTACTCTCGAGATATCGGAATGCTGAACCCTCCTTATTCATTGATTTGATGAAATTTTTCATCAAGCCCAGCTTAATATGAAGTGGTGGGAGCAAAATTTTTGTTGGTGGTACAAGGGGCACTGAAACGACATTATGCGACCCAGGTTCAAAATTCTCTCTGGATGCCCATTCACGCTGTGCATAGTGCTTCTCATCCGCTCGGCTATCCCATTTGCAGAGGAAACATGGGTATTTCGTGTATCCCCCTTACATTCCCAATACAAATGCCACAATCTGAAAAAAAGTGAAAATATTTAAAGAATTTAGAGAATTTGTTCTATCAGATAAAAAAATCTATGCATTGGACTGTATCACTTCTGTGGGGAAGTTAAGTGTTCTGATACGCTCTCAAATAACCTTTGGAAAAACAACATAGTCAATAGCAATAGTTTACTTATGATATTAGTATTACCTTCAAATCTCCACAGATCCTCCAGTTATGTTGGTCGTATACGAGAGCATCCAGTAAAATTTTCATGTTATCGTAGCTCTCAGTAAGTTGTACGGAATGTGCTACAGGGACTGATGCAACCCTATTCCCAATGTTGAGAAGTACTGCTTTCAAACTTCGTTTAGACGAGTCTATAAATAGCCTCCATTCTGATGCGTTATATGACAGGCCCAAGGATTCGATTAGCCCCTCAATTGCAGCAGTACACTAAGGAAGAGGTATTTTCGTGCACTGCAAAAAACTTGCGGAATTCTTCCTCTCGTTTCCTATACCAGGAGAATGTTGTTCCCGGAGCCAGCAAGTTGTCCTCTCGAAGTCGTGAGCCCAAGATCTCGGCAGCTAATTTGGAAAGTCCTAAATCCCTGGTAAGATCATTAAGTTTGGCCTAGTTGAGAGGCCTCGGCTCATTTGAAGCGGTATTTTGAGGTATATACGACTGGGACTGGTCATTGGCATTGGTCATTGATTCATCATCAGAATCATCGAAGTCCAGGGTTTGAGGTGGGTCGGGTATTGGAATTCCAGGACCATGGGGTACAGGTCTCATAGCAGAAGGAATGTCAGGGTATACAACAATGTGTTTATTCTTCTTGTTAACTCCTGAAAATAGAAACACAGAAACATGGATATAAAACTTGCATATGAAATAGAAGAAGCATTCAGACAGTGGCGGCTCGTGAGGGAAGGCTGCGGTCTGTAAGATATGAAATAGGTCGATGGAGTCTGTATATTTTCTTTCTTTTTCATTCATATTGTCTCTTCGGGGACAATATGAATGAAAAAGAAAGAAAATATACAATCATTGTATATGTAATGTAACTTGTATAACAATATGTATGTGTAAATGTATTTTCTATAACAATATGTATATGTAAATGTATGATTACCATTATGGTGAATATTATGCTATATATGGTGAATATTACATTATGGTGAATATTATGTCAAGTTTCATACGAGGATTTCAAAATATTTAAGAAAAATAAATTTATAAGCCCACCTTGGAGGTTTGTCATGCAGAAATAGCAATCTGTCACGTGATCCTTTCCTTCTCTCCAAATCATGGGAATTCCAAAAGGCAAAGATTTCGCCTGCCTTTGCTCCATCTTCTCAAATTTTCAATGCACGTCTTGCAGCACATATGAGGGGCGAAATTTTTGTCCTGGTCCCCTAGCTTAATTCCAAAGTATGCTCTATACATTGTCTTCACAAATTTAGTGATTTGGGACTGGTTATTTGGCATGGTAACCGTCCCACATATGTAGCAGAATCTATTGGGATCATTTTTACACGCTCTATTCATTATGAAATATTTTATCTATATGCCTGAAAAGTAAAAAAAGATATTATACAAGTGAAACAAGTGATGATAGATGTTACTGTTCCAATTCCGCTTTGAGAAAATCACGAAAAATTCTATTTTACTTATGAGGCCATAGCCGGATAACCTGAGCTGATTGAGAAAAACGGATTGCAGATTCGAAATCAGCAGGAAAAACTCTATAAGAATCACTTACAAAACCCTTGACAGCAAAATTAATGAATACCAGTGATAATAGTTAATCATTATAAATACCATGAACTGTTAATCGCTGTGAACAAAATTAATTTATTTTCCTAATTAAACACAAAACAAGGTAATTTCTCTCCTTATTAAATATTTTTATTTGGGCAGTAGGCCCAAATTGGTAACCCTAATTTCATATAATTTTATTCAGTAGCTATAGTAAGCCTACTTTCTTAGCCACATACAAAAGGCATCTCAGCACATCACCCGCAAAAAAATAATAAATAAATAATCATTTATTTATCATGACCATTTTGCCTATGTACGGAGACTTAACTCACTCTGTATATATGTATTGGATGATCCCGGGTTCGATTCCTGGGAGGTGCCTCATTTTTCATTCTCTCCTTTTCTTGTGCGGACGCTCTTCTACACAAGCGTCGTTCTTTACATTAATTATACTGCGTGTTGTTTGCAGTTTTATATATATATATATATATATATATATATATATATTATATATTAGTGATGTAGCGGATGTCATTTTTTTCACATCCGCGGATGCGTATGAGGATGTTTGATTTCGACATCCGCGGATGCGGATGTCTACATTTTCGTTATTTTTTAGGATATATTCGAGATTTGTTGTGTTTAACGTATATAATAAGTTATTATATAGAGAGAGCTGTAGCTATAATGTAGTATAATTGATTAATTGTACAATAATTGCTGTACTTTTCTCTGAACATATAAAATAATATCAAGCATCTAACTATATAGAAATCAATTAGTGAATTCGTCTGCAAATAAATTCGTTATATTTTGTCGAGTTTCAGCCACAATTAGAAACCATAATTGTGTTACCAGGATGCGGGACGTGAACCCAACTCAAATGCACCTCACCGACCTCTTTCCCCAACCTCCACCCTTAGAGAAAGAGATCTTTAATGAGCTTGATAACTATTTATATTAAGTTTAAAGTTTTATTAGGCATATTTATAAATGAGTAATTAAAATAAAGTAAACTAAGATGTTCATCGTTTAATATTCAAACTTAATTATAGGAAGGTTATGCTTAAGGAACATTAATTTTTCTGCCTTTTCTGCTGCCAGTCTGTTTCTCTTTTCATCATATATTAATCCAGCACTGCTAAATAATCTCTCGCTTGGTACGTTTGTTGGAGGACAGGCTAAATGTTTCCTTGCAAGTTTACTCAAGTATGGATAGATATTCTGCGTATTTTTCCACCAACTAATAGGATTGTCACATGCAGCCAGGCGTTTTTCTTGGTGATAGCTCTCGATCATTTTTACTACATCTTTTGACATCGCGTAGGTCTCGTCATTGCTGCTTGACTCAAGAAACTGAGAGAGAGATTCTGTGATAGATTTGCTTGTTGAAGGTGTTGGTTCTGTCACTGAAACTTTTATTCTTTTGGTGGGTGGCGAAGCGACAGATTCAAGAGATTGAAGCTCTTCAACTGCTTTGCCAAGTGATGATTTAACTCGTTCTAATGTACTAGGTGAAAATAACTTAGCTTTGTAACGTGGATCTAAGTAGGTTGCAAGAGAGTAACTTCATACAAGAACAGCCTCTCGTCTTGTCGCTTGCATCACTTTTGCGCACAATGAACTAGTTCTATTATTATAGTAGAATTTGATAATTTCCGCTTATTAATGACGTTTTATCTCAACGGTCCACATCCGCACGACATCCGCAGTCCAAAGTGCGGATGCGGATGCGGAAAAATGTGCGGATGTGACCTACATCACTAACCTTACAAAGGTTCCACGTGATGATTTCTCATTTCGCGAAGGTCAAGCGTGTCGCCCCTCCTCTCGAGTTGGCCTGGTGAAGTAGTGAGTTGGATTCTTGCGCTCTCCACCTCACATAGCCAGGTACGCCCGGCTCATCGGGGATTGTTCTGAGCCAGGCGTCAAGTCTTCTTTTGAAGATTTCCACTGCAACTCCCTTCGTGTTTCTTAGGTCTTTGGGCAGCTGATTAAATAGTTTTGGTCCTCTCACTACAAAACTATTTTCTTTCAGGGTTAAGGATGTTCCCTGTCTCGCCTTCAATTTGGGAATACGACACAGTCTACCGTTTCTACCTTCACACCGTTGTTTGGGGAGTTATGGGATTCAGAGTAAGATTAGGGACTAGTTTCTCCATTATTTTCCAAGTGTAAATAATGGTGTATCTCTCTCTTCTCCTTTCCAGTGAATATAGGTTTAGTTCTCGTAACCTTTCCCAGTAATTTAGTTCTTTGCACCCATTGATCTTGGCTGTGAAACTTCTTTGAATCCCCTCCAGCTGTCTAATGTCTTCTTTTTTATATGGGGATGTTAGGACCGAGCAGTATTCCAGTTTGGGTATTATCAGGGTTTTCAGTAGGGGGATCATTACATTCCTATCCCTTCGTTTAAAAGTTCTCAATATCAGACCCGTTATTCTCTTTGCTCTGTTTACTGCTATCTTATTTTGTGTTTCAAATTTCGCATCATCTGTCATTACAACCCCTAAATCTTTTGCTCTGGAATTTCTCTGGACTTCCTGTCCATTTGGGGTATAATATTCCATGGACTTTAGGTCTTCTCTTTTTCCGTACCGTAATAGCTGAAATTTCTCGGTGTTAAACTTCATATTGTTGTCTTCCGTCCACTTGTAAATTTTGTTTATGTCGGTTTGTAGAGATCCTATGTCTTCTGGTTTTCGTATTTTTCTACTGATCTTTGTGTCATCTGCAAAGGATGTTACTGTGCTGTCTCTGGTAACGTCCTCATCTATGTCAGTTAATATAATATATATATATATATATTATATATATAATATATATATATATATATATATATAAATTTAGGTCGGATCAAAAATGGAAAATTTTTTATTTCTTAAAAAGTACACTATGTGAAGTTTCATTTTATCAAAATATTAAAAAAAAAAAAATATCAAGCATGTGCTACCCTACTAACACTATCACATGCCCCTCCTCCCTTTTTTACCTTCATACTTGCATATGTTTAATGTTGTTATATGTTACATAAGTTGTTTGTTTAATGCTTTATATTTTTATGTTTCACATAAATAATAAAAATTTTCATTTGCTTTAATTATAATTTGAATTATCATAAATTACATATAATTTGATTTTACTTCTGATTATAAACTATGACTACTAGAAACAAGTCCTCAAATGCAGCCTTTGGATATCGTACGAAATTCCCAACAGCCATGATTCCTTCAAAAACAGATGTGAGACACTACCTTTTTGTGCGCCGTCGTGAAGAAGCTAAATCAAAAGGATCAGCAACTGCTAAAGATTGCTACAGGGTTGTTGTAAAAGATATTGAAGACATTTGGATGAAATTTTATTTTCCTACGATTAACACCAAAGGTATCTATCTTAAAGTCAGTCGACTAATAGAAGAAGCCTCAAAACTGAACAAGGTGCCCCTTACATCGAAGAAATTAAAGTTTTGCCTTAAAAGTAGCTCAGTATGATGAAATGTTTGATATGTCTTCTTGTGAATGCTATGATAAGGGAATTGATAGGAAATCTTGCAGGTGTAAGGATAAAATACCAATGGCAGAATGGGAGTCTTTTGTGGTCAAGGCTGCCGTTTTGAGGAATTTCGTCTGCTAGTGCGGAAAACAATTGCGCATCAGCATCATCGACGAACGTGGAACTGGCGGACCTCATTCCATGTCAATGCGGAATAATTCCTCACTTTTTAAATATGACGATTTTAATATGAAAAACGTAATGAATGTTAACAGAAATTATATACAAGGAGTTTTTATTCAATTCCTTTTTTTTTAGTCAACATATACTATTTCATAATAGATGATAGAAAGTAGCCATATATGTGACTATGGGGTAAGCAATGACAAGCAGAAAGTGCATCGACGAACCCTATTCTGTTCTATTCCATGGATCAGTCCAGCGTTCTTCAAATGCAGAACGACTTTTTTCAAAATTAAAAATTTAATGAAAACTAAGTCACGCAACTCCCTGTAGCTTCCATCTATCAATGCGCTTATTGTAGTGTCTGAAACTGTGAGAGCACAGGGTGGTTGCCCGAAATTCAAACCCAGTCAGGACATGATTAACAGTGTTTAAAATTGGTAATATGGGAAAGTATTTTGTGTAAATATGGTAAGGGATGATGATATTTTTATCTATTTTGTAACTATGAAACCTGTAAGAGAACATGAAAATGAACAAAGTTGGTATTAATTTACGCCAAAAAATGTAACTGATACGTACACACATACTATATGTAAAGAACGACCCTTGCGTAGAAGAACGTTCCGCACAAGATGAGGAGGGAGAACGAACAAATGAAAAATGAGGTAACCACCCGGGAATCGAACCCGGGATCTTCCGATTGCCGGTCAGATATGCTATCCACTATACTGTGTGTTTGCAGTTAAAATGTATATATGTGCGGCATGCGAAGGTGCCCCCTCATTGGTTTCTGCTCGTATGTAGGAGAATTACGACTTCTGATTAATCGAGACCCATGGTGTAGTGGATAACATATCTGACCGGCAATCGGAAGATCCCGGGTTCGATTCCCGGGTGGTTACCTCATTTTTAATTTGTTCGTTCTCCCTCCTCATCTTGTGCAGAACGTTCTTCTACACAAGCGTCGTTCTTTACATTAATTATACTGTGTTTGCAGTTAAAATGTTGTGTATATATATATGTGTATATATATATATATATATATATATATATATCATACAAGGCATCTGATGAATGTTAAATTATTCCAACTAATTATAACTCTGATTGCTGACAGACACATTAATATTCTTCCTGAAATACAGAGCGATTCATTTCAATTTGTAGAACCTCTATGAATAACAGAATAACTTAAATCAAATTAGTTATACCTGTACCACATTTTCTAAAAACTACAATAACCAGAGAAACCGTGCGGAGTTGTGACGTCATACGTATGCGGAATTGCGGCAGCCTTGGTTGTAGTAAGACTCAGTCTGTGTCCAAAGACTGTTACCGCTTGTTGATATCGTATTTTCTCTGGATATTTACCGTTTTGTGAAGTCATTTTGAGTGTTTTGTCGCATTTTGTACATTTGAATAATGACTACTGTTGAAAAACAACGTGCATAAATTTTTGCATTAAGCTGGGCAAGACTGCTTCTGAAACCCATGCCATGCTAAACAGCATTTGGCAATGACGCCTTAAGTCGGACAACCAGTTTTGAGTGGCACAAGCGCTTTAAGGAAGGCCGAACGTCGACGGAGGATGATGAAAGGGTGGGACGACCTCCCATTTCAAGAACTGATGACACTGTTGTTTGTGTTTGTGAAGTGATTCGAGGGAACCGTAGACTGACAGTCAGGGAAGTCGCAGACGAAATGGACATTTCGATAGGATCACGCCACACGACACTAGGAGAATTTGGGGATGCGTCGTGTGTGTCAGCCAAATTTGTGCCACGATTCTTGACTGCCGAGCAGAAAGAGCATCGTGTTGTTGTGTCTCAAGACCTCCTTCAACGTGCCAATCTTGATGAAAATTTTCTCAAACATCTTTATGGGTGACGAGACGTGGGTGTACGAGTATGACGTTGAAACAAAACAGCAGTCACCGCAATAGAAGTGCGCGACGTCCCCGAGACCGAAAAAAGCACGGCAAGTCCGATCGAATGTGAGAGCAATGCTGGTCGTTTTTTTCGATTACTACGGACTCGTTCATTACGAATTCGTCCCTAGAGGTCAAACAATTAACCAACAGTATTTGGAAATACTAAAGGCGGGAGTGTCTGAGCATATGGTGGGGTGGGGGGGGGGGGAGGTACGAAAATGGGTCTGTTGAACACCCCGTTTCTCCTTTTAAAATTTATATACATTTTTAGATTGCTCGTTACTCCTCGGTAGCTTTGTTACAAATACAGTATCTAACATCAAAGATATACCTTACCTTACAAAGGTTTCGCGCGATGATTTCTCATTTCGCGAAGGTCAAACTTGTCCCCCCCCCCACCCTCCTCCTCTCGAGTTGGCCTGGTGAAGTAGTGAGTTGGATTCTTGCGCTCTCCACCTCACATAGCCAGGTACGCCCGGCTCATCGGGGATTGTTCTCATATATATGAGAGTAAAAATACACATCACTGTTACATTTTTACTAAGAAAAACTGTTTCAAAATATTTACATTATTTTTTGCGTGTATAATAAAATACAGTATGATATTGATATAGTTAAATTAATTTATCAAATTGGATACTGTACCCGATGAATTGCAATAAGTTATACTTATTCTCTTTTATTTATATTTTCCATATAATGAGAAAAAATACACATCACTGTATATTACCTTTTTATTTCGAAAACCATATTATGCCCCTAACCGAGGGACCGTCCGGCCTGCTTATTACAACAAATCCGAAATTGCAATTTTCATACTCTCCAAATTCTGACAATCTTCCGGAAGACGGTGGAAGACTGTATGGATCCGCCACTGGCCTGAAAGTTGGCACGTAGGAACGTGGATGTTGCACCATGACAATGCGCCCCGCACACGCAGCGTTGTCAATTCAGCAGTACCTGGCGAAGCACAACGTTGTAAGCGTTCCCCAGACCCCGTATTCTCCAGATCTGTCCCCGGCAGATTTTTTTCTTTTCCCCAAACTTAAATTTGCATTGAAAGGTCGAAGATTTCAAAGTGTGGAAGAAATTATTCAAAATGCAACAAACGAAATGAAGGCGGTCAGGAATACGGCCAACCACGAATGCTTTCAAAAGTGGAAACGCCGTTGTTGAGCCGCACAAGGAGACTACTTTGAAGGGGACAACATCAATTAGATCGTAAGTGTCACCAGTGTTTTTGTGGGATCAATCCGGGAACTTTTTGAACACACCTCGTGTGTGTGTGTGTGTACACGAGGTGGTGTAGTGGTCAATATCACTGACTACGAATCCATTGGCCCAGGGATCGAGACCCGGTGACGGCAGGCGGCGCGCAGCAAAACCCAGCTGTTCGTCCATTCACACTAAAAAAAAATTGGTTGGTAGATAAATTGGTACCCTGGGTAGCCTAGTGGTTTAGACGCTGGGTTGATGCTAATCGGGAGGTCGTGAGATCGAGTCCAGGCGAGGATTTTGTAATTTCTGACCGCCCCACGGGCGGTCAGAAATAAGTTACTGAAATATGTCAGTAATAGTCTGACCTATTACTGAAATAGGTTTTCATCTACTTCAAATGTAAAGTTTCGAAACTTTACATTTCAAATAGATGAAAACCTTTTAGGAATTCGTTTGACATCGAAACATAAAGACCTATTTCATCAAATTTTACGAGACATTTCTCCACCATAAAACAAATGTATACATTTTCTATCTACAAATATTTTCTTTTGCTTTTTTCACAGTGCTTCAAACCGGAAAGACTCGATATCACTAACAAAAATTTGAAAATTTTCTTAATTTTTTTTTTTTTTTTTTTAGGGTTTCTTTATGAATTTGGGTATGCTGATTACGAAAATGTTGGTTTCTTTGTTGCATACCTTGATTTTTCACAAAACCAAAAATAAGACCATGTAAATATATTTATTAGGGTGGAGCGAAAAATACTTTTTTTCTAGTATGAAGTTCTAATAGTGATTAAAAGTTGCATTTAGTGGACGATATATACCTGCCAAAATATGAGTTCATTTGTTTAATAGTTTCAGCTGCCACCAGGGGGCTAAAGTTAACACAATTTTGGGTAAAAAGGAAAAAATGCTTCTATTTTAGGTTTATCAAACTATTATAAAATTTTATCTTAGAATTATCTAATAGGTTGATTAAGATTCTTAAAGGATAAGAATTCGTTTTGTAAAAATGCCTTTTCATATGCTTAATATCTTCAGCTGCCACAAGAGGGCTGAACTTAACTTAAAAATGACAATTAAGTATGATTCTGTATTTACTTGAAAAAGGGAACAGTAATAAATTAGGATGTCTCTCCTCCTTTATACTGGCTTGAGACAGTTAAGAAACGTTATTTCGTGCCTTAGCGGAGTTACCAACCTTTCCCCAACCAACCTCCCTCTAGAAAGGGTTCTTGCTGAAGACTATTTAGTAATTTGCTTTTGTGTCAAATTTTGGCTGTTTTTTCCTTGATTCTAATGTAGCACGAATCCAACCGTCTCTGTTTGTAGGTCCGCAGACTGATCCAGCAGCGTCTGTAACGAGCTTGACGCATCTCTCTACGGCTTGTGTATGACATGGAAACTGAAATAATTCTGAATGAAGAGTAGTACCATGTTTGATGCATGATTCAATATCATCAAGAGAAACTCCTTTGGTTATCGGTGGTTCTGCTATCTGAAAATCTTGCCACATAATGAGATCTGTATAGTCTTTGGCATAAAAATTTATTTCTGGCACCTTAAAATACCTGATAACATCTGTTTCTTGAATGCATGCCCTTGCTTTTATGATACGCCTAAATCCCAACTGACGCACATGCTCCCTTTCATCAGCTATCATTGCAATGAGAATGTTTTCTTGATTTGCGTAATATGCATTTCGCTGAATGACTGAGTCATGTACTCTCCTAAGCTCTTCACGGAGATACCGGCTTCTTGCAATCATATGCCACATATGTTTAGCACCATATTCGCATAATGGTTTACGCTTTATCTGAAACCACATTGGTGCGTATACCCTAACAATGAAAGTAGCTAATTCTTGTAAATTGCCTGAAGGATTCTCTGTGCTTGCATATAACCGCAGAGTCCTGTTTGCTGTGGTAAGCCACCTTGAATGTGATATATTGCCTGGACTCTTATGACTAAGACTCTTTGAGAATGTTCCACTTGATATAGCCTTGTGAATTTCAGAAGGTATTTCTGGTCAGTACTTATGTCATCTACATCAACTTCACACATGTCCTCTTGAATTTCAATGGGTTTGAAGTTAACTATGGGAAGCTTTTCACAGTCTGAAAGTGCTCGGCCAATTTCTCCTGAAAATGCTCTTGGTCCAGTAGTGGTACCATCCAAGTGATGAAACAGATGGCGCAATGGAAGTTCATTAAGGTGTAAAAGGCATATCAGCCACTGCAATGGCTTATTAAAGGCTTCTTCCAGTAATCTTATTGTGCCTCCAATACTACCAGTGTTAACCACTGTCGAATCACAGCCAACTGCAACGATGTTCCCTATATCAACATTCCTTTCTTTCAAGCAATTCACTAGCGTTGTGCAAATGTATTTAGCTTTGCCACTGGAAGGTGTCACATGTGTAAAGTACAGAGAGTGTGGTTCAGATATTAAGCTGATATGCTCTTCGCGTTTGGTTCTTTTGGTGGTTAGAGCCATCACTCTCCTGGACTTGAATCATTGTTTTATCCTTTCTGCCATCAAAGTATAATCCCCGCATGGTTTTTGGCTCTCCTATCTGTTGTAGTAGTTCCTTTCTCTGTTTTTGTCTTTCACGTCTTAGCTTACTTCTGTCTATAATATTCCCTTTGTCTTCAGGAGTAACAATTTTAAGATCTGCCAATACTGCAGAAGCAATAGCAGCCCCAGCTCTGTCCGACATTTTAAATCTATCACAAGTAATTGCTAATGAAGGCAGTGGCTCACGCATCTGTTGTTCTGATATTACATATTGAGTCGAGGTTGTATCTTCCTCATTATCTTCAGATATCTCTTCTAGTTGTTGAAGTTCACTTGTCTCTGTTTCGATTTGTAAGTTGGACGTATTGGTTATAGCAGCACTAGTTGTTTGTGAGGATTCCAGACGTGCTTTTTCCATTTCCTTTCGATGTTCTCTTGCTTGTAATCGTCTTGTGTGTGCTATGTCAATGCTTCCTATCACCATTATTCTGCGTGTTCGTTGGTCATTTAAAAAATCCTGCTCTTTTGGAGGGACTTTCTTACTCTTTTCACATGAGCATCTCCTAAACTCCTTACATTTGCAGGTGCAGATGTCAAACAAAGTGCATTTTGAAGAGTTTTCAATTCTTCAAGCTGATTTTTGTACTTAGGCTGATCCTTGCGTGACTTGTATGGCTTTAATAAGGACCTGTATTTATCATGGTACACTCGCATCATCTGTAAACGCGTGTATGTGAAACTATTGGCAAAGAGGCCTTCTTCCAATATTTTCTACCTTTTTGGAAACTGCCTCTGCTATTTCAGAAAATGAAGGCTCCTTGTTATTCATCTGCTCCTTCACTAAATGTTTTGTGAACAGGTAATCTTTCGTAATGCAGTTATAAGTTGGTAGTTGCATATCACTCATCTCACAAGGTACTTCAATATGGCACACTTCATATGTTCTCTAGTGAAATGTTTATATTTAGTATTTGATGCCATAATATTTTTAAGAAAAATTCACAATCACAAAATATCCTGTAACATCAAAACATTATATAATTAATATATATAATATATTTTATAAGTATATATAATATATTTATAAATATATAATATATTATATAAATAAACTAAAATTATATAATACATTATAACAAGCATTTATAATAAAATCAATATTATCTCTATATAAATCACTTTAAAATAAAGTTTTATAATATTCCGATCATATTAAAAAACTCTCCGATCAACTGAGTGACTAGGCCTACTACCTAAGAAGACAAGTGTTAACACACTGTTCTAATGACTCACAGAAAGAATTCCTTCACACCAAAACCCTCCCCCACAACCCTCCCCAAACCCTCCCCCACAACATTCAGTGTAGTCTCAACATGACTCAGTTACTATAAATTGTGCTAACTTCAGCTCTCTTGTGGCAGCTGAAGATATTAAGCATATGAAAAGGCATTTTTACAAAACGAATTCCTATCATTTACGAATCTTAATCAAACTATTAGATAATTCTAAGATAAAATTTTATAATAGTTTGACAAACCTAAATTAGAAGCATTTTTTTCCTTTTTACACAAAATTGTGTTAACTTTAGCCCCCTGGTGGCAGCTGAAAATTTAAACAAATGAACTCATATTTTGGCAGGCATATTTCGTCCACTAAATGCAACTTTTAATCACTATTAGAACTTCATACTAGAAAAAAAGTATTTTTCGCTCCACCCTAATATTTATGCTATATTTTAATTTATTATGAAAGTTTTAGCATAAAGAAAAAACATCCCTTTATCAAATTAAGTTAATACATCTTAGAACAGCAATTATTTGATTAAAACGGCATGTCTCATTTATTATGGCTATTAATTGGGTCATTTAGAAAAGATTATTGGCTTTTTCCTTTGGGATCACCATCACTACTTCGAAACAACCACCATACGTAGTCACGTATCATGGCTGCATCCCACCTTCCCTGATACCTCTTCTCCATAGTTTGAATATCCTGATGGAACCGTTCACCATGTTCTTCACTCACGTCACCTAAACTTGCTCTGAAGAAGTTCAAGTGAGAATGTAAATGGCGAAGCTTCAGTGACATTCTACAGCAGTCTTTCAAAATTCTTAATCAAATTTTCGACAAGCCCTTTGAATTTTTCACTTTTAGCATTTCCCAGAAACACATTACAAGCTGAAATGCTTGCCATGCACTCTTTTCAACAGCAGTCATTTTGTGTTCTAACTCTTCGCTTGCCAGCATCTGCCTTACTTGTGGTCCAACAAATATCCCTCCTTTGACTTCATACAGTTTTGGGAACATTGATGGTATACGTTGGAAGGCATCACCATGAGTATCCAAGGCTTTCACAAATTGTTTCACAAGCCCTAGTATGTAAAGGTGGCAGCAAGACCTTGTCTGAACAAGAGCACCGTTTATGATATTGTGAGTACCATGCTCTTCTCACATAGTGCTGGCCTGTTTGCTTCGCTATCCCATAAACAAAGGAAACATGAAAACGTTGTATCATATATAGTGAACCCAGTGGCGTAACAACCAGGTTGGGGGCCCTGGTTCAGAACATCCGAATGGCGCCCATCGACATAAAAATGAAATAATTTTCAAAGCAGGCCATTTATTGATTCATTTTATAAATAAATAATGCTAAATTACTTAACTTTAAATCATAGTTTTTAGATAAATAATCTTAGAGAATCCTTGTACAATTTACTACTCAAAGAGCCTCTTAGGGTGCCACACTCTAGGGGCAGTTTTTAGAATTTGGAAATTTCGAATGGCCCTTAGTCATATTGTTTGGTTGGATGAGAAAACCCTAAATATGAAGTTTGAGCCCGATCGAAGTACATTTAGAGGTTCCGCATCGACCGTTTCTGTTGTACCGTGTGTTCGAAATAATGGATTTATCTGGGAAACCTGTAACCATGGCACTATTACATATATACAGGGTTGAAAAAAACCATGGTTTAAAAAAAAAAAAAAAAAAAAAAAAAAAAAACTCAGATAACTCAATTAGGTACTGGTACTCAGAAATTAGAATTGCTGACTGTCTCATTTTTTAATTGGAAGATGTTAGATGTAAGAAGTGCTAACTTCACAAAAATGAAAATAAACCTAATAACAACATTTATATTTGTAGCTACATGCGTTTATAATGTAATTGATACAGGTAACTTCAATCCTTTTATGTGCAATGCCACTATTAAATAGGCCTGCTAGTGCAAGGTAGCTATATTATATACTACCGTACATACTAGGCTACCCTGAACTGATGGTTTTTAGGTCTTATCAATATAAATATAAGTTTTAGTTTTAGAGCTATTAGTTTATGAATTAAATAATTTGTGTTGTAAAAATTGAAATTATAAAAAAACAAAAAACCCAGAAAAACATGTTTTTTTTAAATGGTTTAAACCATGGTTTAAACCAATGGTTTAAACCATTTGGGTTAAACCAGCCAACCCTGCATATATATTGCTATAATTTATGCATTTCATAAATTTAAATATTTATAATTAATATTTGCTTCTCATTGTATATATTTTCACTACTTTTCAGCATTGAGATCTGGCAACAGCGCAACGCCGGGTTAGTGTGGTGAGTCACACTGTCACAGTCTTCAGTCAATCAGTCTCCTTCACGCATTCAACGCGTGATCATCTCGTGATGGCTACCGCAAGCTCACTGAGATCCAAGACCGAGATATGCTAATCGGACACGCCAACCCAAGTCCCTTAACGGGAAACAGGTTACCTTCAAATGGTGAATTGCTTCGCCGGTTTATACAGTTTCATAAGGTGCAAAAACAACTTCTAGCCGAGGCGGCGCGTAATGTGATCGTCGAGGTGTATACTTTCTGGGCTATGGCCAGAATCCCGACCATGACCTCCAAAAGCGCCGCGCGAAAACTGCTTAGACTTTACGACAATTGGCAGGCACTGCAGCGCAGCCGGAAGCGGTCCGGCGCCACAGGTGAGGCAGCCAGGGTGGCCTTCACCGAGGGACTCGATGACATTTTGACGTGGCTCTCGACAACGCCCTCTCCGTCATCACCATCCAGGAGGATCGCGACTTCCTTCTTGCTCAACGCGAAAAGGGTCGCCGTGGTGTCATGTCCGGGGTGGACAAAATCCTCACTGGAATTGAGCAACGTGCATCCGCGCGTGAAGCTGCCAAAGAAAGGCAACGGCAAAAGCAATCAGAGCAATCACTGGCAACAGCAACCCTTACATCATCAAACTCGTCGTCGTCGCCTAATTGCTCGACAGAAGAGGAAACCAATCCACCTACAAAGCGCCGTCGCAAAAAGAACATTATGACTCAAGACCTAGCGTCGGCACTGGACCGGATCAAAACAAGCAACCGTGGAGCCGTTCAACTCATGAAAGCAGCTGCTTCCAGTCTGGATATTCAAGACACAGATGAACTGGCTCTCAGTCACGAGACGATTCGGCGTTGGCGATTGCGTCATCGAGGGGAAATCGCCAAAGAAGTGAAGATGACGTTCGATCCCAATGTCCCGCTCATCGTTCACTGGGACGGGAAGATGGTCTCCGACTTCAGCGGCAAGAAGGTCGATCGCCTCGCCATAGTCGTGTCCGGCGGCGACGGCGTCGACAAACTTCTCTCCGTGCCGAAGCTGCCTGCTGGAACTGGTCGCGCCCAAGCAGATGCTGTGCTGAACTCGTTGGATGACTGGGGAATCGCTGATCGTGTCGTCGGGCTCTCCTTTGACACGACAGCTGCCAACACGGGCGTCGTTTCGGGCGCTTGCGTCTTCATCGAGCAGGGCCTTCACCGCCAGCAGCTGAACCTGGCCTGTCGGCACCACATGCTAGAATTGGTGGCAGAGAAAGCCTTCATCGAGTGCGTGGGCCCCTCCTCTGGTCCTGACATTAAACTGTTCTCGCGACTGAAGGAGCGCTGGCAATCCGTCTGCACCGACCAATTCAGCGCCATCTCCAAGGAAGACCTTACTAAGCCGCTGCTCAAGGCACGAGACGATCTGATCGCGCGTTTCAAGGGTCACATCACCAAGGGCCAGCCGCGGGACGACTACCGAGAGCTCCTGGAGCTGGCGATCATAGCGCTTGGAGGCGTCCCCCAGCGAGGTGTGCGCTTCATGCGACCGGGCGCACTCCACCGCGCCCGGTGGATGGCCAAGTGATATACGCCATCAAGCTCCACCTCTTCCGGCAGCAGCTCCCCATTAGGCTCGCGAGGCCCGGGGCATCCTGCGCTTCGTAAACTTTGCGCTGCTGGTTTACATTCCGGCCTGGTTTACGGCGCCCCTTCCCGCCACTGCCCCTCGAACTGACCTGGCGATGCTCAAGGCGCTGGTTGACTACGACAAGGTGGACAAGGACGTGTCCAAGGCTACCTCCCCTGTGTTTCGACGACATCTCTGGTACCTGAGTGAACACCTGGCCGCCCTCGCTCTCTTCGATGACGACACTCCGCTGGAGAAGAGTCGAATTGCGACGGCCATCAAGGATGTCGAGGGCACCGAGGAGCCACCCAAGCGCATTGCCCTGGACGTCTGCCCGGAGGAGCTCGAGCAAAAGACAGTCGCAGACTTTTGCACGACATCCAGCACGCTTCTTTTCGAGCGGCTCGCGATCAATACTTCTTTCCTAGAGTTGGAGCCGGCTACCTGGTCGAACAATGCATCCTACCTGGCGGGGAAACGCCGTGTCTCTACGTTGAGCGTTGTCAATGTCCGGGCGGAGCGAGGGGTCGCGCTGATGCAGAACTACAATCTCGCACTCACCAAGGACGAGGAGCAACGGCAGTATTTGATGCAAGTCGTTGAGAAGCACCGCAAAGAGCACCCGAGCGCCAGCAGCGGAAATCCTTAACGGGTTTGGGAGTACTTTATGGTATATTTGAATTTGCTTCATTTTTATAGGGTGTTACTCCTATTAATCCTGTATAACAATGTATAATCGTATATACTTTATTTCTTAGTTTTATTTTGATTTATATGGCCAGTAGGCTCAGTATATTACTATGATTAATACGGAATAAAATGTTTTTTATTTTAATAATATTAAGTTGTTTTGTTGCAATAAATTGAAATTGATTTAATGATTTTGTATTATTAATAACATTACACACAGAAATAGTATCCTGCTACCCAGGCATGGTGGGACAAGTTTATTCCAATTAATTATGAAATAATGTTGAACATATTGTTAAGGTGTTTGCACTGTTTGCTAGTTGCGTATTGTGTTGTTATAAGCTGGTTGCCGGTTGGTGTGGTTTGGATTACAAAGCATAAACGTATTAAGGTGAAACTTTGAAAAAAAACTTGAACCGCGACAAAAATATTAATATAAAAAAAATATTGGAGATGGAATAAACTTAATGCTATGGAAATATAGCTGTGACTGTCCTCTACGCCATGGTATATGATAGCATTTATATTGACATTGTACATGTTACTTTACCCCTTGGAGCTGGAGCAATTTCTTGGAGAAAATCATTACTTCTGACACGTGGTACGCCAGAGATGGTCGATGCGGAACCCCTAAATATCCTTCAATTTGGCTAAAATTTCATATTCAGGGCTTTTTCACCCAACCTAACAATCCCACAAAGGGCCGTCCTAAAAATCAAAAAATGATTTTTATGTGGCACCCTAACTACCTCATACATTTCAAATATGGCCATTTTACTTCTGTAACTGATATATTTTAATTAATAATTACATATTTGGAAATTTTATAAAGTAAGTTTAAATATTTTTAACATTTTAATATAATCTACAAAAATAATTAATAGATTTAAATCAAAATTGTTATGTATTTATATAATATAAACTGCTGATATTCTGATAGCAGAGGATGTGGCATTTTGGCCCAAGATTGCTTGGGGCCCATGCTTCGGGGCCTTGGTTCCGGTGAACCTGAACCACGCTTGTTACGCCACTGAGTGAACCAAATTAAACCGAATCCGAAAGAATTCTACAATTGTTTTAGGAATAAAAAGTAGCCTCGCGGACTATTGGTCCACTCACAAACGAAAACAACGAAAAAATTTACGATGAATTACAAATGACGGAAGTTTCAAATAAGTTCTTTTCTGTGTTTACTAACGAAAATATGAACATCCTCGTTCCCGTAATCACCTCAGTGATGATCATTTAAAGTTTCACGATTTTACCATTAGTGAAAGCCAAATACTCTCGGCCATAGGTAAAAATAATCCTAATAAAACCAAGTCGAGATAAGCTTTACTCTAGGCTTAAAGAAATGAACTGTGGAATAGGCTCTCGTCTCGGCTCTCTCATATATACGAGGCGTCGCGCGGCACAATGACGAATCAACCAACGGGCGAAAAGTTAGTTTCCTATAACTTTAAGCGATTCTGTTTTATCATTTAATCATTCACTCCTTTAACGTTCATAAAATTACATAGGAAATTTTAAAAAAAAAAAACCGAATTAAATCCATTTTAATAAAGTTGAGTCTTTCAAAAACTTCAAAGCCGTTTTCCTCAAAACTTTGCTTTGGCACATTCGTCATTGTGCCGCGCAATGCCTCATTTAATAAATCATTACAGTCTGGAGAAGTTTCATTCGATTGGAAACTTACAAACATTACCCCAATATTTAATAAAGGGCGACAAATCACTTCCGGGAAGTTATCGTCCCATTAGTCTGACTTCAGTAGTTGGTAAGCTTATGGAGACGATCATTCGGGACAAAATAATTAATCCCTTCGACGTAATCGTTCTTTTCTTACTAATCTGACCGATTTCTTTAACGATATTGTAAATATATATGACAGAGTAAAACAGATATACATTTCGATTTTCAAAAATCTTGTATCAAGTGCCACATGGGAGGTTAATGAAACTTCATTCTCACGGAATTGATCATGTTCTCAAATAGATTGAAAATTGGCTTAGTGGACGTAAACAAAGTGGTCATTAATGGCAAAGCGTCTATCTGGAAAAGCGTAACTAGCGGCGTGCCTCATGGATCACTTTTGGGACATTCCTTTTTTTTATTTACATCAATGACATCGACATAAGAATTAACAGTATAACTTCAACATTTGAGGATACCAAACTAGGGGAACAAACAAAATCAGCGTCAGAACGTTTGCAGATTTAAGATAATAGATTACGGAAGTGGGCAGAAATTGACAAATCAACTTTAATATACTTAGATTAATTTAAAACGATGCATTAGGTAGAAAATGTTCAGTATTTTATGCACGAAAAGACACTAACGAGCGTTACTGAAGAGATTTAGGTATTGTTGCCAACACTCAAACCGAGTAAGCAATGTATGAGAGCGGTCAGAAAAGTAAATAGAATCTTGGTATTTATTGGTCGGTCATTTGAATTTTAGAGAAAATGCTAACATTACGAGTATATAATTCTTTACTACGCCCCCACCAGAAGGAACACATGACAAACACAGAATGGAGTGTGCAGCGATGGGCTACAAAGATGATTCCTTAGACTTTTAAACAAATCATACGCTGCCCATTTGGAAAAGTTAAACTTATTCTCACAAAAGGGCGAATTCGAGGAGATTTAATCCAGGTGTTTAAAATGATTAAAGGTTTCGATAATGGCGACGCCAAAAAATATTTCACCTTCAGATATGCAGATAGAACTCTGTAATGGTTCCAAATTAGTGGGTAAACACTTTAATTGTAATGAAGTTAAACATTTTCTTCAATCGTATAGTTAATTTGTGGAATGGATTGCCAGCCAGCGTAGTTCAAAGTAATTCGATCGAATCCTTTGAAAAGGGACTAGACACTTAGCTTGCCATAAACCCCCAGTTGAAAGCATTCGTTAGAGCGTAGAAGTATTTTAGAGTTTTCACTGCGATTCCCTTTACTTTCAAGTTTTCATTTTTAAAATTTTTTCCTTTCAACCTTTAAAACTAAGTTTTCTTACATCTTTTAACCTTCCTCCCTAAACAACCTCGTAGGGACCAGCTGGTCTGGTGCTCTTTGGTGTCCTTTATATTTCTTTGTATATGGCTGATATTGACGTTAAACGCGTGAACAAAAAGCGGGGTTTCGTACATGGAATAATAAAGTACCAAATTAGCAGACCACTAACTATCATGGAAACAAGGCAAATTACTACTCGGAAGACTACACCTAATTGACTGTTGGCATAACTTACGAGAGTGAATTCAACAATCTAACTAAATACAGTAGTACAGCAATGATTATAGTTAGACAATTTGAAATTCATCAAATACAAACTCCATAATAAATCACTTCAAAATTTTGCAATCCAGTAACACTATGTAGATACAGTAATCAAACAATCTTTACAGCAATCTCTGGTTGCACAAGTATTACACAAAATAAACACTTTCTATAATTAACTTACGCTAATCAATTGTCTCGACCGTAATTACAATCAGATTAATAACTTCTCAATTTGTGAAATGATAAACAAATATAACTTACACCATTGGACCGCTGAGATTACTGACTGAACATCGATATTGTACACAGAATATTATACCCTATTTTCCCATCAAAGTCCAGTATCGACTGACACCAAAATGTAACGTCCGCGTCAGCCCACTTCAAATGCAGAGTAACGGTCAACAGTTGTCAAGGTGACGAGGTTAATTGACGTCAGCAAGAGAAGCGCGAAAAGCGCTACCAACAATTATAATAACGATAATAATAACAACACTAGCGACCACTGGTGGCCAATATTTCAACTTTAGTTACACACAATCACCTAAAGTTCATTACGAATGATACATGACATACGGAAATCCACCCACCACAATACAAAACGTTGAAGAATAAATTATTTTTAATACAAAAATCATGGGCTAGTTTGAAGAATGTGTTCTGCAAAACGACATTTTTTGTGTGTACATAATAATAAATCTTAAAAAGAACAGGGCAAGAAAAACAAAAAATATTTGGCGTTAAAAATTCAAAGTTAAAAAAAATAAAAAATATTTAGCCGCAGCTCTAAAAAAAAAATATAAAACAAAAGTAGTATATTAAAATATACATATTGAAACCAATGCAAAAGATTATATATATATATATATACACACAAAACTCTCAATATATTTTGATGTCTCATGGCCGAGTTGGTAACGTGGCAGCTCGTAAAATTCGAATCTTCAGTGGCATTGTTTCGAATCTCACCGATGTAAGGTAAATTTATTTCTAATATATTTAATCTTAAAACTTAAGTTTCTGTTTGTATGTTGTTAACATAAAAATTATTCCGTGTAATTACACTAGGTTTATGAAAATATATGCTGAATTGGTATTTAATTGACATTTTTTCCATAGATGGCGCCACCCACTTCGATTAAATTATTTTCAACGGATCAGTTCTCCCTAAAAGTATTTCATCAAGCATCGAAGTTTGATGAAACTACTCTCATCACCTGAGGATACTTGTTCGATGAAAGAATTTCCTACATTTTGATGAAAATTCTAGTCTCAGTGAGTTAGTGTACTGTAATAATTCCGCTCCACCCTCTCAGAGATGTGGTAACAACGCAGTCCCTCTTAAACCCCAGTCCCCCACCCTCACTCTCCTCCCCCTTTCAGGTGGTGTCATAGTAATACAGTACTTCTATTTTTTTGAAAACCAATGACAGAATAAATATATTGTTCACTGTAGTTTTGGTGATAATGCTAGGACGACTATGTATTTTATTCATGCATTATTCCTAAATTTAGGGAAGAGAACACTTAGGTTATTTCACAAACGTGGGATACTTTACTCTCCCTCTCGCTATCCTCCCATCTCGTCCTCCCCGTCTTCTTTCGCTACACCAAAAACGACGATATAACGAGATCAAACGGTCCACATGGAATCGCACAATAGCTGAAATTAATTATCATAATGTAGAGGAATACAACACTTATTTGTAAGTGTTAATATCGAATCACGATATGACAAAAAGTATTGCATCACGAATGATCCCAAAATTCGGAGGACATTGTAATTTGGCGCGTCAGATTACGATTCGAATAGCATCTAATTTTAAACTGTGATTTGAACCCAGCGACGAAATATATTAAATAATATATATTAATATATATGTAAAAATGAATAAATCTAACATTTATTTTTGCATATAAAGTCCAAACTCGTGTAACACTCTAACTGTATATAAAATGCAAGTTTCGAAAATTTTTTAATTTCTTTTTAATTTTATTTTTGTAAATAATTGATAAATTATTTCTTTTTTAAATTACCTAATCATTTTTTAGATTGAGCTTTAATCATGTAATCGTGTTAAATTCTGCAATGTTCATTTTTTTATACATTCTCTCTTAGTTGCAAAAGATGAAGTCATAACTTGCCAAAACTCTAAATTAACACTTAATTTTAAATTTTAAGCATTTAATTTTGGCTCGTATGCATGTTTAATTTTAATCCATAATAAAATGCATCTTTCAATTTCCATTTTCAGTCGGCAAATCATGATAACATTAGATCTGTCAATATGGTGTTTAAAAGAAAAATATGATTTCATCTTCAAATATCTTGCTTATCTGTCAGTATGCTGTTACAGCCCAAAATTACCTTTATCTTCAAATATTTTGCAAAAAAAATTCAGCCTATTGAAAATAAAAAACAAAACAGGTCAACATCAAATAATAATGATGTCACCAAATTGTTAGTATATAAACTCTTGTAATTTTTCAAATTATCATTCTGATTATTCTGATTTGACCTAGAGGCTGAAGTATTACCCTGTAATATTTTAGAAGCAGTAAAATTCAGTCAGAGGATCTCTTTGTCTTCTCCTTTGAGCCCTGCTTTCTCCAAAGAACTTAGTTTTAAAATAGAATAAATAATTTCTCGATACGCTACAAGAAGAATCGGGGAACCGTCAGATAATTTAGTAAATTTTCACAGAATCCTCCGATCCACTACAAGAAGAAATCGGAATGTAGTACAAAAGAAACTACTGCCATTCCCTACACGGTACCAGCTACCCCAGAGTGAGAAAATCCGTTGTTGTCACCTAACCAGAACCCCGGTCAACCTCGAAACACCCAAAACCATAGACGGAGGGTTAATATGTATATTACAGGATAACTGCCCTGTTTATACTGCCACGATCATCAGACGGTGGTTTCAGGAACAGCGAGATGTCGAGCTGCTGAACTGGCCCACCAAGGGGTGTGACCTAAACCTTATTGAAAATGTGTGGGCAAATGTGGTTAACGCTTGGGAGCCTGGGCAGGAGCGGACATCTCGACACCTGCTGGAACACACCATGGTAGAGTGAAAACTTTTCCGCAGGAACCCACAAGTCATCTACACTCATTAATAATAATAATAATAATAATAATAATAATATAATAATATGGAGGATGGACCAAGTATTGAGTAATTGTGTACAATAATGTTATGATTGTGATGTAGTAAATATATATTTATTTACTTGAACAATTGTCAGTTCCTCATAATTTGAACATTATGTTTTGTATGTTCTTTAGAAAATCCCTAAATTTACTTGATTCATGTTTATTTTTGTAATAAAAATTTGAACTATGTTATTATTGTCTCTCCATGGATAGACCTTTGGCTGGATAATCATTTGTTGATGATGCATGGAATTTAAACAGAAATGTTATTGCCTGGAGGAAAAGTCGATACTACAACTTATCTTACGCTAACTATAACATGCCCACATCAAAATCCTATGATTGAAAGTTTTTAAAGTATCCCACTTTTGTGAAATAACCTAACTGCTTTATCGCAGTATATTATTTATTATTATATTTGGTACTGTAAAGCAAAAAACAAGAATACATGGGGGCCTTGATCTTCAGGTGATCCAAAATACAGAGTCGTCCTAGCATTACCATCAAAACTACTGTGAACAATATATTTATTCTGTCATTGGTTTTCTAAAAACAAAAGTATTACGATGACACCTGAGAGGGGGAGGAGGAGAGGGAGGGAGTGAGGGTGGGGAACTGGGGTTTAAGAGGGATTGCGTTGTTTCCACATCTCTGAGAGGATGGAGCGGAATTCTTGCAGAGGACTGTACACTGTACAGTACATGCTGAAAGTCGCCGCTAAACATTTTTAATTTTTTAACTTTGAATTTTTAACGCCAAATGTTTTTTGTTATTTTTGTCCTGTTCTTTTTAAGGTTTATTATTATGCACACATAAAAGATTTGCTTTTTGCAGGACGCATTTTTCAGACTAGTTAAATGTTCAGAAGGCACTGGAAAAAAGTACTTAAATTAGTGGACTTCACGGCATTTAGCTATAGTAATCCCATTAAAAATATTTTCTGTCGATGATTTTTAAAGGGTAATTGAAAACGAAGTTTGATAGTGGACTGAAATATATTTTTGCACTGTTATTGGCCATACTGTAACCTGTAGAGCAGCGGTTCCCAAACCCATGGTCGCGACCCAAGTGAGGGTCGGGAAGGTGTTCCTGAGGGTCGCGGGACGGAAATTCTCAACGACTGATTCAATCAAACTATATGAATATAAACACAACGTATCAAAATGATTGGTCATTAACACTGCATGTACCAGCGTTTAGGGTCGCCAGGCCAGGACAATATTGTATTCAGGGTCGCCACCATAAAAGTTTGGGAACCACTGCTGTAGAGTAATAGAGTAACTAATTTTATTTTTTATAAAAATGGAAAGTGATTTATTATTATTATTAAAATACATTTTGACTGTGTACAGTCGTAAGCTGCCCTTACTGGAGTGTAAAAGAGATTTAGACTACATAATCTGTAACTGTATCTCAGTGAGTTAATTAATTAATAGCAATTTAACTTTACTGCTACAATGACGTAACAAAATGTTAAAATGATAAATCCAGAAAGTCTAAACAGCTGTGAGCGGTTAATATGCAGTAAATGCTATGACCTACATTTTTAGGTAATTCTACGTTGTTAGGTTGGGTTGGATTAGGTTAGGTTAGGTTAGGTAAGAAATGCAGATCGTGACATTTACTGTATATTTACCCCATGAGCTAACATCGAAACCTAGCATTTTCGTAAAAAGAAAATATATAGGAACAATTCAGGTCTAAACAAACCAACCAACCCCTGCTCTCTCTCTCTCTCTCTCTCTCTCTCTCTCTCTCTCTCTCTCTCTCTCTCTATATATATATATATATATATATATATATATATATATGGGGGGGGGATACTTTCCTGTTAACAGGAATACCCTAAAAAACGTTTTATTGTTTATGTATTTTTGCTCTCGTCATTTTCATTTAAACTAACGAAAGTATCACAACTTAACCTAACCAATCATCAAGGGCGTACAGTTGACCTAACCGGGCATTCAATTGACCTATGCTGGTTTTGAGCACTTCAAGGTTAATCATCATTTCAACTTCGTGGATCCCACTAGTGGAGTCCATACTCAAAACATTGAAAGGATGTAGGGCAGCGCCAAATGGAGTAACAAGAAACACAATGGAACCGCCCGCCATCATCTGGACTCGTATCTTGCGGAATTCATATGGCGACAACGTACCGAAAGCAGCGACGTTTTTTCTGCGATTTTAGATGACATAAAGACATTTTGGCCCCTACTAACTGATTATCGCTTACATATTAACTATTTTCATTTGAATGATTAATAAATTCGGTACTTACTTATTATCGGGACTACCAAACTGTTTATGATGTATTTTTGCTCTCGTCATTTTCGTTTAAACTAACGAAAATATCACAACTTAACCTAACCAATTATTTATCAAAGGCGTACAGTTGACCTAACCAGGCATTCAATTAACTAACTAGGCATTCAGTTGACCTAACCGGGCATTTTCCGTTATATTAACCTGTAAGGTTAATTCAATGCCCGGTTAGGTCAATTGAATGCCCGGTTAGGTCAACTGTACGCCCTTGATGATTGGTTACTGGTTAGGTTAAGTTGTGATATTTTCGTTAGTTTAAACGAAAATGACGAGAACAAAAATACATAACAAACAATAAAACTTTTTTAAGGTATTCCCGTTAACAGGAAAGTACCTATGTGTGTGTGTGTGTGTGTGTGTGTGTGTGTGTGTGTGTGTATCATTTTAGCACTGAAGATGACATTAGAGTATGTCGAAAGATTTAATTAAATGTTTGCATATGGACTAGTCTCGTTGTTTCTTATTCGACTAAGGTTTCTCTGCAAAAATCACTTTCTCTCTCTCTCTCTCTCCATATATATATATATATATATATATATATATATATATATACAGGGTGTTTCACAACTGGGCTGCCATACTTTGTGGGGTGATATCGAGTAAAAAAGTTAATACAATATAGGTGCTCTTTCTAACCATTGCGGAGCTCCGGACGTTTTAAGGTGCAAGGAAAAAAATAAAAAAGTATTAATCTGATGTATTTATTGATACATTTTATGAGATACACCTTATAAATGTTCAAAATGTCCGCCTCGGTTTTCAATGCACAGCCTTGCTCGTTCCAAACAAGAGTCCGCTGTCCATTGAATCATTTCGGGGTGTTCTCGTATGTAAGCAGCGGCATCCATAATCCGATACAAGAGTTCCTCTCTCGTTTGTACTTTGATCTTGTCGACCATCTCTTTCATAAGGCTCCATAAAAAGAAATCTAACGGGGTTAGGTCCGGAGATCTCGGGGGCTATGATATTGGACCAGCACGACCAATAAATACATCAGGTTAATACTCTCGTTTATTTTTTCCGTGCACCTTAAAACGTCCATAGCTCCTCAACGGTTGGAAATAGCATCTATGTTGTATTAACTTTTTTACTCGATATCACCCCCAAATCACCCCTCAAAGTATGGGAGACCGGTTGTGAAACACCCTCTGTATATATATATATATATATTATATATATATATATATATATTAGTGATGTAGCGGTTGTCATTTTTCATAGCTCTGTGGTTGCGGTTGCGGTTGCGGAGCTTACAAATAGAGCTCTGCGCGGTTGCGGCGTTTTAGCCACACTTTTCAGTCTACAATATAATGACTATAATGTAAACTGTAAAAAGTGTGTTTCCAGGATGCGGGACGAGGACCCAACGCGTTTTGCATCCCACCAACCACTTTCCCCAACCACCGCCCATTCGAAAGTGGTGTATATAATTATAATATACACACACACACACTATTTAATCCTTATATTTAAATTGAATTGCTGGGAGACTGTATTTCAAAAATAAAAGTTTTTCAGCTTTGTGTCCCCCTTCAGCCTATTCCTTTTTTCATCGTAGATGATCCCTGCTCCACTAAATAATTGTTCACTAGGAACACTTGAGGGAGGACATCCAAGGTATATCCGAGACAGTTTGCTCAAATTTTTGTATTTCTTTTTATTTGACCTCCACCAAGCCAAAGCATCATCTTCTCGTCCAATCCTTTTCTCTTTGTGATATTTCTCGATCATTTTTTGTGGGTCTCTGCTTGACTCAGTTTTGGTCTCGTCATCACTTCTGGAAGCCAATAGAGCACTCATTGAGTCCATTATTGTTATTGATTTACTCGTAGAAGCTGAAGCCTGGCCTAAATCAATCAGTGGTTTCTTTGCCGGTGGTTCACTGGCTGTCTCCGAGTCCGATGATGTTTGAGTCTTGTCCATTTCATTACAAAGCTATCCCAATTTTTCCTGAACACCTTTTGTGACATGTGAAGCGGAAAAATTTTTGCTTTGTACCTTGGATCCAAATAGGTAGCCAAAGAATACATGTCATTTGCTTCTAGGCCATCAAATCTCCTTGTTAGCTCTGTGCGCATTATCTCCTTCATTGTTTTGATTCCACGATCAGCTTCAGAATCACCACTTCGAGGGTGCAGCACATTTTTCCAGGAAACGACGAGGGGAATAACCTCACATATGGAAGAGGTGGAACTACTCAATCTTTCTGTGATATCATCGAATGGTTCCAGCACAGCTACACAGTTTGACAAGAGAGTGAAGTCGACGTTAGTGAGTTGTTGCATTTTGGAGTTAGCAGCGCTAAATAGACTCAGTGGTTCCTTGGACTTCAGTGTTCTCTGCATCATGTGATAAGTGCTGTTCCACCGTGTGGCGACATCATGAATGACTGTAATTTCAGGTTGATCTAAGCGTTTCTAATTTTTTTTAACTCATCCTGCGCCATCGTAGAATGATTGAAATGAGTAGCGATGGATCGAAGTTTAGCTAAGTCAGTGAGAGATTTTTGTGAGGATAATCCACTTTTGATTACAAGTTGCAGTTTATGAACAGTGCAATCGATATTATGGACGCCAGTGAGAAACAAAGCTTTTATCATGTTTGCTCCTGAATCGCGCATTACACAATGGATGGATGAATGGGCAATATCCCACTTCTGAAGCATCTACTCAAAATTTCTGACAAGTATTCTCCAGTGTGGCGATCTTCAAGTGGCATTACGCTGAGCACCAAATTGGCTCTCTTGAAGTCTTGATTCACTGCATGGCATGTCAAAGAGAGTAAAGACACTCCAGCAGACGTGTCTGACCATGCATCCGTTGTCAATGATACTTTCGAATCTTTTAGAGGCTCAAGAATTTTGAAAATTTTCTTTGAAACAAAGTCATAGATATCGTTGCACACAAGATCAGTGTAGAAGTGACGCTGTTTCACTTTATACTGTGGAGCTCTTTCTGCCATGAGTCTCAAGAAACCTAAGTTCTCAACGTGGCTGAATGGCAAGTCATCCATTATTATCATTTCAGCTATGCGATAGTCCAGTTATTTTGATTTGGAATGATTCGCATCCCAAATTTTGACTTTTTCGAAACAACTTTCAATCGTCTGATTCTTTTCTTTCACTGCACACTTCATTTCCTGTAGGGGTGTACGAGACACTTTTGATTCCTTTTTCGTCTTTGACTATTCATTAGCTTCATTTTCACTAGATATCACTTCATTATATTCCTTCTTGTGCATTGAACGCAGATGGTTTTTTAAGTTAGTGGTGCTCCTTCCCTTTCGTGAATAGTTCTTATTACATATGACACACTTCCCTACATCGTTTGACACTCTCGAGAAGTACTTCCACACCTGCACTCGTAGATCGCTCCATGATGGTTGCACCACAGTCTAACACTTTACTAATGGTTTGAAGCACGTAACGTTACAAAGCTAGCGACGGAGAGCTAGCGCAACACAACCACCCTCACTCGTGTCTGAACAGATACTGAAGCTGGTGCTTTAGTTTAGTTTGTAACTTGGTAGTGAAGGTTGCCTAATTTCTAATAAAAAAATTGAGTGTTTTTTATTTTTTTTTATCAACAGTAATTATACATCATCTCATCATTGATTTATTAAATATAATTAAAATAATGATTTTCTAGTAACCTACCGTTGATAAATGTAAGTTATTACATAATACATCTATCCATCCAGTCCAAGTAGCAATTCCAGACACGTCGCAATTAGGGCGTAGCAAACTTTTTTTACTTTTTTGCACCATTGAGTGAAGGCATGAGGCATGACAGGAACAGCATTTGGCGACGTTTATAACATTTATAGCCATTACACTAGCATTTATAGCATTTGGTTGCCCTAGTAAGAAGATATCCTCAAACAACCGCAATAACCGCACTAATAAATGCGGTTGCGGTTGCGGACAACCGCTACATCACTAATGGTTCTAGGTAAATTCGCCGCCGAAAAATTCGCCGCGAGGAAAAAAAATTAAAACGGTTTATATACAAACAAAAAATTTAACCAACAAACAAGATTAGTAGGTTGTACCATTCCATTTTATAATCCACAACAACCAACATTATGTTATATCTTATTTTAATCACCTTCTAGTTAATCGTGCCTCGAATTTTTCCTCGTCTGGTAAGTTAATTGATTATTGAAATTCTGCTTTAAGTTTAATGTCAATTTTAATGTTTTATTATTTTATTTTAAAATTTATTATTTTATTATTTTCTTTTCCTAACTTTGTAAGATGTGATGCTTCAATTTTAAATGTTTAATTTTAATTCAACATTTGTTTAATGTAGACTTATTAAAATTCTGATGCATTTTTAACGATAGATTTTGAGAACTTTTAAAAAAAAAATTATTTTTATTTATTTTATTTTTATTTTTCTTATTTTCGTTATTCTACGGTTTTTTATTAATAAATAAACAAACCTCCATTTTGAAAAATAAACTTCAAAGCCCTCTCGATGCCTTCAGCAGTGAAAAGTAGCCGTGGTGGATATAAATTGGTTGACGACATGAATTACGTCTACCGACTTGAAAGAAAAAACAATGACGGAGGTAAAATTTACTGGAAGTGTGAAATTAGTAACTGTAAAACAAGAGTACACACTCTGAGTTTACAGGATAATGAGGCACCATCGATTTGCAAATCCATTGGTGAGCATTTGTTATATCTCAAATGCAGCAAAACCTCAAGTTTATTAATCTTTAGCAATGCTTAAATCACCTGCATTATCGTCGTCGTCGCAATTATCAACAAGAGCTCTCATTTCTGATGCAGTAACAGGCTTAGACGATGCATCTCAAGCCTTGATACCCTCAACATCAGCCTTGGCAAAAAACATTAGAGGCTGGCGTCAAAAGGCTGAGAAAGCTCCTCCTACCCCTCAAAAAAGAACTGGATACTCAATTCCTGAAACCTATCATTTTCTTGATAACGGAGAAAAGTTTTTACTAGATGACAGTGGAGAAAATGATGATGCTAGATTTTTAGTGTTTGCAACCGAAAGGGGTTTAGATAATTTGGTGCTCTATAAACATTAGGGGTGTGATGGCACATTCAAGTGTAGTCCAGATATATATTTTCAACTTTATACATTGCATATAGTAACAAGAAGCGTTAGCATTCCTCGATTATTTGCTCTGTTGCCTAAGAAAACTGAAGAAACTTACAGCCGACTGTTTCACATTTTGAAGGAGATCCGACCAACGTTTGATTCCCAATCTTTGATGGTTGACTTTGAGAAAGCAAGTATCAATAGTTTCTCTTTTGTGTTTCCAAATGCTACAATAACATGTTGCTTATTTCATTTGGCTAACATTATTAACCGCAAAGTAATCGAAATTGGATTAAAACAGAAATATCATGAAGATATTGAATTTAACATAAAGATAAAAAGCTTCACAGCACTGGCATTTCTTCCTATTCAAGACGTGGTGAAAGGGTTTCTTGAACTCACTGATGATGATGATGATTTGCCCCAAGAATTGGTTTCTTATTTTGAAACCCACTATATCGGAGGGGAAAGGGGTCGAGACAATCGGCGACGCAGAATGGTACCTACATTTCCAATTGAAACTTGGAACGTCAATGAAAGAACAGAGCACGAAATGCCTCCAACAAATAACAGCGTAGAAGGGTTCCACAATTCCCTTCAAAGTCCTGTCACTAATACGCATCCAAATATCTGGAAACTAAAATCAATATTGAAAAAAGAAGAAAGCTTGGCAAACAAAAAGAAAATACAAGTTGAGCGTCGTGATGATTCTTTTATGAAAAAAAAAATATATAAAGCTGTGAACAAAAGGTTACAGCAACAAATAAGGAACTACAATTCCGAAAATAAACTCCATTTTTTGAGAGCCGTTGCAATGAACCTCCATCACTTTGAGAGCCGTTGCGATGAACCTCCATCACTTTTAATATGATTTTATTGATTTTTAATAAACATACATTTAATAACTTAATAAACATCGTTTTATAAAACATACATTTAATATCCACAATTTTAGTGACAGTGTAGCCCTAAGAAGTACAAAATTATGATAAACCGTTTTAATTTTTTTCTTGCCGCGATTTTTCCTCGCGGCGAATTTTCCTGCGCCGAATTTTTCCGCGGAGAATTTACCTGCTGCGAATTTACCGGTTACCATCACTAATATATATATATATATATATATATAATTTAGGGGCAGACCGATAGTATTCCCAAAGTATCGGTACCGATACCGATAGTTAGAGCAAAGTATCGGCCGATACAGATATCTGTCCAAAATATCAAAATAGGATTCAAAGAATGCAATTCGACACACGTATTATAATTCAAAACAGAGATTTGAAAAAATGGAATTTATAAAATAAAAGTCATGTAATGGAAACAATTGTAATTCAAAAATTGTAATTCAAAAAGTGTAACTCAATATAAGAGTTCACTCAATAATCAAAATTGAGGAACTTCAGATTTTTGGAGAGGATGATTTGTTCCTCAGCGTTGATTGGGGTGATGTTGGCTCGTTTTGCATTGATAACATCTCCAGCCGTTGAGAAAAGCCGTTCAGAGTCAACTGATCCAGAGGAGCAGCTCATGCACTTCTCAGCAACTTTGGCAATCTCCGGGAAATCAGCAGAATGTTCTCGCCAGAAAATGAATGGATCCCTATCTATCCCCAGCGATCCGAGGTTGCGACCAATAGGCGTCCAGGGCTGCTTCCACTCGTGCGTCTGGGACAGTGAACCTCGTGTCCTGTTGAACTGATTCACAACTTGCGAACTGAGGAAATGACGCCGCGATGGTTGCAGGCTCGCTTTATATAGAGCGGTAATGAGTCATGGAAATTTCTAGAAACGTCGGGATAAATCGCGAACACACACGTAACTTCTCGAGCAGCCGGGAAGTTTCTATTTGGAAAACGCCCGTTTCTTTTTATTCTTAGAAACAAAAAACTATCGGTATCGGTTGCTACTAACCATCGGTATCACCGATACCGATACAGCCACCGGTCGATGCCTAATATATATATATATATATATGGAATTCAACTCAGAATGGTCCCCTGAGGTTTTTTCATGATATACACAGACCGTGCATGGAACAAGGAACTCTTCTGGGAAAATTAAATTCACCATAGTCCAAATAAGTAATGGTAAATGACAAACACTATAGTTTTTCTTTTTCATGATGTTAGCCAGACGTGGGCAACGGGTCACTCGCAACGAGGCCCCAAAAATATAACCTCCCTCACCGGCTATCTGCAAAGCAGATAGGATCCAGCTTTGCGACAGGATCTAGGATTTATAACTACACCTAGTCTACTATATTCAGGAACTCAATATAAGCAAAAGACTCGTTGCTGCATTCACGTCAGATTGAATACATCAAAGAAAAAGGGGTCATGTTATGTGCCTTGAAAAGTGGACGCTCAATTTTACCAGTTGAGGTTTAAGTTTTGGTTTCTGACTAAAAATACAATAGTTACCCCTTTTAAAGAGGTGTCGCTATTAAGTTAGCAAATTGTCAATCCTTTCGTAGTAAGATTTGATTGGATTAGTTGAGATTGAACCCAAATTTATTGGTGTTTATGTGATGTTTGAGACAAATACTCAAATAATAATTAATGAACTAAAATTGGTAACCCCCATTTGTGTATGAAATTTTATTTTTTCAGTAATAAAAGTTTATACGTGGGATTCACTTGTTTATTTACCCGGAAAACCTCTCTTTCAGTTGAAGGAATTTGGAAATAAAAGGGGACTCAAGCAAGCCACAAAAACACTAATTAAAGGCCGACCGCCGAATTCACGCGCAACAGTTGTAATCAAATAGTGGTTGCAGCACCATTTACGAAAAAATTTAAATGAGGGAGCTCTGGTGCGGCCGAGGAAAGTAAAATATTAATGAAATATAAATTAGCAAAGAGTATATATGTGAAAGTCAACACACGAAAAGAACCCTTTCGTTATTTATTCAAAATGGCGTGAAATTAATTTCAACATTTCACAATTGCGTTATTTACATTTTTTTCATTCCTTATTCCCGCTTGCGATGAGAAATTTTACTCTTTTTTTTTTTTTTTCCCTTCATAATGCATGTAATTTTATTTTATTAATTTTGAAAGAAATTAAAGAGATATTTATTCTCTTAATCTATTTGAGTATTGGTGTTATTTGTATCAATTCCGATAATCAAGACTTAGGCAAGTTATTAATTCTTTTCAACCGTAAAAGACGGACTGTTTTTAAAAAAATTATTATTTCCTTCTTAGTTTTTAGGGAGCCAAAGCCTTCTTTATTTTTAAAAATGGTGGATCCAAACAAACATTTTCTCATTTTCACGTGATCGGGGATGATCTTCCGTGTGGAGATGTCTTTGAGTGACTGCTTTGCCACAAAAAGTCGTCAAGGTGTCACTGTGAGGTTATACAAAATGAAGCCATAATAATCATATTTTGTTGATCTTGGTTTTGCTTTCGCCCAAATTGTTCATTCTGACGAAGCTCAATCTTGTTGCTCCACGTTAGACCTACATGTAGTGATCAAAATCTCTTTCCCCTCATTTACAATTCATTATTTACTTTCTTTATTTACTGTTCTTTATTCAATTTCTTTTTATCGTTGCTCTTTCTCTTTACACTCGTTTTCACTGTGATTTATAAAGACGCGGGTAGACGTGGCCGGCGAGCGCCATTACACTTTCTAACAACGCAAAGAGACCGGGGATAATTATACACTTTATTTGCTCTTTAATGACTTTTTATTTATTCCAAAATATTTTAAACGAACTGGGTAATGCGAGGGCGGAATTTGCATTAACATTTAGCCGGGGAGAGAGACGCAATTAATGATTTTAAAACCCTTTCATACCTGATTTTCGTTTATTTTCATGCCACAAAAAAACACTTGTGTTATATCTCCAGAATGACTAAAATCTCATAAAATTTGATGGTATCATTTGCGCCCATACGGCATGAAAGGGTTAAATAAACACTGACATCCTAAGAACAAACACTTTACGGGAACGCCCGTCCGACAACTGACGCTTTTGGGCATTCTGAATCGGCACATTGGGCACATCTGAAATGTTGCCAATTTGTATTTTTATATTTTAATTTCATAAACCATAATTAAATTTCTTAATTTAACATTATTGAATTCTTATAAACAAAACCTTTAATTCTTATTAGACATTTTTATCTTATCTTTATTAAAAACCAATACACTACATACAGCTTGACGTGAAATCTAAACTACGACCCTCCACGGATGGTCAGAAATTATGAGTCCTCACTCTGACTCTATCTCACGACCCTCTCGATCACCCGAAGAGCGTCTCAACCACTACGTTACCCAGGGTACCCATTTATCTACCAACCAATTTTTATTGTATGGAAGGATGAACGGCTGTGTTTGCTGCGCGCCGACTGCCGTCACGGGGAATTGAACCCGGGGGTGGTGGATTCGTAGTCAGCGATGCTAACCACTACACCACCGCATATACACTATATACAATATATATATATATATATATGAGAGAGAGAGAGAGAGAGAGAGAGAGAGAGAGAGAGAGAGAGAGAGAGAGAGGGGACATGAATTTTCATTCTTAACAGCAAAACTTCAAAAACACACTTTTGCTTGGCGAATATTAACATTGAATAATTTTAATTATTTTTTCTCGCACTCGGCTAAAATGTAATTTGTACAACGGCTAATTTGGCTCTTTACTGGAAGAGGGGAGACCTTGTTTAGTAATATATAATAATAATAATAATAATAATAATAATTTTTTTTTCGCTTTTCTGATTCCATTTCCTGACTCATTTTAATACGATTAATCTCAGTTTCACAAAATGAAATTTACGGCATAACAGAAGGACAAATTTTAATTAAAAATGGAACGCTTCTTTTTGCATTTTTGTGGCGTTTTTGCGCATGCGTGAGTGTGGTCAAAATCCAAAAGTATTTGGGTTTTCAGTCGCGAAATTCTTTGGTTCCTTATTAATTTAATTTAAATCTGAAACTTTGTAAGTAAAATGGATTTAATATTTATATAGTTCTGGCATAATTTTTAATTTCAGCTGTTTAACAATTTAATTTCGTGAGCAAATGAGAAAGAATTTGTCCAAGTTCCTCGTCCCTATTTTGTCCTCACTTACTACTAACGAGTACTCGCTAAAAAATTCTTACTAATTTGCTCAGGAAATTAATAGTTTAAAGTCTAACAATGTTTTTATGTGTAGCTATGATGTTAAGTCATTGTTCACTAACGTTCCATTGCATGAAACTATTGACCTTTGCGTTGACAAACTTTTTTCTTCTTGCGAGACAGTCCATGGTTTTACTAGGTCAAATTTTAGGAAATTTCTTGAATTGTCGGTTTTTAATTCTTACCTTTTATTTAATAATCAACTCTACGAAGTAACTGAAGGCGTTGCTATGGGTTCCCCTTTGGGTCCCACTCTGGCAAATATATTAGTAAGCTAAGAATGATTAAGTCGAAAGCCGTGTTGAGAATCTTTGATTAATTTATTAATTTCTAAGTGATTAACTACAGGGTGGGAGAAAAGTCTTTAAGGATTTTATACATACAATTTGTTAATAATAAATAAATTCCAAGGATATCACTGCAGTGTATGCGGTACTTTTCAAAGCAACTGTACAAGGCCAGGAATGACCCTAGGCTAGAACAGGAAGGCTTTAGGACTTAGCCCCAGTCAGCGCCATGTCAGTAAGGATGGAATGCAACAATGAAGAAACAGTGTATCTTGTATCGTGGACTATTTCTTATAATAATTTTGAAGAAAGTTTCCGTTTATTTCAAGAAAAATATAATAAACAACCACTCAATGGAACCACTCTTCAATACTGGAAGCTCAAACTTTTGGAAACAGGGAGCCTGGTAAAATAAGCGAAAGGCCAGTAACGGCGACAAGAGACAACAACAAAGAAAATGTCCTCACCACTTTTCAAGTCGATCCAACAACTTCAACGATAAAAGTCACAGACGAATTGGGTATTTCCAAATTTTCAATAGCAAAAATATTGAAATCACAGGGGTACCACGATTACAAACCCATTTACTCTCAGCTCATATACAACGATGATTCTCATAGACGGCTGCAGTTTGCTGAAACGATAAGACAAAAGTTCAATAGTGATCCACATTTCCTTCGAAAGATCAAATTTTCAGATGAATGCGTCTTCGGTTTAACGAGTAAAGTAAACAAACACAACTTTCATTACTGGTCGAAAAAAAAATCCCAAAACACGATCGGGTAAACCGGTTAAAACGGCTACACTAATAGTTTGGGCGTGCACTGGTTATTCAGCATTCGTTTCCTTTGACATATCGAGAAATACGATGGATGGAAAACGCTATTGTCAGGTATTGAGAGACAAAGTTTTACCACAGTTTACTAATGGCGTTGGCAGGAATTGGCTTTATCAACATGATGAGGCGCCGCCACAATACTCTACAGCTGCCCGTGAGAATCTGGATACGAAGGAAGATGGCTTGGGCAGCGAGGTCCAATCGAGTGGCCAGTCAGATTACCTGTTTAACCCCATGTGATTTCTAGCTTTGGGCTTATTTGCGTGACAAACTTTACACTCCTGGTTTCATCTATCCAAATGTAAATGCTCTTGGCCGCAGAATAGATGAAGAACTGAAAAGGATCCCACTCGATATGTTCAGAAGAACAATGAAGAGTTTCACAGAGAGAATCCACAAGTGTATCATAGTGGATGGAGAACTCTTTCAAGATTAAATTACAATTTAACAAAATATTTGTATGAATAAAATTCTTATAGACTTTTTGTTTGATTTGTTTCATCATTTGAACACCAATCTGCATAATGTTGTTAACTAAATAGTTGTGTATATATAAAATCCTCAAAGACTTTTCTCCCACCCTGTATTTTGTTCCGAACGATCGTCTCCAGAAGCTTACTAACTACTGAAGCTAGACTAATGGGACGATAACTTCCCGGAAGTGATTTGTCCCCCTATTTTAAATATTGGCGCAATGTTTACAAGTTTCCAATCGAACGAGACTTTTCCAGACTGGACCGATTTATTATTATTATTACTAGTACAGTTCCCGTCGCCGCTTCGCTGACGGTTAGACAGGCTAAACTACAAAAAAAGAACGCAGCCGTGAAAATTTTGAGCTTCACATTGTGTCAACATTTCTGAATCTGGTATCTCCCAAAACCTCCTCACCCCCATTCATGCAACTTGGGGCTAACCCCCTCCCCCATTACCCCCACCCCTCCCCATTACCCCACCCATCCCCCATTACCCCCACCCCACCCTTCCCCCATTGCTAAACTACAGAAAAGAACACAGTCATGAAAATCTTGAGCTTCACATTGCCGCCCGTAATACAATTTCTGAATTTTTTTCTCACAATTTTTTCTCACAATTTCTGAAAGTGTGACGGACGGACGGACGGACAGACGGACGGACGGACAGACGGACAGCTCTCTTATTATAATATAGACTAGTACAATTCCCGCCGCTTCGCTGACGGTTAGACAGGCTAAACTACAAAAAAAGAACCCAGCCGTGAAAATTTTGAGCTTCACATTGTGTCAACATTTCTGAATCTGGTATCTCCCAAAACCTCCTCACCCCCATTCATACAACTTGGGGGCTAACCCCCTCCCCTATTACCCCCACCCCTCCCCATTCCCCACCCATCCCCCATTACCCCCACCCCCACCCTTCCCCCATTGCTAAACTACAGAAAAGAACACAGTCATGAAAATCTTGAGCTTCACATTGCCGCCCGTAATACAATTTCTGAATTTTTTTTACAATTTCTGAATTTTTTTCTCACAATTTTTTCTCACAATTTCTGAAAGTGTGACGGACAGACGGACAGACGGACAGACGGACAGCTCTCTTATTATAGGGGTGTCAGGAAATGATTGCCCCCCCCCCTGTAGAGCAAAAACTAGAAGAGATAGATAAAAACCGGCGAGACCACTTGAAAGAGCGTTAAAATCTGAATAAAAACCATTATATTCTATTCCTGTGATTTTAATTCTTACCATTTTTTTCCCCACAGAAACCATGGCATCATCTATTTTGAACGATTCAGAGAAAAAGCGAGTTCTTGACCGCATTCGAGCTGTCACATTTCGTGAAGCAAAGGAAGCTGGTGCAACTTTCATCAAAAGGAATTGGAATAAGAATCCTGAAGATTGTGAAACAGAATTTCGAGGAGGAAGACCGGAGAAATTATCTCAAGAATCGAAAGACATTGTGCTTGCTGCATCACGGCGCCGAAAGAAGAGCTGCTCTGATGTAGCGAAAGAGATACTTATCCGTCGTGGTAAGATAGTCAATCGGCAACTTGTGCACCAATTTCGAGTTCGCCAAGGCTTGAGTGCTTGGCATGAAATAGCTAAGCCACGGAAGAGTGATCTTAATATTGAAGATCGGCTATGGTTTTGTGATTATCTTGAGGAATGGACGGAAGACGATTTCCTTCACTTGGTTGTCAGCGATGAATTCTTCGTTTATGTCTCCAGAAAACCAAATTTTCAGAATGATCGGGTTTGGGCAACAACTCCTGATGAAGTCCCAGACGACCAGAAGTATCGAGAAATAGTAAAAAATCCAGCATGTGTGGGTGTTTTCATTATGTTCTCTATTCGGAAGCTCATCTGGGTTATCAAACCAAAGGAACCAGTTGGGATGGGCCTCATTTTCGAAATGTAATTTTAGCCCAACATGTAATTCCGTTTTTGAAAGACCCCGAGTGTGTTTGGATGTTGAACAGGCAACCTTTCTTCACGACAAAGCCCCCTGTATGAAAGCACTTGCGACTCAACAACTGCTTAAGGACAATAACATTGATTTTTTCGGAAATAATGAATGGCCTGGCATTCTCCCGATCTTAATGTCTGTGAACATGTCGGATCCATCATGAAGGATCGGGTGGAGTCCTTAATGCTGGAACAACCCATTCAGAATCGGTATTCAACAGAAATTATGACTGCAAAGATCAACGAAGTCCTTGAAGAAATGAGTCATGATCCGATCTCTTTGAGACACTTCTGGGATCATACCCCCGTCGTAATAGCCGTCAGAGCTGCAAATGGGGGCAACACCCGATATTAAAACAAGTGTTTTTTTTATTCAAAATTAAACGCTTTCGCGTGGTTTTGTCTGTTTTTTTCTATTCCTTTCAGTTTCTTCTGTACAGGGGGGGCAATCATTTCCTGACACCCTTTAGTATAGATTATTATTATTAATATTTTAAATATACTGTATATGTGAGAGGAGAAACTATTGCGCAGTTCATTTCTTTAAGTACCCTAGAATAGAGCTTATGTGGATCTGGAGTTTTATTAGGATTAATTTTACTTATGGCCGAGAGTACTTCACTTTCACTAATGGTAAAATCGTGAAGCTTCAAATAATCATCATTGAGCATGATTACGGGAACAGGAATGTTGCTCATATTTTCGTCAGTAAACACGGAAGAGAATTTATTTTAAACTTCCGTCATTTGTAAGTCGTCGTAAATTTTTTCGTTGTTTTCGTCTACGCGTGGACCAAGTCTGCGAAGCTACTTTTTTATTCTTAACATAATTATAGAATTCCTTTGGATTCGATTTCATTTGGTTCACTATATATAGCTCATAGATGCGCTTACTTCCTCTAATAAGTGTTTTGCTTCTCCTTCTCAATAGCTCGTAAGCATTTTCATTGGACAAATTATTTGATTCTTTAAATTTAAATACGCGTTCCTTTTTAACGTTAACAGACTTCGCTAGTGTCTTTTTACGTAATGGGATATTACTCGATTCTAAACACCTAAAATAATTAAAATCTATATTATAATAAGAGAGCTGTCCGTCTGTCCGTCCGTCCGTCTGTCCGTCACACTTTCAGAAATTGTGAGAAAAAATTGTAAGAAAAAAAATCAGAAATTGTATTACGGGCGGCAATGTGAAGTTCAAGATTTTCATGACTGTGTTCTTTTCTGTAGTTTAGCCTGTCTGTTTGTCTGTTTGTGAAATTTATCCCGGGCAGTAATGGGGGAAGGGTGGGGGTGGGGGTAATGGGGGATGGGTGGGGGTAATGGGGGAGGGGTGGGGGTAATGGGGGAGGGGTTAGCCCCCAAGTTGCATGAATGGGAGTGAGGAGGTTTTGGGAGATACCAGATTCAGAAATGTTGAGAAAATGTGAAGCTCAAAATTTTCACGGCTGCGTTCTTTTCTGTACTTTAGCCTGTCTAACCGTCAGCGAAGCGACGGGAACTGTACTATTAATTATAAAAAGAAGTCCATGTGCCATTAATACATCATCAAGCGATAGAACCTCATCTTAATTATGGGTCAAAAGTTTCAGTTTTATTTGACGAAATTTAGCTCTTAAAATCCAAAAAGTATTCCAGGCTCTCCGAATTACCCTTAAACTATTAAAAAAACACCTACAATTCCTTCCATTTCCTGTTTAAATAAAAAAAAATGACCCACACTGTTTCAACCAACAAAACAAAAGGGGGTGGGGGTAATGTGGGAGAGGGGTGGGGGTGGGGTAATGGGGGAGAGGGGTTCTGCAACAAGGAGGTGGGGTTAGCCCCTCACGTTGCATAAAGGAGGTGAGGGGGGTTTTGGGGGGAGAGGGAGAATGACCTCTCCCAAAGGGGTAACCCTAACGTGTCCTCGTCGTAGGCGAGTTTGCGAAGCACAAGCCCCGCTCGTAGGGCAGGGAGACGAAGGCTTTGCTTGCGAACATTAATTTTAATTTCAAATATTATTTTCTTATGATCACTGTTGGAGACGTTGTCTCCTATTGAGATATTATCAATCAAGTCTAGGTCTGTACTTAAAAATAAATCTAGAATATTGTGTTCTTTTGTGGGTTCCTTGACCTGAATTTTCGAGCAAACTCTCGTAAGTCGACGACCGGAATTAGACCGTAAAAGACCACCCCAATTCCTGTAAGTTAAATTAAGATCTCCCATAATTACTATAGTTCTCCTAACAAAGAATGCGATTCTCTCACAGTCAGTTTTGGCATCTTTAGCTTCATTATTAATTTCTTCAAGCCATTATTAATTCTTTAATTTGATGTAATTTGGTGCCTGACAGCCTTGACGCTTTCTACGCGACATTCCCAGCGCGTTTCCGATAATGGTTTTGGAGAAATTGAGAGAGACTTTTTTGCGACATCCTAATGTAAGTTTGACATTGATAAGAATGTATATATGCGTTGTATGGTTCCAAAGAATGTTAAAGCATTTATTGAAACGTTTGCTACATCGCCAAATACAAGATTTCAATTATGGCAACCACAAGGGCTATGAAACGCGCTTGGATTTTCCCACAAAATTTGAGCCCGTACGCCTGATCGATAACCTTTTTATGTTAGCGCCGTTATCATATCCTTCCTTGCACACTGTTAAAATTTTCCGAAAAATGTGGCCAAAATTTTAGGTTCTTTTGATAATATTTATCTTCAAAAATCTATTTTGCTGTAAAAGAAATCGCTTTACCTTTATTTCAATAAATATACATGAAAAAAAATTACAATTGGGGATTTATGAATTATTACAAATATATATATATATATATATATATATATAATTATATTATATATATATAGAGAGAGAGAGAGAGAGAGAGAGAGAGAGAGTATATAACAGTATAACAGGAGAGTATATAACAGACTTTGAGTTTACACCAGAAGATGTAGCGAGAGCTATAGAACAAATGAAACTACATTCAGCTGCAGGTCCGGACAATTGGAACGCATTATTGATTAAAACTGTAAAAATGAAATAACTACACCTTTATACTGGATATGGAGAAGATCCCTAGACACTGGGGAAATACCGAGCATCTTGAAAAGAGCAAACATTGTCCCTATATATAAAGGAGGGGACAGATCTCAAGCAAAGAACTATAGACCAGTGTCATTGACGTCCCACCTCACCAAAGTATTTGAAAGAATAGTTAGAGAGAAATTTATGATTTCCTGGAGACACGGGAAAGATTCAACGAAAATCAGCATGGATTCCGATCAGGTAGATCATGCCTATCACAACTAATAGAGCACTACAACAATATCCTAGATGCATTGGAAGGCAATGACAACTACGATGTTATATACACAGATTTTGCTAAAGCTTTCGATAAATGTGACCATGGTATAATAGCACATAAAATTAAAGACATGGGAATAACAGGCAAAGTGGGAAAATGGATCTACAACTTCCTTAGTGATCGCCTGCAGGTCGTCAAAATTCAAGGTATATCATCATCAGAATCGGAAGTACGCAGCTCAGTACCACAAGGGACAGTACTGGCCCCACTCCTGTTCATTATCATGCTAACAGACATAGACAGCGGAGTAAACAGCAATAGTATAGTAACATCCTTTGCAGACGATACAAAGATCAGCAGAAAAATCAGCGATGTACATGACGTGGAGGCCTTGCAGAGGGACACGAACAAAATATACAAATGGTCAGAAGACAACAACATGTCATTCAACGCCGAGAAATTTCAACTCTTGAGATATGGTAGAAAAGAAGAACTTAAACAGACTGCATATTATGCTCCAGATAGACAGGAAATTCAGAGAAACATGAAAGCGATTGATCTCGGGATAATAATGACAGATGATGCGAAATTCGAAACACAAAATCAGATAGCGATAAATAAAGCAAAAAGAGTCGCCGGACAGGTTCTAAGAACGTTCAAGAGAAGGGACAGGACAGTAATGATTCCCCTGCTAAAAACACTGATTATACCAAAACTTGAATACTGCTCAGTTTTGACGTCCCCATATAAAAAGGAAGAAACTAATAAACTAGAAGAAACGCAAAGGCATTTCACAGCCAAGATTGATGGCTGCAAAGAACTCAACTACTGGGAAAGACTACGTAAACTAAATCTGTACTCACTGGAAAGAAGAAGAGAGGTACATCATAATCTACATATGGAAAATGATCGAAAAACTGGTACCAAACCTAAAACTAAACCCAATTACCATTCAAACAACACTGGAAAATAGGAAAGGCAGAATGTGTAGTGTTCCCAAATTAAAAGCACGACAAGGGACCTCCTCAACCCTGAAGGAAAATAGCTTGGTTGTCAGGGGGCCAAGACTTTTCAACCAGCTTCCTAAGGACCTCAGAAACGTAACGGGGGTCAAAGTTGAAGTCTTCAAAAAAGACTGGATGCCTGGCTCAGGACAGTACCAGATGAGCCGGGCGTGCCTGGCTATGTACGGTGGAGAGCGCAAGAAAGTAACTCGCTCCTCCACCAGGCCAGACCTAGAGGCGGGGCCACCAGCTTGACCTCCGTGTGAAGAGAGACCAACACACGAAACAACATAAGGTAAGGTATATATACACACATATATATATATATATATATATATACACACATGGGGTTTCATAACATGTGGGACGCACTGGACACACTTTCAGGTTGGATTCAGGACCTGAAAACAATGAAAAAAGTTTATATAAACATATGCCCGAAATCGCTTTGTTTCCGAGTTACAGCCCGCTTTGTGTTTTAGCAATTCTTTCTGCAAACTGTTTACAAACACTGCTTGCTGACAATGTGAGTGTGTACGAGACTTATTTCATGTATGGCCTTGCCGATTGTAATGTTTCGTACACTCTATGACATGTTTCAATATCGTTGAGTGTAGAGCCATCAGTCAGTCAGGGGTGCATCGCGGTGTTTCACTGTTCGTATTCGTAACTTCTTATCGTGAATAAGTGCAGTCCAGCTGAAAAAAAACTTAAAAGTTTTTGTGCTATTCAGTGATAGTGTGCATTTGAAGCGAGAATGGAGGCTTATTCAAACAGAGAAATGGTAGACATGCATCTCACATATGGACTTGCCGAGTGTAATGCGGCCGCAGCAAGACGTCCGTATGCGGAAAGGTTTCCGAATCGCCGTCTGCCAGATAAGAAGACCTTTCAGAGAATAGACGAGCGTCTTGGTGATACAGGATCATTCAACAAGCGAGTTTCAGATGGTGGTAGACCAATCAGCGCCAGAACTGTTGAGTTGGAGGAGCGGGTCTTGAATCGCGTGGAGGAATATCTTGGTGTCAGCACCCGAAGGATAGCAGCAGCAGAGGGTGTAAGATACACAACTGTATGGAGAATTTTACGGGAACAACAGCTTTACCCATATCACATTCAGAGAGTACAAGGCCTTACTGAAGCTGATTTCCCACCACGAGAGGCTTTTTATACTTGGTCCCTTCAGCAGTGTGCTCGCGATCCTCTTTTTCTATCCTCCGTGTTGTTTTCTGAAGAGGCTGCCTTCACAAGAAATGGCGTGATCAATTTTCACAACACTCATCACTGGGCCGAAGAGAATCCGCATGCCATCATCTAGTTAAGGCACCAACAGCAATTTAGTATCAATGTATGGGCAGGACTTATTGCCGACAACTTAATCGGTCCTTTTGTTTTGCCTGGAAGATTAGCAGGAGAATCCTACTCCAATTTTTTAAGGAATGATTTAAGCGATTTACTAGATAAAGTTCCTCTTGGTGTCCGACGTCGTATGTGGTTTATGCTTGACGGCGCTCCGGCTCATTTTAGTCGAGTAGCCAGAGACTATTTGGATGACCATTTCCCTGATAAATGGATAGGCCGTAGAGGACCCATTGCGTGGCCTGCTCGCTTCCTGAACCTGAATCCACTCGATTTTTAACTGTGAGGCCATCTGAAATCCATCGTTTACGTGGCATCCATTGCCAACGTTGAAATGCTTCGCCAACGTGTGGAACGAGGATGCCAGAAAATTCGAGCAATACCTGGAATGTTTGAACGCGTCAGGCACTCTATGACGAGGCGTGTTCAGGCGTGTACTGAAGCGCAAGGCGGTCATTTTGAGCACTTCCTTTAAAGTTAAGGCGGATACTTGCTGGAACACATAACGGGCTGTAACTCGGAAACAAAGCGATTTCGGGCATATGTTTATATAAACTTTTTTTCATTGTTTTCAGGTCCTGAATCCATCCTGAAAGTGCGTCCTACTTGTTATGAAACACCCTGTATATACCTTTCAACCTTTCAAATGTTCCGTGCGATGACTCCTCATTTCACGAAGGTCTAGCTTGTCGCCCCTCCTCTCGAGTCAGCCTGGTGAAGTAGTGAGTTGGTTTCTTGTACTCTCCACCTCACATCACAAAGCCAGGTACGCCCGGCTCGTCGGGGATTGTTCTGAGTCAAGCGTCTAATCTTCTTTTGAAGATGTCCACCGCTACACCACTCGTGTTCCTTAGGTCTTTGGGCAGCTGATTACACAGTTTTCGTCCTCTCACAACAAAACTATTTTCTTTCAGGGTTAAGGATGTTCCCTGTCTAGCCTTTAATTTGGAAACACGACACAGTCTTCCTTTTCTGCTTTCCACTGTTGTTTGGGGAGTTACAGGATTCAGAGTAAGATTAGGAACTAGTTTTTCCATTATTTTCAAGTGTAAATAATGGTGTGTATCTCTCTTCTCCTTTCCAGTGAATATAGGTTTAATTCGCGTAACCTTTCCCAGTAATTTACTTTTTTGCACCCATTGATCTTGGCTGTGAAGCTTCTCTGAATCCCTCCTATCTGTCTAATGTCTTCTTTTTTATATGGGCATGTTAGGACCGAGCAGTATTCCAATTTGGGTATGATCAGTGTTTTCAGTAGAGGAATCATTATATTCCTATCCCTTCGTTTCAAGGTTCTCAGTATCTGCCCAATTATATATATATATAAAATAAATAAATAAATTAATACAAATTAATATAAAATCAAATATGGAAAATAATTGATGATTGTTACAAATTCAGAACTCTAATCTAACAAACTAAAATTTAAAAATCTGTCGATTTTATAAGTCAATTAATTGACATGTGTCAGGTTCCATGTCAGAAACTGAGCAATGGTGGAAAAATGGAAAAGGAAATGATATGTGTGAGTTTGATGCATTTTTTACTTATGCGCATATTTGGACAAACAAATATTCAAATTCAGATATCCACCTTTAACTTGTATAAAGTTATAGATTTGAAATACTTGGAGAAATGGGGTGATATTTATTTTAAATTATATGAGGCATCGCGAGTACGAGGCGGGGAACTCACCCCATTGGCGATTTTACGATTGTTCCACTAATGAATAGTTCAACCCTTCCCCCATCCACAGACAACTTGCTATAGTCAAATAACCCCCTCGTACGCTCAAAATGTAGTTATTTCCAATGCGTGTATTTGCGCTATGTGCCTCTCGTACACAATAGCCGCCACAAAGTTTAAACGCGTCTATCTCAAAACTACTCGCGACACTTTATATGTTACCCCCCAAAATGCAATTTTTGAAGTAAAATATTAGCACAAAGTATATAAAGTATAAACAAAAAAAGAATATAAATATTTTTACCTAATTTGATTACATCTAATCAAAATTTAAAAAAAAGTTGCCACAGTAGCACTCAAGAGAATAAAATTTAGATAGATAAACGATAAATTTGTGCAAAATATAGCTAAAAAAAAAAAAAAAAAAAAAATTCGAGAAATGTCAGCGCAAAAAAAAAAAAAAATCCAAATTTTTTAAAGATGATAGGCCTACTCTACTCAATATAGATTAAAAATTTGCAAAAATCTTAACCACAGCGCAAATTTTGAAAATTCTATTTTGGCCACATTTTATGGAAAGCTGAACAATGTGCCTTGCCCCCTTGAGGTTTTGTAAGTGAGGACCCAATTCTTATAAAGGTGTTTTTAAACCAATAGCTAAACTCAAACCAGTGCTGTCGTTTACAATTAAAGTTGCTCAGTGTGTGCTGAATTTGGGGTGCAGTCTAATAGGCCATACCCTGTACTTCATTTACGATTATACAAAATAGGTGTCATTAACGCAGTGGGCTAACTTACCCCTAGGTTGTGAACCACTAATTTAACTAATACAGACGAACTTTTTTTCCTTTGGTTCAACAAACTTTATTTCAATAATACGTTCGTTACTACAAACACACAAAATATGATCTGCTTTAGCCATGTATAATTATCATACCCTCAAGGGCTTTGATTCAAGGAGACGAACTCAGTTCGTTCAGAATTTTCTTTCAAATTTACACTCCCTAATGCCAAAATACTGTACGTTCGTCAAAAGCATAAATTACAGCGCATTTTAGCTACTTATATCCTATTATTTTCATTTATTCAAATGGTTAATTAATAAGTGTAAACTACGTAAATACACTTACCTTAGTTTATTATAGTTAAACACTGCTTATAATTAGTTATTAAATTTTAATTTAAAGTTTTGAATGACTAGACACTAGACCCAGGCACGACATGTCATGCATTTGCTAGCTATGGTGTGAGTAGGAGCTCCACCAGTCTGACCTCTCTCCAGCAGCGGGGCTGTATTTCCCTCAAATTTCTATGGGCGAGTATGTGAGGCGAAGTAGTTAATTTCTTTATTAATTAATTTCTGCTTTATGATTCAATTTAAGATAATGGAAAGAAAATAATGGAAAGGTAACGTATTTAACATTTTACTGGTGATGAAGAATTTTACGTAGAGTTCTTAATTAATAGTTTCAAAATTCAATTTTGCCCTTACGTCCTTTCGTGAGTGTCTAGACCAGCGGTGTCCATTAGAAATTCCATGCTAGACACACTTATGGTTTTCTATTTTTCGTATTCGCCACATCATAAAAAAAGGATTAAAAAACATATTACAAACGACATTTCAAATTATTTATTATTAATATTAAAGATAAATATTAAAAAAAATATTAATAATATCGCCACAACGCAATAGCCTATTCGCCACATGTGGCGAACCGCTGGTCCAGACAGTGTGATGTAACTCTGTCTGGAGAGGCTTCGAGAGACTTTAAGATTTAACCTCTACGTTGACTTATGGAATACAACATATTTGATTTATAATGATTAACATACAAAAATTATAATAAAGATTATTGTATATTTAATTTATATACAATGGAATGTGGGTTTTAATCCTACACGGCCACAATGCTGTTTGCATCATGTGATCTCTGTGTTGCTAGCTGTCAGCCCAAGCGCGGGGGCCTGGGTGCAGTGTAGGGCCGGGTGCAATGCACCTCCAGCACCCACCTAAAACCGGTCCTGTTCATTTTCATCAGACAGATAATTATTTATTTCTTTGAATTTGAAATACGCGTTTTTTTTTATCGTTGAGGTACTTTTAATTTCAGCATTGCACCATTTAGGTTTAACCAATTTCCTCAATCTTTTTACCTTAATGGGAATATTACTCGAGTTTAAACGTTTAAAATAATTAAAAAAGAAAGAAATTCACGTGCCATTAATATCATCACACGATAGAGCCTCCGAATTATGAAGATTAATTTTAATTTCAAATGTTATTTGCTTATTATCACTGGTGGAGAAATAGTCTCCTACAGAGATATTACAATTAATTCTAGGTCTGTACTTAAAACTAAATCTAGAATATTGAGATCTCTAGTGGGATCCTTGACCATTTGAAAAAGTTACCTTTCGAGCAAGCCCTCGTAGACGACTGGAATTACACGATCGTACAGTAGACGACCGGAATTAAACTGTAAAGGACCATCTAATCCCTGGAAGGTAAATTAAGATCTCCCATAATTATCGCATCATGTTTGCTACTTACATAGAAATTTAGTTCCTGAATTCTATTATCACTATTGAGAGGTTTGAGAGGGAGGACCATATTCTAGACCTGTAATTAATTTCTTTCGTGAGTTGTCTTTGAAATTTCAATGAACGTCGCATTTATATTATAAATTTCCGCAAATTTTTTTAAATTACGATTTTTAAGTGTGACCGAACGTTTAGTACAGTACCACTCTTCCCTTCTATTCTGTCATCGTCAAATATCTTATAATCAGGAGAATGATACTCTATAAGAAAATCTCTAATCTCTGCATTCAACCAGGATTTAGTAATCGCTACAACGTCATATATTTGATCAAGGGCAATACTTAATAGTTCATCAAATTTAAATCTTAAAATTTTATAAGTGTATTTTACATTAACGCCCAAAGTTTGAGTACCGCAATGGAATCTCGATGTTCTTCGTGGAGGCAGTCGCTCACTGTAAAAAAAAAAACTTGTTAGGCTGGTCGCTCGCGTAGAAGTTTCGCCGTTTATTTCTGAAACTCTATCGTCTACCAAGATGATCTGTTCCTACGCCATTCAGATGAAGACTATCACGTAAAAATAAATCCTCTTTATCATAAAAATGACACCAAAAATCGACGAATTCATCATTTTCCTGTAGGCAAATAGACTTAAGAATATTATTCATGTAGGTAGCTCTGCTAAAGAACTCTTGTAAAAATTAATTTATTAGTCCTATTCTTTAGTCTGCATCATCCACATCAAACTACGGGTTTAGAAGAGACAACTTTAAAGAAGTACGGACGAAAATTTCCACTGCATTCAGAACAATCGCGAAGTTTCGTGGTAATGTCTAGAAAAACATTCTCACGAAAAATTAATTTCTCAATCTAACAGGTAGGAAGAAGAGTCTGGAAAGAATTACGGATTACTGCCATGAAGATAGTAAACAAAAATCAGAAATACCAAAAGAAGAAATTTTTACATACACCCACAATTTATTTATTTTAGCAGGTAACCGAGAGGTCTATCTATCTAAGATATTAGCGGTGATAAACAGCGAACATGTGGTGGATGTATTAAAGCAATCCTAAATTACCTGTGTAATAATTAATATGTAAATAAAACGGATATAATGATAATAATAATAATAATGATGATGACGATGATGATAATAACAAAATATCTTAAATTTCTCATTTTTACTAATTATTATATATATATATATATATATATATAGAAACGACGGAAGTGTTGAGGAGTGTTCTGCACACGAGGAAGAGAAATAACGAACAAATGAAAAATGAGGCACCCGCCCGGGAATCGAACCCAGGATCTTCATTGCCGGTCAGATATGCTAACCACTACACCACGGAGCCACGATAGTCAGAAGTCGTGCAGAACACTCCTCAACACTTCCGTCGTTTCTATACATTAATATACTGCGTGGTCATTGCAGTTAAATGTACATATTCACAATTTGCGAGGGTGCCCTCTCAAGGCATTGGTTTCTGCCCTATGTAGGAGAATTACGACTTCTGACTATCGTGGCTCCGTGGTGTAGTGGTTAGCATATCTGACCGGCAATTGGAAGATCCTGGGTTCGATTCCCGGGCGGGTGCCTCATTTTTCATTTGTTCGTTATTTCTCTTCCTCGTGTGCAGAACACTCCTCAACACTTCCGTCGTTTCTATACATTAATATACTGCGTGGTCATTGCAGTTAAATGTGTATATTATATTATATATATATATATATATATATATATATATAATTATATAACAGAAACACAAATAATAAATGACAACAAATTGTGTATTCACATGCAAAGATGAAGAATATAAAATAATAATATAAAATAATTTCAGTCAATAATGAGCAAAATATTAATAAAATGACAAATTAGAGTCCAGTGGTTCTTAAACTTTTTGACCCCCGTTACCCCTTTTCCTGATCTCAACTAATCTCATTACCAACACAAACAAACTTGCAATGCCGAAGTTGTAAAGAAAGTGGAAAAATTAATACTGAAAATAGCTGAAATTACCTTTAATGTGATGGGTGCAACTGTTTTTTAGCTACAAGTTGTATTTTTTACCATATTAAGAATTGCTCCATTACCCCCGGAAATACCCAAATTACCCCCTTGGGGGTAATTACCCCCAGTTTCAGAACCTCTGATTACACTGGCCAACAAAATTAAACCTTTTTTCCTCATCACAAACATGATCACACTTTTCTTAATGCATCTTTCGCGCTGATTCCGAATCTGGTTTTATTTTATTTCTAGCACGTATAGTTATATAGATACACTGGTTTTGATATTTTTAAGTTTTTGATATTGCTATAAGAAAATTTATGGATGTATAGATCACACTTAGGAATGCTAAACAACAAATACATCATATACCTTATTCATTATTCAATGTACTTATAAATAAAGAATATATACATTATTTTATTAAAAGCGCTGTGAGTGTGATTTCCTTTTGTAAATTTGGCCTGGATTGTCACGATACAGCATCCAACAATGGTCCGCCATCATGCTTTCATTCCAATATCCTTGGTAGCGCTTCTCCATCATCTGAATATCTTGATGGAAGCGCTCTCCTTGCTCGTCACTCACTGCACCAAAGTTTTCAAGAAAGAAATCTAAGTGGGAATGCAGGAAGTGAATTTTTAACGACATTCGACACTCCATTTCTTTGAAGGCATCAAGGAGGTTCTTGACTCCATCCTTATACGCAGGTGACTTGTTGCTTCCAAGAAAGTTTTCACATATCCATTTGAACGCCAGCCAAGCCTTCAATTCCAGCGGACTTAGGACTTTTTCAAATTCAGTGTCATTCAAAACCTCCCTTATTTGTGGCCCAACAAAAATTCCTTCCTTCAATTTTGCTGCAGTAACCTTCGGAAATTTCCTTGAAAGGTATTGGAACCCTTCAGAATTGACTTTACCCATTGCTTTAACAAAATTCTTCATTAAACCAAGTTTAATGTGAAGAGGTGGCAGATAGATCTTTTGGGGATCCACTAAAGGGACAGACGGGACATTGCTTATCCCTGGGACATACAGTATGTATACCTAAGTGGCCAGTCACTTTTGGTGTAATGTTCTATAGTGGCGCGACTGTCCCACAGGCAAAGGAAACAACAAAATTTTGTGAATCCTGACTGCATACCCATAAGCATTCCTATAACTTTTAGATCTCCACAAACATTCCATTGATGACTGTCGTATTTGATTGCCTTAAGTAGTATATCCATATTGTCATATGTCTCTTTTAGATGGACGGAATGGGCAATGGGGATGGATGGCATTATATTACCATTATGCAAAAGAACTGCTTTCAGGCTTCTCTGCGACGAATCAATAAAGAGGTGCCACTCAGATGCCACATACGTCTGAGATATGGCTGTAAATAGTCCATTGATGTCATGGCAATAACAGAGAGGACCGTCTACTGAAAAGAATGCTGTTAATTCAAAATTCCGCTTTCGGTAGTAACTAATACGAACATTGTTCTCAAGTAAATTGGTCTCCTTTAGTCTTCAGGCGAGAAGCTCTGATTTCTCTTTAGACAGCGATAAGTCTCTAACAAGATCATTCAACTGTCCTTGGGTTAACTTTTTAGGCTCTAAATGTCTACCTTCAAAAGTGTACTCTGGTTCTGTAGATGGTCCGGAAACGCCAGTTGCACCTTCATCACTTTCCATGTCATCTATGATAGAATCTAGCCTATCACTTGGGGGAATTGGAATGGGCAATGTTTCATCATGTTTTACTGGTCTACGTGCTGAATCCAAGTTTGGATATACAATCTGGTGTTTGTTCTTGGCAGAAAACCACATTAAGTTCACACTACAAAAATAACAGTCTTCATGATGATCTCTCGGCTCCCTCCATATCATGGGTATGGCAAATGGCATTGAAGCTTTCTTTTTGTTAAGCCAATCACGTAATCCATTTGAACAGCCAGAACAGATTTGATGTGGCGCCCATGGTTTATCTTGGTCACCTAGATGGCAACCAAAGTATAGCTTGTATATTTTCTTAATGTCGATTGTAATACTTCGTCGCTGTGTTTTAGTTGTCAACTGGCCGCATACGAAACAGAACTTGTTGGGGTCATTCTTACATTGTCGAGGCATGTTGACTGACCTGAGCAAACTATAAATTAAAAAAAAATGTACACCAACTTGACACAAGTTCTTGGACTGGACTGATCTTTTGACACACAAAGCACGGCGTTGTTGCCTGAATCACAATGCTGCTAGACGTAAAAGCTCACACCTGAAATACATAAGATGTATAATTAAGATAATTGAAATAAATAAGATGACTAAACTAAAAAAACACAATAAAATAAACACAATCAAATGTTGAAATATTAGTATTTTGCCTATTTAAAATGGTTAAATCTGTGTAGTTATATATATGCCTTCATCTTGAAAACTATACGTGCTAGAAACAATCTGAATGTAGTTTTGGAATCAGCGTGAAAAATGCTATCCAGCCACCACAAATGTTACTCTGATGAAAAATCTTTGTTGACCAGTGTTATTAGACAATGAAGCACTTCAATCAATCAAAAGAAAATAGACTTCAAATCTCCTTTCAAGAACTGTGAAAAAACGCGTCCGATCCGGGCAAAGGCCAAATGACTATAATGAACTATAACTACAATTATTATAGATTATAACTATATTATGCTTTTGATAGTATAGTATCCATACTACTTCAGTAAGATCACTAAGATTTTTAACTTTGATTTTCTTTCACTTTGCTTTATCTTTTTTACCTTCATGGGTTCCTTCTCGGAATTGAACTTAATCGATTTGTAAAATAAAATTTTTTTGTTCATAACTGGATTCTACCTTCGCGATGCAATACAATTATGCAATACAATTTCTCTTTACGGTTATATTTTAAAGAATATCAACGGCAAGGCAAATAAATTCGATTTACGTGGTAGAGAAGAAAGAATTTGTTACACATTAAGAAATTTTCTTAGCAAAAATTCTTGCAAAAAATACTCATTGTGTGAGAAATGCTTTCAGGAATGTGGAAATTTCTCAAAAATACATTAAATTACGAGCTGACATTAAATTTTAAAATAATAATAATAATAATATAGAGGAGCCTGATTTTAATAAAGTTTTAGCGGACATTTTTTTAATATTCTGAATGAGTGTCAACTAAAAAATTTATGTGAGGCTATTCTGGAATGAAATGGGGTTAAAGCTTTCGTTATATATAACCCTCCAACGTTTCGGTTGCACACTTCAGACGTTTTCAAAGGACTAAAATTCAAATGTGAATAAAGTTACAAATTCAAAAGTGAAGCAGAAAGTTCAGATTTATGTAATAAAAGTATAATCATACAAAAAGTTGTACGATATTACGCAGTACAGTGAAAATTTTCAAACCTCTGTTTAGTTCATCATTCCGTTGGATTTGATGTTAATATGGTTTATATTTTTTGGCGATGGAACCTTTTCAAAGACAAAACCTTTCACCGACTGACCAAATTCTCGAAACGTCGAGAAATTTCCCTCGAATCAAAAGTTGTTGTTGTTTTTTTGTCACAAAGACAAAGAAATGTAAAATTTAAAACGAAAAGATTTTTTGATGGAAGATATTACATTCATGACAACGAAACAAGAATGCATATTTTTTCGAAGTTTGAAATATTATATTTTGAACGCTGAAACAAAAACTAGAATCGATCGAACTAAACTAAAAGGAGGAGATTGTAGACATCAATCGATCAGGGAAGTACTCCTTGAGGGGACGTTAGGCAGAAAACGGGGAGTGCTGGAACTCCCGTTTCTTCTGTCACTGTCCTCTTCAGCTGATCTTTTTCCGTGTCTAATTTACCCTGTGAGCAGTCCAGCATGCTCTCAAACACACAATTCTCCCTCTATTTTCCACTATACATACATGCATTTTACACAGTACACAATCTTTTCAAAATTTATAAAAAAAAAATAAAAAAAAAAAAATGGTATCGTGGGCCTCAGAGACTTGGATTTTGGCTCTCTCCTTCTTATATAGGAGGGGCGTTTTTGCTGGCGCTCGCCCTTGCCCCTTTCTTCCTACATAAAAAACTAAACTAATACTAACCTAACCTAGCGCTTATAAGACAAACATTTGACGAACTGGACAAATCCTCTAATCGTCGAGAAATTTTCCATGAATCAAAAGTTTCTCGACATAAATATTTGGACCTGCACTCACAAAGACGTCGAGATATCGAAATTATCTTCAATATCATTTAATCCAGAGGTTCTCAACCTTTTTCCTGCCACGGAACACTTTTCCCAAAATAAATTCACAGCGGAACCCTAACGTAATATGACAATTATTAAATGTTCTAAAAAATATTATAGAGGTATTAAGTGCTACTGAAATAATGTTTGTTGACTTACTTCGAATCAAGGAGCTTCTTAAAGTCAGGTTCTATGTTAGACAACTGCAGCCTCATATCCGGTTCTACATCAAGCCTACTTCGGTAATTTGTTTTAGTTAAAACTTACTTTGAAAATCCTGCTTCGCGTAAATATGTAGTTACAGAGGGAAATAGTTTGTACACAGCACGTTTTGAAATTTTAGGAAATTCTTCCCTCAGGCGTGCCAAGAAGTTGATCAATGGAGTGTTGCTGAAAGTGTCTTTTAACACTGTCTGTACTTATGTCAATCAACTGTTCACGTTCTTTCACGCTTAAACTTTGATGTGGCACAGATGCGGTGAATGGATTTCTCAACCAACTACCGTCTTCTTCATCAGGTGGAAATATTGTCTGATGGTTTGCTGTAAGTCTCGTAAATGTTGAATAATTTCTGACCATACACTAACAAAGATCTCACTCTCCAGCTCCATCAAAAAATCATGTAGGGTGGGAAAACAATTGGTGACATTTTTCTTTATGCATGTTTCCTAAAGTTCCATCTTTCGTAATGTAGAGCTAATTTTCGCACGGGCGGATAAATTTGTTGTAAATTTGAAACGATAAATTAAGTTCATTCAACCTCGTAAAAATATCTTCCAAATAGGCCAATCGTTGTAGCCACGCGGGATCTGATAAACGTGATGAAAGATTGAATGGGTGATCTGTCAAAAATACCAACAATTCTGAGCGCAGAGTGAACACACGAACCAAAACTTTACCCCGTACTTCAGTGTGCATAAATAAAGTCGTGTAGCTGTTACCCATTCTTCGCACAGAGTACTAAAGAGTCTTAAGTTTAATGGCCTTGATTTAATAAAGCTAACAATTTGAACAGCCTCATGAAGCACGGTTTTGAGTGTCTCATGACTCTTTTTCACAGCAAGCGCTCGCCGATGAATGATGTAGTGATTACTCCAACATTTTGGTACGACCGCCTTCATGAGTGCAATAAAACCACGGTGTTTGCCAGTCATTGATTGCGCACCATCTGTACACACATCAACACTGTTCCCATGAGAGCCCTTTTGTCGTAAAGTAAGAGTCAACGAGATTAAATATTTCTTCACCTGTAGTATGTGTTTTCAAAGGTTTGCAGAACACCATTTCCATTGTTGTGTATGTATTTTACGAACATGGGCAAAACAGCAAGATTAGCGACATCAGTTGTCTCGTGAAGTTGTAAAGAAAAAGAACCACTCTCTTTGATGCGCCTGCTTAATTTGATTTCTACGTCACAATTCATGTCCTGAATTCGTCTTGAAGTAGTTGAATTCGAAAGTGGAACAGAATTGACTGTATTTAGTTGTTTATCCCTTAGCATGCATGAAACGATGCCTTTTACACAGGGTTTTATGAGATTTTCTCCAGTCGTGTGAGCCTCACCAGAACGGACGGTAATTCACTTTGTACGACGTTTCACAGGCGTTTTCATTTTCTCCCTTTGTAGCGTGAGAAGTAATACCACGAGACTCTATTAATTCATCCCGTTTGCGCTGAAAAAACTGGCAGGTTTATCTTTATACTCGCTTTGCTGTGTGTCCAAATGTCTTCGTAACGTGGCAGGGACCATGGAACTATTAGTCAAGATTTTATAACACAGCACACACTGGACATTAGGAACTTTTGAATCGTCACTACATGTGAATCCTAAAGCTAAATAACTTTCATCGTACTTTCTTATTTTCGAGATTTTGGTTTACTGGAACTAGCTTCACTAACACCAGTTTCTTTGTCGGGACTGACTCAGAAAGAGGAGGGGCTGAGAGAGCTGTGTGACTGTGACTGGTGCACTCAAGGTCAACGTTGGCTATTTTTAGAAGTAACTGTTATGGTTGTAAGCAAGAACGGAAGAGGAAAGCTTCTTGCGGACACGATCACTTCATGAACTGTTTGTAGAGAACTTTTTGTGGACAATTTTAATATTTTAGCTTAATTGCCGCCATTACTGATTTTTTCTCGCGGAACCCCTGAGAACACTCTGCGGAATCAAAAGGTTCCACGGAACACAGGTTGAGAACCATTGATCAAATCTAACCTAACCAAGTTTGATCTAACCTAACTATATTGAACCTAATTACACAAAGATTGTTACAAGAAATTTGCCAGAAAGAAAAAAAAAACCAAAAATATTTTTCATTTCTAGAAAAATTTTAGCCTATTTTTTTTCTGTCTTTTAAAGTTTAATACGACTTCATTTTCAACCATTAGCTGAGAGTTTTTCTGCAATACTTTTTGGAGAAGCTCAGTTTATTTAAATTTCAGATTTTCCTTCTAACTTCAGATGAGATGGATTGAGTTGGATGTAATTTTTTTGCAAGATCAAGGCTCAAGCTCTCTTTAAGAAAGTTTTAATTACAAAATGTTTTTAGTTTGGAAGAATATATGATTAATAATGATGAATATAAAACCTTTGTTTGTAGATTTGATGAAACCTTCATTTATAGATCCGTCATCAAATATTTGCAACTGTACACGTAAAAACTGGAAATTGTTACCAAAAGTTTCTTCAAAGTAAATTTTAATTTGTTGATATTTTCCAACCTTTCCAATAAGAAGTTGAATATCTTCTCTCGTTTTGAAAAGTGAAAACGGTCGATAAGTTGATGACGCGTTTGTAATAAGGAAAAGACCATTATTATATACAGAGTGTTCTAAAATTACGTAGTAAACTTTTATATGAACGCAATATCTTAACAAAAATGTGCGATATCTAACAATTTTATTTCAAATACAGCAACAATAAGAAAAACAACAATAATTGTTTATTTTAGAGGTTCAAAGTGTTTTCCTTCAACTTGAACACATTGTTCACAACGTGCGACTACTGATCGACAGATATATAAAAGTTTACTAGTTAATTTTAGAACACCCTGTATATTATAGGGATATTTGGGTTAAGTTTAAGTTGTTGGTTAGCTGATGTAAAAAGCAGAGTCGTACGCTTGAAACATTTTCTATTCCGAGGTTGGAATATTATATAATTACAATTTAAAATTCTCTCTCTCTCTCTCTCTCTCAACCCTTTTCACGGAGAACTCTGGGCCACGGATACTATGATTACTTGAAATGAAATGACCTCTAATCATGGCCGTAACTACCTATGAGGTCACCGAGGTCCGGACCTCGGTAATTATTTCCTAAAAAAAAAAAAGAGACAACCGTTCTCCGTGTATGAAACGCATATTACCGCTTTTCTTTTGAAAAGAGGGAGCCTCGAGCGTGTATTAAACATTAGAGGGCTTTTATTATAGACAAGGGTTTTGTGTTTAGTCACTGTATAGCTTGGGTTGTGTTTGTAGATGTCATTTTGGTCTGAATTTTGCTCGTCCCGCCGCGCTCGAAAAAAATCTGGACCTCACTAATTTCTAAACCCTAGTTACGGCCCTGCCTCTAATAGCTGAATTAAAGATAATTTCATTCCAGTAATCACACCATCCCTAGCTCAAAGTTTTCCATTCTAATCACAAATGATTTTGAAAATGAGCTTAGTATTTTAGAAAGGTTATTTATATGGCCTTTAAGATCCCTTTTAAATAACTATTCATCATCAAAAGATCTTTTAGTTTTAAGGTAATATCTTCTCATTTGTATTTTGTTTCAAAAGTTTTAGATTTGAACGTTTTGGATTACTCAATTATAGATTCAATGAAAGATGCTCAAATTTGTGCTGGTTTTATATATATATATATATATATATATATATATATATATATATATGCGCCTCGGTGGTGTAGTGGTTAGCGTCGCTGACTACGAGTCCATCGGCCCCGGGTTCGAGACCCGATGGCAGCCGGCGCGCAGCAAAACCCAGCTGTTCATCCTTCCACACAATAAAGAAAGTGGTTGGTAGATAAATGGGTACCTTAGGTGGCCTAGTGGTTAAGACGCTAGGCTGCTGATGCGGCGTGGTTCGGATTCCACGTTAAATTGTAGGTCTAAGGTGGAGTGAAAAGTTTGACCTTCGTCAGAATGAACAATTCGTGCGGAAGCTAACCAAAGGTTAACCAAAGGTGTGTGTGTATATATATATATATATATATAATACCAGTGGCGGCTCATGCTCATAATAGTTGGTGGGGCCCGACTAATGCATATAATTAATATCAAAATATTTATGTATCCCATCACTATGTATGGAGGCAAACAATGAATTTACTGCAATTATTATTGGTTTTTCCGCTTTTTAAAGTACGGTAATAGTTCGCAACTGCATTCTGTTCAATCAGTGTAAATCATGTCATTTTTGCACTTTTCTCTGCGTGTACACACATACACATTATAAAACAGTAAAATAAACTTAGTTGAGAATGAAATAAAATTAAAAACAAACAGAAATTAGTTAATATTTTATCATAAGGTGTATACTCACGTTTATTTATATAAATATTCTCCTCTTCTGTTTTTCTGTTGGCAAATTTTTCAATTACATTTTTATTGTAGTCCGGAATTTGCGATATAAACTCTTTGTGTATTGAACAGACAGCCAAAGCATTTAGGCGATCTTGTGTCATCGTGTTTCTTAAAAATGTCTTTATTCGTTTCAATGTACTGAAACAGCGTTCAGAATCGGCAGTAGAAACAGACGTCACTAAGACAATTTCCAATAATTTTGACACTTCAGAAAAGGTATCTAGCAGTTTGTTTTCGTATAAGAAGCGCATTAAAGCGCAAACGCTCGAAATATTAGCAAAGCTTTTGTTTGAGTACACGATTTCTAATTCAGAAGACAGTTTTTCTCCCCTTAGCATAGGATAATTAGTTTCAATAACTTTGCAGTATTCAACTGGGAATTGTCGAAGATGATGATTAAATTCTTTGGGATCTATTACAGCAAAAGAGCGAAATATTTCTGATTTCCCAAATCGCTCATTCATCTCGTCAGTAATGCGAGTGCATGCATCTTTTGCAAAACTACAAAGTTTATCAGTTTTTGTCCCAATTATATCCCTTTTTGCCTTTTTTATTGGACGTGATGGGTTTTCATTATGATTTTCAAAAGCTTTCGAAATAAAGACTCGAACCTCTTCTCTTAATTGACTCATAGATAATTCAAAGTCTTTTAATGCCTGTGCAGTGGTAACACTGGTCGTTTTTTTTTGCTTGCAGGACATTGTATAAAATTTCTACGTGTTTCATTCCAGAATAAAAGAATAAGAGCCAAAAATTAAACTCCTCATCTTCAAGCGACCTTTTGAATCCAATAGACTCGCATATACTTTTATCATCCCAATCCTCATCATTCTGAATTCTTCCAAAACATTCAGTGAGCTCCTCTTTGTTCTCTTTAACACTATTAACCACTCCGGAATGAAAATTCCATCTTGTTTGGGACACATGAGGAATACGTGTTTTACAAATTTCAAGAAGCAGACTACTTCGCTTTGGAGACATATTAAAAAATGTGCTAATTCCATTTAGGATCGAGAAAAACAGTTTCATATTTTTATTTGATGAGCAGACATTTTTAACTGTAATATTTAGCTGGTGTGCGTAACAGTGAATGTAATGTGCATGTGGATAAATTTTCTTCATTTGAACATGTACACCACAATGTAGGCCACGCATTACGGCCGCCGCCCATCATATGCCTGTCCTGTGCAACGAGTTTATGTTTGAGATTAAATTTTTGTAGTTCTTCAGTAAGCACATTTGTAAGTCCATTTGCAGTCCTATCTCCAACTTTAGCAAATATTATGAATCTTTCAACAGGTTCGAAGTTTTTTAGATATCGTAGTATAATTACAAATTGTGAATTACAAGCCACGTCTGTTGTTTCATCGGCTTGGACAGAAACAAAACTTATTTCATCTATTTCCTTTTTTATTTCATCAATGTAAACTTCATACATGCATTCCAAAAGATCATTTTGAATTGTTTTAGATGTGTTTTTGCAACTTTGTTGTTTTCAAGATGGTCACTCAGCGTACTATCTAAGGTAGCTGTATAGCTAATCATGTCTAAAAATACTCCACGATTGCAGGATTGTTCACCTTCATTATGTCCTCGTAATGAGAGCTCATGCGTACCACAGAATTTTAAGCAGTTAATTATTCTTGATAAAACATGCCTATTTTTGTCCACAATTTCATTATGTCTCTGAATGCCATGGCGATATCCCTCATTAATAACAGATAAAATATTTGTGGTTCCAAACATTCTGAACTGGACAGCATTGTTTATATGAGATTTACTAGATTCGTGTTTCTGGATTCGTTCAGAAAGATGTTTTAAATCTTTACAACCAGTTTTAGTCCACAAACTTTCTCCTCCATATAATAGACAATAAAAACAAAATAAGGAACTCTTTGCACTACTAACCGTCAGCCATTCTTTCTTACCAAACCAATTGCTTGAAAATGTTCTCAGTTTTTTCCATCTCGCTGTGTAATTATTATGTCTGTAGGCTGATATACGCCCAGTCTTTTTATTTCTAATTTTTCCTCCAGTTTTAAGGAGGAAAATGGCTTTTTTAATATCTCGTCTACTCTGTTCATCATATACCGGTAAGGGTAGACAAACTTTGGTTAAATATTAATGATATTATTCGCCACCAAATCTATTAGAACACTATAATTAAGCACTACCATACCATTCACTTCCGGTTTCCTAAACAGACTGAATTCAAATAAAAAGAAAAGCTAATCAGCTGTTCCGTTTTCAATGACATAATCTTTGACTATTCAAAGAAAATGTAATTGGAGTGTAACTAATTAAAATTACACATTGAAAAAGGTAAATATAAAATGAACTGTAAATGAATAAAAACAGATCTTTACATTGTGGGAATTAATGACCCCCATCTGTTCATTAAATAGATTAATATTTATTCATTGACAAAAAAACCCACTGTAAACAATCTCTAAATCAAATATGACTGCGATAATTTAAACGAAAATTTTCAGCCTTCCGGGCCACTTCACCGTGGCCCCAAGATCAGCATATTAAACCAATCAGGAGAAATCAGGATCCGCGCGGTGCGTCAATTCTCGTAATACTGTGTTATAAAATAGTGCATATAGGGCCAATTTAAATGAGCCCTTTAGATATAAGATTTCATGCTCATGTTGAAGAAAGCGTGTATAACTTAGAAAAAAAATATGTTACATATCTAATTCGAAAACTTAATAAGTTATTTCATTTTTTTGCTTTTGTGCAGAGATTACTGGTGGGGCCCGGCCCCTATGGCCCTTATAGAGGAGCCGCCACTGTATAATACCAAGTTACAACATTAAAAGCCAGCGCCGGTAGCTCACTGGATAACACCGTTTCCCTATAAGCGAAGGGAAGACACTAAGGTCGAGGGCTCGATCCCTTCGAATGCTGGTAATAATAATCCTGGAATTAACACAATAGCCGCATTAGTCTGGCATGAACGTGTGCAAGTTTCGGGCAGAAGCTAACAAAAGGTTACCAAAGGTATATATATATATATTATATATTATATACACATATACCGGAATTTCCTTTTCCCTTTCCTCTTTCCTCACGACTTGTGATGAAACAAGTGGTGAAATCTGAACACGAGGGAAGAAGCTCACATAAAACTACAGATTTCACTTTGTCTCCCGAAAAGTTCGCGCCAAACAATCACCCCTTCAGAGCAGCTATAAAAGTGTGAGTCCACTTCAGTTCGCTCTCATTCCTTATTCTTCATTTTATCCACTCACTCTCTGTTTCTCCGGCCTTTATCACTGAAGCTCTGCTCTCATTCTCGACTGACATCCCGAATTCACTCTACCTCATTCGTCCGACCTTGATTTCATTCAAAGCATCTGTTGCAGTTCGTCACCTTTACAGTCCTACGTCACTTCAATCCGCCGTCGTAAGCGCGTCACCGTAGAAGGACTACAATTATTTCATCCGACGACGTAACCACCTTCACTCCTGCGAAATTCAATCCGGCTCATAGGCTGTCCCGTTTCCATAGCCTATCTTAGTCATCAAAACTCCAAGTATGCAAACCTCGCATAGGCCACCAACTCACTTGGCCTACAGTATTATTACTAGGTTGTTCATATTACCAAATCTATTACTCCCACAAACTCTGCCTATCCGAATTAACCTAAAGAAGTGTTCAGTACCGTTAAAGCGAACTCACGTATTTGCGACCGCAAGTAGGTTTATTGCCGTGTGTTAAATAACGTATATTTTGTTACCTTAATTATTGTCCTTAACACCATTGTATCATTTATTTCTTGATCCGTGTGAAATCATTCCTTACTGTCAATAATTCATTTATAATATTGCAAAATTCGCATAAATAATTGTTAATCACTGTGAACAAATGATCCATTTACTTTTTCTAATTAAACCAAAACTACGAAGCCCTCCTTGTCTCCTTTATTAAATATATTGTTTATTTTGTCGAAACACCAAATTGGTGACCCCGTTTAAATATGTCATTTAACTCGATTATTTATTATAGTGGACCTACCGTCAACAGGCCACTATATATATATATATATATATATATATATATATATAATAAAAGGACGTGTGTGTGTGTGTGTGTGTTCCAGCCATAACTCCAAAATGGAAGCAGTTACAAACATGAAATACACACACACATATTGATTAGGTCCCCAGGTTGTGCAACTGGGTGTTAATAAATTAAATAATTAAAATTACTGGGCCCGAAGGCCCCAGCACCGCGATTAAACTACAGAAAAGAACGCAGCCGTGAAAATTTTGAGCTTCACATTGTGTCAAGATTTCTGAATCTTAAGATTTTCATGACTAAGTACAGTATTTGGTCAATAAAACTATAGAAAAGAACAGTCATGAAAATCTTGAGCTTTACATATAATTAAAATTACTGGGTGTGTGTATATATATATATATATATATATTGATTAGGTCCCGAGGTTGTGCACCTGGGTGTTAATAAATTAAATAATTAATTTTAAAAAATTAAATGACGTCATCAAGATCATTTTGTCATTACATATATATATATATATATATATCGAAACTTATGGTAAAATTATTGAATACCCGATTAGGTTCATTGAATGCTAGGTTAGGTCATCTGTACGCCCTTGACGATTGGTTAGGTTAAGCCGTGATATTTTCGTTAGCTTTAACGAAAATATCACGACTTAACCTAACCAATCGTCAAGGACGTACAATTAACCTAACTGTGCATTCAATTAACCTACCCGGGCATTTAATTAACCTAATCGGGCATTCAGTTGACCTAACCGGACATTCAATTAACCTAACCGGGCATTCAGTTTACCTAACCGGGCATATATAATTATATATATATATATATAGAGCGCTCAACATCCACCCCGGCAACGCCTGGTCGCTCTGCTAGTATATATATATTTCTATTTTTCCATTTGAGTCTCCCTCTCTTCTCTTTGTAGTTATTAATGGAAAATGGAAAATTATTTTTTCACTATTTAATAAGAACAACTTTTATTCTACGTAAAACATTTTTATTTTGAAAAACTGCTTTTGTAAGTGGAAAAAAGTGGTTTTAATTTGATTTTCATTTGAAAGGTATCATTTATGCAAAGAAACTCCATCACTTTTTTCAGATAATCAAATTTTCATGTAATTTATGATAAAATGCAATTTTAGTATCTGCTTATCACTCAACGTTAAATGAAATACACTTTTTACCAATTTGTCAACACAGGCAATTAATTATTATTTTCTCTCAAAAATTGGTTCGGGAAGAGAAAGGGGCCAGGAACGATATTTTCGGATAAATCCGGGTTGTCCCGAAAATCACTGTGCACCTAATGCCGGAATAATTTGATAAAGAGGTGCACAGCGACTTTTGGGACATCTTGTATTTTTACACTTTGATGTCATGTTTTCTCTCTCTCTCTCTCTCTAATTCTTTTGTTGGGAGTGTAAAATTTAGACTTTTTATAATCATTAGTAAATTAGAAATTAAAATTTTTAGTGAAATTTGTTAAGAGCGTAGAAAACATTAGGCCATGTTGAATCATGGCGTCATGCGTTCCAACTACTCCCGCGCAACCTCGCGCATGTTTACACTGGCTTCACCTCTGCTTAACCTCTCATGGACGACCGGGTCGAGTTTGTACCGTTTCAAATACACGCATTGATAACTTAACCCTACCAAAAATTCCGGCGTTAAAGGGTTAAGGGGCGTCGCGTGATTGGGCCCTAGCTTTGCGCGCAACATTTTCTGTATTGTTATGCCCATACGCGGCGCCATCTTTATGTCACGTGATTGTATTACGACCATTCACGCTCCTTCTTTTTGAGTGATGTCATATCTTGACGAAATGCGCCAATGAGTTGGCGAATGGCACATTTACACAACAAAATACGGCGGATATGCGATATACATACGATGCATGAAATAATTTCAATGACTAATAATTTTTATTATAAAGTATAATTGTTACCATAGGTTAACATGAAAATAACATAACCATTAACCATTTAATTACAAGTGTTAGGAAACGAATACGCAAGTTCCTTTCAGTCACGGGTTGCTCGCGAAAAAAATGAACAAAAGACAAACAAGGACAGAAATTGGTAACTTGCGAAGGATAGTCTCAGCAACGATTACAGAAAACAGAGAAGAAGAAAAGACATGTGATGATAGAGTTGTTTAACCTCCTTCGCAACTTCTAAGGACATATGACGGAGGGGACCGACAGCTTTACGTGGGATCCGAACCACGGGTCGCTACATCATCTAGACGCGGAGGACGGTCTCAAATCCAACGACTTCCCAGCCCTAATGTCGCTTAACTTCACTGATCGACGAGAAGCGATGTTACAACAATAGCCACAACGTAGCCCAAAGAAGAGAGAGAGAGAGCTGTTCTGTCTTCAAAGGAGGGACAGCGCGTCGATGTCCTGAAAAGGATAAATTGTTTAATTTTCGATTAATTGTTTAAATAACTTGCGTTTACTTTCATTCGCATTCCATTAATTAAGTTGTGAAAGTTTTACGAGTGTTTCTAAACCGTCTGCCACTCCCTCTTCCCCATTTAACCCTAAAATGAGGCTTGTGAAAGTGCGCTGTTTTACTTTTAATCATTGATTTCCTGCGTCTTAACATAAAATCACGTTTTATATGTAGTTTTCCATCTTAAATAGTTTTTTTAAATGACACTATTTCGGTCATAAACAGAGTCAAAAGTGGAGTGAATGGCTTTGTACTAATTCGGCCATAGGCCAAATAGACGAGTGCAGTGTAATTCATTATGCGTAGCCAGCGAATTAGTAGAGTCCTGAACAACGCAAGTAATTGATTGGGTTCTAAAAAGAATTCTTTCGATGATGGTTTCAAGAGAAAACAACGAAACACTACCGGTCACCGGTGATGTCACAACGAGGCAAAATACGTCGAATAATGGTTGAAATTTAACGTATCTTATTTGTTGTTGTTTGGGTCTATTTTGTGATGATGTGGTGTGATGTAAATGAATGATAAAACAATTAGGCCCAAGGACGTGACATTATTATATGATATTAATTGTGTAAAGCCTAAGCTGTTGTTATTAAAGGTCCATTGTCGCATGAAGCCCGTCAATCTCAGACGACGCAGTGACCCTGCGACAGTGAGAATCCCCACATAGGCTGTATAGGTCCAATTCAGGAGTAAATTCGTTACAAATACGATTGGGCCATTCGTTACCAAGTTTAACAGCTAAAAGAGCTACGTAATAAACGTCCATTTTTGATTCATAGATTTGATGTTGAAAGGTCAAATTCTACATTTTCATGAATACATAAATAATTTTTCTTTTTACAGATGTTAAAGAATACATCGAAAGAAGGAATGCTGCGGCTTTTTACTGTTTGACTGCATTTGAGAGAGCCATTGACGATTCGAACCTTTGAACGATTTCCTCTGATCTTGAAACGAATCCTCAAGTTTATAGCTTCGTTAATACTCGATTTGCGTCCTTTCTTTCTTTATCGTAAAACAGATAAGAATTATCGCTTCCATTCTGAACTTGGATTTTGCTCTTCTTCAACAAAATAGGAAAGGAACAATGAGCATAGTCATGTTTAACTTTGGTGTGATTGCTTTCACACGCTTCAACTATCGTACTATTACATTATTGAGAATTGAGGAGGCGAAAAATACAAAACTTTTTGTTGTTGAAGTTTTCAGTAAATTTTATTTGCAAAAATGAATATAAATTTATACATAATGAATACATATAATGTTTAGATTTAAGCATTACTTTATACACAATTTGCTTTTACAGATTTCATATATATATATATATATATATATATATATATATATATATATATATATATATATACACAGGCCCTCTCAGAGGTCCAGAGAGGCCCGGGCAAAACATTATATTCAAACCAGAAAGTTTCTATATTTGAAGCCCCCCTTAAGCTTGAGGCCTAGGCCAAATGGCCCTCCTAGCTCCCCTCTGATAGGACCTATATATATATATATATATATGAGAGAGAGAGAGAGAGAGAGAGAGAGAGAGAGAGATGGAGTGAATTTCGCAATTAAACACATGAAATAAATAAATGATACACACCTACGAGTAAAAGGAAAAGCAATTCCAAGGTCTTTCGTGTTTTCAATAATACACCTCGTCAGGGAATGAAAGGAAAAGGCAATAAGCCAAAAGTATGCCTCTTGACAGCCTAAACAAATAGTAAGAAGAGATTAGCAAAATGTTAGCAAGTTCTGATTAAAGACAAAAAATATTTTAACAAAATATTGTCAATTTTATGCGTTCCCGAAATGTGATTGGAATTAATTTTAAAATGGATGAATGTACATTCCAGAATATTTCTTTCAATTATATCTTTGTTTTTAACGAGAACTTTAGAACACTCCGACTTAATACTATCATTACATCTACAGTATACATATGATTAAACAATGCATCAGAATTATTTGCTGTTCTACACGCATACTTATACCGTTTTACCCTGATATCTAAAGTTTTTCCCGTTTAACCTATATAAACTGAGTTACGTTGTGTACATCCGATCGAATACACACAACCAACAGCATTATCCAGGCTATTCTTTATTAGGCGAGATTTAACCGTATTATTATACTTAAAGACTACGCTGATGACAGTTGCTTTAAGTAAGGTCGGAAGATATTTAAAATTTACATGGCAAGGTAGGCTAAGGATATTTTTGTGATCAAATTCATTTACAATTACACTATTATAATACCTATACTTAGCTTTCCTAAGCCCATTATCTAGAAATGGAATAGGATTACATAATTTAGTAGCAATATTCATGATATTGCATAACTCGGAATCCGAAAATTCAGGACTAACAACTTTTAATGTTTGAGAAACAAAAGAAAAAATAGATTTTCTGGAAGGGTGATGGTCATCATAAAAATGGACATAAGAGCTATTATTAGTAGGCTTTCGGAAAACTTCAAATTTGAAGTGATTTATGCATCTCCGAAGTTTTAGGTCGAGAAATAAGCATCAATTATTTTCCTTTTCAACAGTAAATTTTACAGACGGAACTAAATTATTGAGCGTACCAAAGAATTCATCAACATTCAAAGTGTCAGGCCAAAGGCATAAGACATCATGTATATACCGGTACCAAACGAGGCTGAAATTAACACTAGTGGGCAACATTCTACTTTCAAAAAATTTCATATAGAAATTAGGTAATACAGTTGAGAGGGGATTCACGTCGCCAATCCAGATGACATAACATAAAACTTATCTTCAAACTGAAATTTACAATCTTGGACGCAAAGCATAATTAATTCAATAAGGGTGTTGTGAACAGGGAAAGAATACTCAGAAATCTTATCTTTTACAAACAAGTCATGAACAAGAACGTTTGTGAATAACAAACATATATCAAAACTAACCAGTTTTAAATCAGAATCATTAGGAAACTTCAATTTGTTAATAAGATCGATGCTATTTATAATATGGAATTTAGAAACAGATCCCAACTAAAAGAATTAATAAACTAACTACATATTTCGATAGCTTATAGGGTACGGAGTTTACAGAGCTGACAATAGGTCTCATGGGGTTAAGTTTGTGTTTTGACTAAACCCTATACTGTAAATAAGATAATGACGGCTTGATACTTACTGTAGAAACTTCTTAGAAAAATTATTGTAAATATTTTTTAAATTCCTCTTAAACGTAGACAATTTTCTTGTTTTATTTTTAAAAAATAAATTGCTTATTAGACTTTTAATAGAGCATACAACCACATGTAAGTGGCATAAAAGACTATTTGGAATTTGTTGATCATTTTATTTTTTAAAATAAAACAAAAAAGTTGTCCACTACAGTATTATTAACTTTTACCGTTAATTTATTAATCCCTTCAGTTGGATCAATTTCTGAATCCCATATTATAAATAGCATCGATCTATAAGCAATCTAAAGTTTCTTAATGATCCTAATTTGAAACTGGTTAGTTTTGATGTATGTTCGTTATTTACAAAAGTCTCTGTTGATGACATGCTTGACTCTCTTTTAAAAGATAAGATTTCTGGGAGCTATTGAAGAATAGGGACCCCAGCCTTCTTTAGTTAGGCTTATAAGGCTAACTAACGAAAATATCACGACCATGTTAAACATGGGACTAGTTCGTTTACCGTATATTTGAGCGATTAATTCTAGTAGCCGAAATCCATATTGGGTTCCAAATAAATCGACCAACAGAGCATACAACCACATGTAAGTGTTTTTTTGTAAGTTAGGTTAGGTAGGTTAAGCTAGGTTTATTTGAAACCCAATATGGATTTCGGCTAATATAGTTAATCGCCCAAATATTTAAATATCTAAATATCTGAGTAGGCCTTACCAAGTTGCAACTTGGAATGCATATCACGTTTAAATCTGTTCAGAGTAAGATTCATTTTTCAATGAATTTCAGTGGCAAAATAAGGGTGCTCTATACGCTACACCAACTAGTTCCATGTTTAACTATTATTTATAGATTTATTCACTATTTCTATTTAATAAAACCATTTATTTATGGCATAAAAGACTATTTGGAATTTGTTGATCATTTTATTTTTTTAAATAAAACAAAAAAGTTGTCCACTACAGTATTATTAACTTTTACCGTTAATTTATTAATCCCTTCAGTTGGATCAATTTCTGAATCCCATATTATAAATAGCATCGATCTATAAGCAATCTAAAGTTTCTTAATGATCCTAATTTGAAACTGGTTAGTTTTGATGTATGTTCGTTATTTACAAAAGTCTCTGTTGATGACATGCTTGACTCTCTTTTAAAAGATAAGATTTCTGGGAGCTATTGAAGAATAGGGACCCCAGCCTTCTTTAGTTAGGCTTATAAGGCTAACTAACGAAAATATCACGACCTAACCTAACCATCGTTAGGTTAATTGTACGCCCTTGATGACTGGTTAGGTTAGATCATGATAGTTTCGTTAGTTAGCCTTAAAAGCTAACTAAAGAAGGCTGGGGTCCCTATTCTTCAATAGCTCCGATTTCTGAGTATTCTTCTCCTTTTCAACACAACGCCCTCATTGAATTAATTAAGCTTTGCGTTAAATATTGTGAATTTCAGTTTGAAGATAAGTTTTATGCTATGTCGTTTAGATTGGCGACGGGAATCCCCTCTCAACTGTATTAGCTAATTTATATATGAAATTTTTTTGAAAGTAGAATTTTGCCCAATATGTTAATTTCTGCCTTGTTTGGTACCGGTACATACATGATGTTTTATGCCTTTGCCCTGACAATTTGCATGTTGATGAATTCCTTGGTAGTCTCATTAATTTTGTTCCGTTTATAAAATTTACTTCGAAAAGGAAAATGATGGATGCTCATCATCTCTGGATCTAAAAATTCGGAGATGCATAAATCAATTCAAATTTGAAGTTTTTTGCAAGCCTACTAATAATAACTGTGCATTTTTATTTTGACCATCACCCCTCGATAAAATCTTCTATTTTCTCATCTATGTTCCTCAGAGCACTGAGAGTTGTCAGTCCTAAATTTTTAGATGCTGAGTTATGCAAAATCATGAATATTGATACTAAATTATGTTATCCTATTCCAGTTTTAGATAACTGTCTTAGGGAAGCTAAGAATAGGTATTATAATAGTGTAATTGTAAATGAATTTGATAATAAAAATATCCTTAGCCTATCTTAACATGTAAATTTTAAATATCTTCCGACGTCACTTGAAACAAATGGCATTAATGTAGTCTTTATGTATAATCATACGTTTAATCTCGCCTAATAAAGAACAGCCTGGATAATGCTGTTGGCTGCGTGTGTTCGATTAGATGTACATAATGTAACTCAGTTTATACACAGTGGTGCTCATAAGTATTCGTACAGAGAAATATTTCGAAAATCCGAGTAAATATTCGTACAGAGAAATATTGGAACCTTCTTTCAAAGAATGGGTTAAAATTTCTACGGAAAGACGTCGAAACCTTGTAAAAAAAAAGATACCCAAAACGAATCATTGAAATCATTCAAGCAAAAGGTGGACACACAAAGTATTAAATAATTTTGTAAGTGTACAAAAATTTTTGGATTTTAACTTTTTCTTATTTTCCTCAAATTCTTTGATGTTTTGCATTATATGTTGGAGTTAAACTAATTTTTTTATTTATTAAATTTTTCCAAACGAACGATAAGCTTTTCATAACTATCCTATACATGGTACAAACGATAAAGACGAATCTACTGAAATATTTCTCTGTACGAATACTTATGAGCACCAATGTAGGTCAAACTGGAAAAACTTGAGAGGTCAAAGTGAAACAGCATAAATATGCGTGTAGAACAGCAAATAATTCTAATGTATTATTTATTTAACCACGTGTATGGATGTAATCATAGTATTAGTCGGGAACATTCTGAAGTTCTCGTTAAAAGTAATACGCCTCGGTGGTGTATTGGTTAGCGTCGCTGATTACGAATCCATCGGCCCCAGGATTTCAGGCGGCGCGCAGGAAAACCCAGCTGTTCATCCTTCCATACAATAAAGAAATTGGTTGGTAGATAAATGGGTACCTTGGGTAACCTAGTGGTTAAGACGCTAGGCTGCTGGTGGGGCGTGGTTCGGATTCCATGTTAAACCGTAGTTCTAAGGTGGAGTGACAAGCTTGACCTTCGTCAGAATGAACATTTTGGGAACGTCCAAAACTGACCACATCTTGTTAAAATATCTTTTGCCTTTATCAGTACTTGTTAACAATTTGCTAAACTCTACTTTATATTTCGTTGATGCTGTAAAGAGACATATTTTTGGTTTCTTGTCTTTTCTCTTCATTCCCTGAAGAGGTGTACTATTGAAGACACGAAAGACCTTGAAATCGATTTTCCTTTTGCTTGCTTATGGGTGTGCAGCAGTATATATATATATATATATATATATATATATATATATATATATACTGTATATATCGGGTGAGGTTTTTGTAAACACGTGACACTTTGAAAGGTTTGTATTTTGTTATTAACTTAAATAAAAGAATGAAATTTTTACCGTACCTTCAGAATCTATACCTGGAGAATTAGTCCCTTAGTGCAAAACATGCTTATGTGATGTCCTCTCAGCTTATTAAATTCTTTGCGCACAAACAACAAAATTTTGCAGTACTCTGGACAGTGTATTTGTTGAAATCTGAGAAATTTCTTGCTCAATTGATATTTTCAATTCTTGAATTGTGTGTAAGTTTTGTTTAAACACACTATATTTTAAATAACCTCACATATAAAAATCACAGGGGGTTTAGATCTGATGATGTTGGTGGCCATGATAGTCCTTTATCATAAACCGCAGGAAATCTGTAGGACAAAACTCTTCCATCCAAAGTATCGTGAGCTGAGAGGACATCACATACAGTAGAACATATTCTGTACTTGGGGACTAATTCCCCATGTGTAGAGAAGGTACGGTAAAAGTTTTATGCTTTTATTTCAGTTAATAAAAAAGAAATACAAACCCTAGCACATACCCCCATCCTTTTTTACCCTCATATTTGCATATATTTAAATGGGAAAAAATGTTATTTCTTAAAAAGTACACTATGTGAGAAGGTTTTTTTTTTATCACCAACAAAATATTAAAAAATGAAGCATGTGCTACCCTACTACCCCTATCACATGCCCCTCCTCCATTTTTTACCTTCATATTTGCATATGTTTAATATTGTTATATGTTACATGATAAGTTGTTTGTTTAATGCTTGATATTCTAATGTTTCAGATACACAGAAATAATTTTTCAGATAAATAGAAATAATTTGCATTTGCTTTAATTATAATTTGAATTATCATAAATTATAAATTACATATAATTTGATTTTACTTCTGAATATAAACTATGACTACTAGAAGCAAGTCCTCAAATGCAGCCTTTGGGTATCCTACGGAATTCCCAGCAGCCATGATTCCTTCAAAAGATGTTGTGAGACACCACCTTTTTGTGTGCCGTCGTGAAGAAGCTAAATCAAAAGGATCAGCAACTGCTAATGATTGTTACAGGGTTGTTGTAAAAGATATTGAAGACATTTGGATGAAATTTTCTTTTCCTACGATTAACACCAAAGGTATATATATTAAGTCAGTCGACTAATAGAAGAACCCTCTAAATTGAACAAGGTGCCGTTACATCGAAAATGAAAGTTTTGCCTTAAAAGTAGCTCAGTATGATGAAATGTTTGATATGTCTTCTTGTGAATGCTATGATAAGGGAATTAATAGGAAATCTTGCAGGTGTAAGGATAAAATTATGAGGCCGGTTTAGAATTGACTAAGAATATTCAGAACAGGCACTCCTATAAAAACCTAGCATTAACACCAGATCGTTATCGTGTAAGTTGTAGAGCTGCAGCTGCAATAGTAAATGCAGCTTTAAAAGATATGGGGATCCTTAACCACACCAACATGCTTGACAGAAAGAAATTAGAAAGAGAAAGAAATCGCATGGGTGAAACAAATACTTTTAGGTCTAAATCCGAAAATCTGAAGATGGAGTGCCTTGGATTTGATGGAAGGAAAGATAACACATTAACTAAAAGTGGAAAGCTAAAAGAAGAACACTATGTTATTGTGAAAGAACCTGGAAGCATCTATGTAGACCAGTGATGTAGTCGAGACCACCAAGTCCGAGACTGAGACCGAGACCTGATCCTATGAGACCAAGATCGAGACCGAGATCAAAGGTTCGAGATCGAGATCTACCTTCCGAGATCGAGACCCTTAAAATTCGAGACCGAGATCGAGATCGAGACCAAGTTCATGCCCTTTCAATTTGTTTTACACTACTATGGAAATTAGACTATGTTAAGTATATTAATAAACTAATAACTATTTTCTCAGATGTAGTGTGTTGAATGCAAAAAGTGTAGCCTATAAATTAACAAATGATATATATATACACACGTACTTTTTATTTATTTACTTCTTTTATATCTGTTACAGAAGGTTTAATGAACGTACCCACTACCCAGTTTGACTTGTGTATTTATTTAAAGCATGATAGGTGCTCATTACACTTAAGGAACATCAGCATGCTCAGAAGATCTGCTGAAGTTCGACTTCTGTGGGGCCTCATTATTATGCCTCCATGGCTAAATACACGCTCAATTGGAGCACTAGAGGCAGGCACTGTTAAAACAGTCATGGCAATATTGGCCAGTGATGGGAATTTATCCCTTTTCTGGTGCCAAAACTTTATTGGAGAGCAATTGTCTAAAATATGAGATTCATCGATCTCTAAAAGGTACCGCCGCAACTGTTCCCTGCGGTTCAAAATCTTCCCAGTTTCAACGTTCTTCTGCTTGGACCGATAGCTTTGATATTTTGCCATTAGTCTCGGAACTTTGGTTTGACTCTTGAATTTATCGGTACTGTTTTCTGTATGCTGTATTTCTTGCATTATTTTTGTGTGAAGCATTTTATTTTTTCAAATACATATTGGATGGAGGATAATCGTTTTTATCACGCCACAGAGGTTGACACGCCGTTTGGCAACACTAAGTGGCCTTATAATATATACTTATATATATAATATATATAATTCTCTATTTAGTGTTTCCATTTTCAATAAAATTAATCTGACGGGGGGGGGGGGGGGGGGGGGGCAATTTTTTTTTTAGCGCTAACCTAAAAAAATCCAGACCCACACTCTCCCGCAAGACAAACGTGGCAACTCAAAACAAGGTGACTGATTAGTGAATACCTAGAGTCCCTTACTTTTACAAACTTTCATAAACATTCTGAATTGTGTCTGTTCAACCAAGCCACCATCATGAGTATGCCAATAACATGTATTTTTCATTACGGTCTCGAGAGGTCTCGGGGAGAAAAACCGAGACCGCGTCTGTCGAGATCGAGACCGAGATCTAAATAGCGGAGACCGAGATCGAGATCGAGATCTGCAAATTGGGTCTCGAGATCGGTCTCGAGACCGAGACCGATCTCGAGACCTACATCACTGATGTAGACCATGTCACACCAGATAATGGAACTGTTCGCTGCATAGCAGAAGAGTTGATAACTATTATTACAGACTCGAACAGCACAGATACTATCAAAGCTTTACTGTGTGATGGTACTCCTGTAAATAGAGGAAAAATTGGTGGAGTCATAAAACTGGCTGAAATTGATCTTAACAGACCAGTGCAGTGGTTGGTGTGCCTCTAGCACTTGAATGAGCTTCCTTTTATGCACGTCTACAAAGCTATTGATGGTAAAACAACAGGTCCAAATACTTTTGTGGGTTCAATTGGGAATAAACTGAAAACAAATTTAACAAAATTGGAGGTATCATATATTCTCGCGTGAAGGGAAACATTAAATAAATTCCAGCAAATGTTGTGAAGGAGGTAAGCAGTGATCAAAGATATCTCTATGATATGTGTCTGGCAGTGCAAACTGGAGACACTTCTCAAGATCTGTCCGCTCGATCTCCAGGTACCCTTCATTATGCTCGCTGGCTGACTTTAGCCAACAGGGTCCTCGATTATATATCTCAATGTCAAATAATGTCAAATCCCGATAAAAACCTTCAAGATATTGTCAAGATTATTATGCAGTTCTATGCTCCAGGGTGGTTTTGGATAAAATCGCATCCTAATGCAACTGATGGTGCATATAACTTTTGGCATTTAATGTGCTTGCTTCGAAATTTAGATGAACAACATAGATCAATCATAGAACCAGTATTAAAGAATAACGCCTACTTTGCCCACCCAGAAAATATACTCATATCAATGGTAACTGACAAGAGACCAGAAATTAGGGAGCAAGCTATTCAGAAAATCATCCTTTCAAGAACAGGATTTTCAGGTACCAGAAACTTTGAGTTGCTCGAACCCTCAATTTCCAATCTACTGACTACACCGAGATGATGGATGGACAAAAAGAGATCATTACTCCTCCACTGCTGCTAAACAATTTTAGCGACGATGAGCTACTACAGGCTCGATGTAAGCCGGAGATAGCTTATTTTCCATGCCACAGTCAAAGTGTGGAAAGGGCAGTGAACCTAGTAACAAAGGCATGTCAGGAAAGCATAGGATATAACAACCGTCAAAAGTTTATCTTAAACTCATTAGAATCAAGGCGAAAACTGCCCAAGTTTGAATTGAAGGCCCAATGGAATGAGTAAGAAACATATGAAATAAAATTTCCTAACGATATTGAAAATTTCTTCCCTTTTGATGTGATAAGGAACAATAAAAAAGTGAATTGAATTTTAGCACATTTATTATGCCTCTAATTTTTTCTTCTGAATATAATGTATTTAATTATTTTTCCTAATACTGTACATTATTAAATAAAATATTATACGTTAATAAAGATTTATGCCATCAAAAAACCTGAATGTAGAGTAAGTCTCGTATAAATGGAATATTCTTCAAATTAGGTCAAAAAGTGAAAAATTTATGAGGGGTTCCTGTGTTCCATTCAAACCCCTCACAATATGTACCTTTTCAATATAAAATTTCGACCTGGCCTAATATATATATATATATATGATACACACAGACCGTGCATGGAACAAGGAACTCTTCTTGGATAATTAAATCCACTATAGTCAATATAAGCAAAATGTAGCAGGGCTAGGCTGCTTTAAACCCTAGATCCATGTCCCAAAGCTGGATCCTGTCTGCTTTGCAGATAGCTGGTGAGGGAAGCTATATTTATGGGACCTCTTTGCGAGTGACCCGTTGCCCAGGTCGGGCTAGCATCATAAAAAAGAAAAACTAAGGTATTTGTCGTTTACCATTACTTATTCGGACTATAGTGGATTTAATTATCCAAGAAGAGTTCCTTGTTCCATGCACGGTCTGTGTGTATCATAAAAAACTCAGGGAACCATTCTGAGTTCATTCCCATATATATATATATATATATATATATATATATATATATATATATATATATATATGCAAACAATTCACAAACAGCACGTGATCTTTTTAATAAGCAAGGACCACAGGGAAAAGGAAAATAAAACATGAAGTCCAAGCGCTTTCGTGATATATTCACATCTTCGGGACAAGGGAGAGATAGGCCAGAATTTACAAAATACACGAGTTTAAATACACATTTAATTTAATTTTATACACGTGTATTTAAACTCATGTATTTTGTAAATTCTGCCTATCTCTCTTGTCCCTGAAGATGTGAATATATCACGAAAGCGCTTGGCCTTCATGTTTTTTTCCTTTTCCCTGTGGTTCCTTGCTTATACATATATATAATTTGGGTGCTATTGAATGTGAAAAAGTATTTGACAAAAACTATTAAGGAAATTGCTTCAAACAATGAATAATTAAATGAATGTTAGCCTTTTCGAGTGTCTGTATGTGCTTCATTTCTTCTATTATTTTCTATTTTCACAAATGGTGACAACGGTAAAATGTATCCACATCCATTAAATCAATGATAACTCAAACAGGGAATACAAATAGACTCCATTTTTTATATTCACAGACTTCATTTCGGGTTTATACATTTGAAGACCTAAACCAACATTCGGCTTCATCGTGGAAGTGACGTCTCCTGGGCACAAATTTTGGACCGTCACTGTTTTATTTCTTTATAAATGAAGGAGGTTAACGTTGACATGAAATGAACACAACTGAAAGGCATGGTCCATTTCGTCATGAATTTCAATTCTTGAAGGAAGTCATTGTAGCTCCTTATAAGTGGAGAACCATTTCACTGAGCGGGGGTTTGATACCCGTTCGAAAGAGAGGTTATTTTTAAGGGGTTCAAGATTTTTCTTTTTGTTTCTAACTGATCTTTCGTGATCTGGAGAATATATCTGTTGACTGTAAGTGTTCTCAAGTTCGGATTAACTGAAGGAAAAGTCTGTCCATGAGAAGTGAGTTTTGGAATACTGGCTTTAGTTCAGAATAATTTTAAATAACTTAGTATTCATTCTGTTGATGTTTAATACTGATTAGTGTACTTTATGAGTATTGTATTAAACATTTTTGTTTTTAACATACAGTTGTACAGTACATGTTCAGTAGTACTTTACGATAATAACAGTATATTTAATACATTAAAGTTCTAAAAACATTCCAATCTTAAGACTCAGACCAAAAGTTCGGAAATTTCTAGAAAGCATTTCGAAGTTGTGGAAAATGTCCACACTTTGGATCATTTCGTAATATATATATACAGGGTGACCCATAAGTCCCAATCGGTTATAATTAAAGCGAAAATCCATCTAGCGGATTAGAAAAAAAAGGGAAGAATATTTGTCGACATGGTTATATTTTGTATTTTGAATAATTAGTAAATATTTCTAAATTTATTATAAACTTTTTAACTTTGTTTGATTTTTTTGTATTTTAGTTTTATATATACAGGGTGGCCCATAAGTTCCAATCGGTTATAATTAAAACTAAAATACAAAAAAATCAAACAAAGTTAAAAAGTTTATAATAAATTTAGAAATATTTACTAATTATTCAAAATACAAAATATAACCATGTCGACAAATATTCTTCCCTTTTTTTTTCTAATCCGCTAGATGGATTTTCGCTTTAATTATAACCGATTGGGACTTATGGGTCACCCTGTATATATATATTACGAAATGATCCAAAGTGTGGACATTTTCCACAACTTCGAAATGCTTTCTAGAAATTTCCGAACTTTTGGTCTGAGTCTTAAGATTGGAATGTTTTTAGAACTTTAATGTATTAAATATACTGTTATTATCGTAAAGTACTACTGAACATGTACTGTACAACTGTATGTTAAAAACAAAAATGTTTAATACAATACTCATAAGAGTACACTAATCAGTATTAAACATCAACAGAATGAATACTAAGTTATTTAAAATTATTCTGAACTAAAGCCAGTATTCCAAAACTCACTTCTCATGGACAGACTTTTCCTTCAGTTAATCCGAACTTGAGAACACTTACCGTCAACAGATATATTCTCCAGATCACGAAAGATCAGTTAGAAACAAAAGAAAAAATCTTGAACCCCTTAAAAATAACCTCTCTTTCGAACGGGTATCAAATCCCTGCTCAGTGAAATAGTATATATATATAATATATATATTATATAATATATATATATATATATAATATATATATTATATATATATATATTACCGGTCAGAAGTCTGAGGACACCAAAAAATTTAATGAAAGCATTACTAATAAAAAGTATATTGGATAAAAAAAAATTATTTGGATAAAAATGTATTTTGTATAGAAATAATGTTGCAAATTAAATTTGCACAAAGCGAGACAATATGATCAATATTCCGTATATCTCTTCACACTTTAATAATTGCGGAACGCGTCTCACACTGAATAAACAAGATTTTGTAAATCTTTAGAGATTTCAGTCAGAAATTTTTGCAAGGAGTGTTGCAAAAGTCGGGTTTTTATTTTAAGAGATTTGTTTTCATCACATTTTTGAATGGTTTTGTATTTTTCTTTTCTGAAGAAAGCTTAATTTAGCGTGGTTTGACCAAATAAGAACTGGAAAATCCGGTTCCTGAAATGCTGAAAAAACAAAACAAAACCGCTACGACTTTTGCAACACCCCTTACAACATGAAAGAAAAAAAAATACTGATTCTAGGTTTCACAGGTTTCCTTTAGCTACCTTTGTTTTCAAATACTTCCATAAGATTTTCATGGGATTAATATCAGTATTCAGAGGTGGCCACTCCAAAAGATTTTGTTCTCCAGCAGGCTCTTTTCTCGCCAAATAGTTCTTGTTTATTTTGACTGTGTGTTTTGGGCTATTATCATGCATAAATTGAACATTTTCCAATTAGACGATGTTCACAGGGCAGGAAATGTGTGGCTAAGATTTTATGATACTGTTCCTGCTGCATTATTCCATAAATATTTAAATATCGTCCACCCCATGAGCGGAGAAACCTTTGTAGATTATAAGAGATATATATACCTCCATGTTTGACGGTGCTAGCGACGCACTATTTCTTGAATTTCCTCTTGTACGTCTACTTACAAACATTCTTCTGGAATTGTCAGGAAGGTCATTAAAGGGAGTTGGGGTATTAAGGGCAAAGTAACAGCTAGAAAGCCCAAACTAAGCAACATTAACACGAAGAATCAGTAAGGAAGGTTGTACAGATTTTGAGTAAGACATAAAAATTATTTAGACAAACATTGCGTTTGGTGTCAAATAGATGTTCTGCAATTATTAAAGCCAGGGAAGATATACAAAATTTTATCTATCGTCAGTCATACCATATTTTCCTAAGTCATTTTTTTGTGGTTTTGAGAAAAATGAAAAAAAGGGTTCTAAATTAAATCACTTATGACTTAAGAAAATATGAATTTTTGCAAAATATCACCCTTATAGTTCATCCTACAAGGACGAAGTTTGTACCAAAAGATACATAATTGTTTTTGCATGGCATTAGCAACAAAAACTAAAAAACGTTAAAAGGTGACTTAGGAAAGTTTGTTTTGACGCTGACGCTATATTATTCTGTTTTGTACAGATTGAACTTGTAAAAATATTATTTCCTTATCAAAATACAGTCTTAAAAAGATTTTTCACCCAACATACTTACGGTTGTGGTCATAAACGTGTCAATGTATGACTCTAAGGTTTACAACAATGCCTCATAGTCATAACATTCGCTATGTTGCTTTATTTTCCAAGTGCGTAGCAATGGAACCAACTTAAAAACCATGAAAAGTCATTCTAACCAAATCGAGTTAGTTTCCTATACAAATATATTCAAAGTGTTCAATTCGTCACAGTTATAAAGACAGCTGCAGAACCAGATAACGGCGAAAAAAGTTTCCTGCAGGTATAGGAGGACATCAGACTGACGCTTTTGAATGCCAAAGGCTTCCCCGATTAGTGAATTCGTGATGGTTGGAAACAGATTTCAGGCTCGTAAAACATTTTTACGAAATCGTAAAAGCAAATTTCAAGAGAACCACGAAAAACGACCACCAGGATAAACCAAACAATTAAAAAGATTACCAGAACCAAATATTATAACCAGCGAAAACAACCAGTTTAAATGAGGCCCATCAACAGTTACTTCGCTCAAGATTTACGTTGTAAGTTTCATCAGTGAGTATCCAGACGTGAGACGGACAATGTAATACAATATTCATTCATACTTTGCCTAAAAACCATTCGGCAATGTATAGAATGCCTAGGTATTGTATAGAATACCTGAATTTTATACTTTGCCTGTAACATTATATATATATATATATATATATATATAATATATATTATATATATATATATATATATATATATATATAACGTAAAGAACGACGCTTGTATAGGAGATATTCCGCGCAAGACGGAATATCTCCTATACAAGCGTCGTTCTTTACGTTATTTATACTGCGTGTTCTTTGCAGTTGAATGTATATATATATATATATATATATATATATATATATATATACTGTAGATTTTTTTTTTTTTTTATGTATTATTTAAAATTCAAGAATTCAAAAATTCGTTATATAGTGAAAGTATGTAAACATGTTTATTATACTGCAATACGGGTTTCATCAATGAAAAAGAGCCAGGAACCTCACTGATATAGACATATATGCACATACACACAGGGTGTTCTAAAATTACCTAGTAAATTTTTATATGAACGCAATATTTCAACAAAAAATATGTGATATTTAACAATTTTATTTCAAATACAGCAACAATAAGAGAAGCAACAATAATTGTTTATTTTAGAGGTTCACAGTGCCTTCCTTCAACTTGAACTCATTGTTCACAACGTCCGATTATTGATCGACAGACATATAAAAGTTTACTAGTTAAATTTTGAACACTATATATATATATATATATATATATTTCCCTTGTGCGTTTGCATCATTCATTCATTCCACGTGTTTACCTGTGAAATTCAGCATCATATATATATATATATATATATATATATATATATATATATATATATATAATAATATATGATGCTGAATTTCACAGGTAAACACGTGGAATGAATGAATGATGCAAACGCACAAGGGAAATGGTAAAGCGATTCAAAGGCCTTTCATGTATATAACAATAGGGCCTACACCTCGTCAGGGAATGAAAGGAAAATGGAAGAAGCCAAAAATATATATCTTTGTATAGAGTAAACAAAACAGTTAGGAAGGATTAGCAAAAAAGTTAACAAGTACTGATAAAAGATAAACAATATTTTAACAAGATGTGGTCAATTTTATAAGCTCCCGAAATGGTATTGAAATTATTTGTCAAATAGATGAATGCAGTATGAAAATAAAAACCCACTCTAACAGACAGAGTTAATTTCCACAACAGTTTCGATGCCCACTGGCATCCTCCTCGGGTGGATACAGAGGAGGAGGATGCCAGTGGGCACCGAAACTGTTGTGGAAATTAACTCTGTCTATTAGAGTGGGTTTTTATTTTCATATTTTGACCTTCAGTAGAAAAAAGTGAAGTTTTTTGCATTTAAGATGAATGCAGATTCTAGACAGTCGTTTTTAGCTATGTCTTTATTTTAACTATTTCGACACGTTGGTACCGGTGTGTATATATATATATATATATATATATATATATATATATATATATAGACGATGATTATTTGGATGTTGATGAATTCCTCGACGGACTCACTAATTTAGTTTCGTTATAAATTTAACTGTCAAAAAGGAAAAAGGTGGATGTTCATCATTTCTGGATCTAAAACTTCGGAAATGGGCAAATCAATTCAAATTTGAAGTTTTCCTTAAGCCTACTAATAATAATTCTTATGTCCATTTTTATACTGATCAATCATCAGCCCTCGATAAAATGTTTTATTTTCTCTTCTATGTTTTTCAGACCATTGAGAGTTGTCGGTCCTGATTTTTTTAGATTCTGAGTTACGCAATATTAATATGAACATTGGTACTAAACTATGCTATCCTATTTCGTTTCTAGGGAATCGCTTAAACAGAACTAAAAAGGGTATTATAATAGCTTAATTGTAAAGGAATTTGATCATAAAAATATCCTTAGCCTATCTTAACACGTAAATGTTAAATGTCTTTCGACCTTACTCAAAACAATTGGCATTAAGATAGTCTTCAAGTATAAAAATAATGTTAAGTCTCGCTAAACAAAGAACAACCTAGATAATGTTGTTGGCTTTGTGTACTCGATTGGATGTAATTAATGTAACTCAGTTTATAAAGGTAAAACTGGGCGAACGTTAGACTTCAGAGTAAAGCGGCACAAATGTGCGTACAGGACGGCGAATAATTCTACTGCATTGTTTGACGATATGTCTAGACGTAATCACAGTATTAATTGGGAGAATTCTAAAGTTATTAATATAAATAAAGACATAGCTGAAAGGAACAACAAGCTGGAATGAGGATTCATCTATTTTATAAATAACTTCAATAACATTTCGGAAACGTATGAAATTGACAATATCTTGTTAACATACCTTTTACCTTTAATAAGTATTTGTTAACATTTTGCTGATCTCTTCTTACTATTTTATTTACGTTGTACAGAGATATATATATATATATATTTGGCTTCTTGACATTTCCATTCATTCCTTGATGAGGTGTACTATTGAATACACGAAAAGCCTTGGAATTGCTTTTCCTTTTTTCTTGTGGATTTGCATCATATATACATATATATATATATATATATATATATACATACATACTCTTATAAGCTAAACTATTATTATTTGTTGAGCAAATAAATAAATATTCATTTTATTATTGTTAATATTTTATATAACTTTCATATAATAAAATATTAAATAGATTTAGGGCTCCATAAAAGCCGATAAATCGTTTCATGATATAATCTCAAAGTATTTATCACATTCAAAAGAATTTTACAGCTATGAATTAGTTCAGAATTTGCGAAACTGAGAAATGTTTATGAATTTATAACTTTCGATATAGTCTTGAATCGTGGAGGGTCGAATCGGTTTCTGAAATGAAAGAGATATTCCATAAGCATCTTCCTTTAATGCATTCTATTCCAAACCAGTTTTTCACCTCCATTTGCCGAAAACTTTTGGAAATAAGAGTGATGGTTTTGTTCTTTGATTGATGAAGAGGGTTCCGATGAACTTAGTGTGGAGTTCTCTCTTCTTCTTCTTCTTCTTCAGCGTCTGAGAAAGATTTTGAGGTTATATTCAAGTTCCGATTTTGGTTCAAAGTCTGCGGTTCTCTTCCGGTTAATTCTGGAATAGGACTCTCTTCTCTGGATATAACGTCCGAATTCTCTGATAAAGAAAATGTGACGCGTGCATGCCCTGATCTTGGTTTGGAGGACTTGAGGGAGCTCGAAGAAGGCTTAGTATCTCTCTCGACCCAACTTGAGGTCTTTCGTTCTTTAGGTCCAATTGTTTTGCGTAGTTCTCATCGTACATAAAGGATTACTTTTCCTGACGTTAGGATCAAAACTCTGTCCTTTGAGTTTCTCGACTCGTACTGGGTAGCATCATCCCGAAATTCTTGAGTTCTTCCTTTAAATGCGCTTACTTTAGTCGGGTATGAGTAAGGGACTTCCGTGGAGAGAGATCTAAAATAGGGATCTCTATCCGGGTATTGAGATATTTGTGGTTGCCATTCCATATGTTTATGAGAAAGCTCATAGGAAGAATAAGCAGGTTTCATTCGGTTGTTCTGGCAACAACATTCTTCACAGTAAAAAGTGGAGTTATATTGATTTCGTGTCGTACGAAGTTTTGTACCTCGGAAGGCTTAAAGCGTAAAACGAACTGTTTTTTCTGTAGTTTGGACGCAAAGTGGCGTATCCTTCAATATTCCTTTGATAAAGACACTTGCAAGGGCATTCTACGAATGGAAGGAAAAAATTATTGGATTATTACGTAAATAAGAGAATTTAGGCTTTTGGTAATACGTACAGAAATGACAAACAATTTTATTTGCATCAAATTTTATGAAAAAATTGTATATTGTCCACTTGAAATAATTTGAAAATTCCAAAAGAGTTGTACCTGAATAAAACCTCGGATCATAACACTGGTAACCACAGCTTGACGGTCCCATTTCACACAAACCAGCTGGATTTAGAGTAGAATACTTCGAATTGGCAATGTGCTGTTCTTGCTGTTTTCGCTGCTGGTGTTGTTGTTGTGGTTGTTGTGGTTGTTGCTGCTGCTGCTGCTTCAGATAAAATAAAGTTGACGTTTCTGAATCTTCTTGTAAGGATTTAATGGCGACTGTTCTGTATAATTTCTTTAGCTGGGGACACATTGGAATTCTGAAACAGTGGAGTATAATGCATTTTGGGGTTTCTCAAACAAGCTTCTTGTAGTAGGTTTGATTCTGAATAGTGTTTTATGGACAAAGGGGGTTTTAGGGTGAAATTGGGTTGAGTCGCTTGATGGAAAGGTGGGTGTTGAAGATCAGGCTTAACTGTCAGGCGAATAGCTTCGTCCTCCGAACATTCTTTAGAATTTAAGTTGAGGCCGTTAGATTCGTGTTCAGAAGCGCTTCGTAATGTCTTCGTTTGAAGGACTGGAGATTCATCTAGTCGAAGAGAGCTTCCAAGCACTGGAGACCTCAAATTTGTACGACTAATTTCGCTTAAAGACGTCCTGCGTCGATGATAAATTGGGTCAGTTACCTGGAAATAATTTAATAAGAAATACATTTCCACTTCATGATATAGAATAATTATCAACTGTAAGGTTTAGCAAGGGTCGCATAAAAGAGGGGACCAATAACTTAACGTGAAATTCAAACCACGGGTCGCTATCTGATTTGAACACGAGGGACGGCCACCCATCCAACCCAACCCATCAGACCCAATGCATCGTAAATTCGTTAATGTTAAGAGAAGCAATACCGTTACGACGTTACCTCTTGATATACGAATGCTGTATTTCAAAATATATATATATATATATACATATGAGGGAATCATATAGAAATTACTTTCATTGTAGGACCTTATCTGTAGATGAACGGAGCGAGCTTGAACTCTTCAATTGCATCATTGTGCTTTCCTTATTGTCACCTGGAGAAGAAACGTCGTTAGAAAACGATTCAAAAGCATCCAAAGATTCTCCCTTCAGAAATCGTCGAGATGAATCTGTAAAAAAACAAGAAAAGTGTAAATAAATGATATTTTTTCTCTATAAATCATTTTTAGAAACGCAAAAATAAGGAATACGCGACTCATTTGTAATGAAGACGGAGCCATCAACTGATTTAGTCATTATACAAAATAATAAGCAAATAGAACAATGAATTTTTAGTTAATATTTTCTTAAGCTGAAGTTATTCAATGTGCGTAATGTACGGTACTTTTGCATTATCCTCCCAACACTAATTTTTTTTTATAACGGCTAACGCCTGCGGCGGGCTGTTTTTACCGTAACCTAACCTAACCAAGCCTAACCTAACCTAACCTAATACCAACACTAATTTTTTTTATAATGGAAGGAAAATAAAGTACCATAACCAAAATAACATTATATAAAAAAATTAGTGTTGGCAAGATAATGCAAAAGAACCTAATGTACTTCAGCAGGTGTGTGTGTGTGTGTGTGTGTGTGTGTGTGTGTGTGTGTGTGTATGTGTATAATGAGTTCTCTAAGTTAGTGTAGATTTTGGAAATATATAAATGGGCGCCAAACCAGAGAGAAAATCGTCGCTGGCATGTTTTGTGTTTTGTGAACTTGGTTCAAAAGCCAGAGTACGTCCATTGACATCATCAGAGACCACCCTCCCGTACCTCCCAAATTGAGGAACGGAGGTAAATTGATCCTCCCCAGCGATTTATCTATCTCTCTATGTATCTATCTATCTATTTATCTATTATCTATCTTTACAGTTTCTTGGCTGGAATGTAAGACACGAAATTCTTGTATTGAAAGGACAATTAATTGCAATGTAATTTTATGTTCCATAAGTGATTTTTTTAATTGTAGAATTTTAAACAAAATAAGATGTTACGTATTTATTTTAAATGTCTGTTTTTTAACAATTTTAAATATTACATTATCTAAATATAGCATAAAAAAATTAGGCGCAAACTTAAGTAAAAACTTTAAAGTAACTTTGAAATGTTTTTTTTTTTCACTGAATAAACTTTTAATTTGTTAATAAAATTTATCGTTTTTCATAAAAACTGCTTCAATTTCCATTAAAACAAGTCCACAAAATAACACAATTCAAGTGCGTCAGAATTCTAGATAACATTTTAGGGATTTCCTAAAAAAAAGGTAAGGCCACTAATGGAAAATTGGTTTGTTGAATTTTGTCCACTTAACGGAGTTATTATAAAGGAAAGAACAAATTTTAAGATCAATGTTGCCATTAGTTTACGAAGAAACTTATAACAAAAGTTTAGAAATAACCGTAAATTCTTAGCTTCAAAAAGTTTTTAAAAGTTTACCATCACACGTAGTATCTTTTCGAATTGCTTTGCAAAGCTTGATTTATATTCAGGTTTTTTAGTTCTCACAAGCGGTAGCTCGCTATCGCCCTCCGGATTTTTTTTTCACTACATTTTTTTATTGGTTGTAGATTTAAAATTATATTATATGAAGCCCTCATAGGAAGAAGTGGCTGAGCGACAAAAGTATGGCATATCACATATATCTCATATATATGGCATATCACTGGATGGTACAATCATAACCACCAATACTTTATAAAATATCGGTAATATAATTACAAAAATTGTAATGAATCGTAACTGTAAATCGATGAAAGAATGGAGCTTAATATCTCAATTAAATTGCGAGTCCTTTCGGGCTATCCAATCAATCACAAATGTAAAGAGAAAAATACTTTTTTTTTAACTTTTTCATGTATTTTTTTTAATTATATTATATGAGGCCCTCATAGGAAGAAGTGGCTAAGCTACAAAATTTAAAAAAACGCCATTACCCCCACCCCTCTACTCCATTACCCTCCCACCCCACTCCCCCATTACCCCCACACACAAAAGTAAAAAAGCCATTATCCCCACAAACAAACTAAAAAGCCATTACCCCACCCCTCTCCCATTACCCCACCCCCACTCCCCCATTACCCCACCACTCTCCCTATTACTCCACCCCCACTCCCCCATTACCCCACCCCTATCCCCATTATACTGCTTCCCGCCCTCCAGGCGGGTAGCAGTATATGTATCACAGTATAAATGTGAAGCTCAAGATTTTCACGGCTGCGTTCTTTTCTGTAGTTTTATCGCGGTGCTGGGGCCTTCGGACCCAGTAACCGGTAACCTAGGACCGGTAAACTTGACAGAGCACATCGTCAGCTCATGGGCTATCAGTTGGTGGTGGTTTTAGCTCAATAGTATATTAGATTCGTGGTTATTTCTTATTTTTATACTTTGACTCTGAAAATGCTTTACGAAGAAGTTCGACCTAAGTGTGATAACTTATTAATTAAAGCCGCCGTTTTAAACTTTAATCAAAAGAATAAAAAGTTTTGAAAATAAACTTAAAAATGGTCAGTAACGCTAATAGCGTATGAGATAATTAGCAAATATTTTATACGATTTGTAAAAAACTGGCAAAAACTGGCAAGTCTTGTTCCAAGACAAGGTTTGGAACAATTTGTTCAGTTTAATTCATGTTTCTTTTTCAGTTCATTTGAAAAAGAAAGACGCGCAAAATTGGGAACGGATTATTTCCTGTTGGAATCGAATTAAATTGAATTTGAGAACTAAAAAACCTCGGAAATCTCCAAATAAAAAAGTGAAATTTGTGGATGTTCCTTCATTTTAAAGGAAAACTACAAACACACTATAGAAATTATTCGGTATAACATACTCATTTGTTATAGAGACGTTAATAACATACTGTATTTTAATATTCTGGTCTCCTTTCGTCTCTTATCGCATCAATTTTAAAAAAATAAATAAAACTCATGAGGAAGAGAAATTAAAATATAGATATTTAGCAAATGGGACTTAAATGCTGTTATAAGGGTACTTACGTATTAACGGGGGCCACCACATATTGATGATTGGTTAGGTTAAGTTGTAATATTTTCGTTAGTTGAAAATTTCTAATACATCATATTTTTTAAATAGCAATATTTTTAAAAATATTTACAATGATTTATATTTCAAATATTTACAATGATTAATACATATGATGTATTAGAAATTTTCAACTAACGAAAATATTACAACTTAACCTAACCAATCATCAATATGTGGTGGCCCCCCGTTAATACGTAAGTACCGTTATAAGTATATATTTAAAAAAAATCCTTATTCTCACCATGTTTTGGCTTCCTTTTTGTCTCAAATAGCAAGTGATGACTGCCACATTTACGACGAGAAGGGAAATGCCAGTCAGAGTAGTGATTAAAAGCGCGAGATGAGGCACTTTAATAACCCCCTTCGCTAAACTTGAGTTTAGGGAATTATTATCCCTGAATTTATTTTCTGAAATATTAAAGTGGAGCGAATTTGTTAGGGGGAAGAATTTGGATATTAAGGCAGTAAACCGTTCTAAATTATTCTCTCTCTCTCTCTCTCTCTCTCTCTCTCTCTCTCTCTCTCTCTCTCTCCATACACAAGGTGTTCAAAAATTATCTAGTAAACTTTTATACGTCTGTCGATCAGTAATCGGACGTTGTGAACAATGTGTTCAAGTTGAAGGAAGGCATTGTGAACATCTAAAATAAGCAATTATTGTTGTTTTTCTTATTGTTGCTGTATTTGAAATAAAATTGTTAAATATCGCATAATTTTTGTTAAGATATTGCGTTCATATAAAAGTTTACGAGATAATTTTAGAACCCCTTCCCCCGTTTATTAGGTACTTTTAGAACACCCTGTATATATATGGAGAGTTACAAGGAAAAGAAGTACCTCAAAAGGCCTTGCGGCCCATACCGAGGAGGTACCAATGGCAAAGGGTGCCAGGGAAAAATTCATACACCCTCAAATAGTGTGCAAGATTCGGAATAACCTTTTCTTGAACAGATCCACAGAGGAACTGTTCACAACTTCTGAAGGTAGCCTGTTCCACATGTTACAGATCTTATAGGTAAAGTAATTCCCACACACACGAGTGCTAAACCGTTTCAAATCCAACTTCCAACCATTGTTATGAGTTGGGTTATCATTTAAACTAAACATGCTTCTAAAATCGACATCGTTGAAACTGCGTAAGAGCTTGAAAACCTCGATGAGTTGACCGCGCAGCCTCCGAGTTTCAAGCGAAAACAAATTCAGCGCGCGTAAGTGTCGATTGTAGCCTATATGCCTAACGGAAGGGATTAACTTTGTGGCCCTCGCCTGAACTCCCTCCAGCCTCTCAATATCTTTTCTGAGGGTGGGCGACCAGAACTGCACAGCATACTCCAGGTGCGGCCGAACCAGTGAATTGTACAGAGAGAGAGAGAGAGAGAGAGAGAGAGAGAGAGAGAGAGAGAGAGAGAGAGAGAGAGAGAGAGAGAGAGATTGCTTAGAAAATCGCAGCTAAATAAGAATAATTAAACTGTAGAATAAACTCAGATGTTTGGAAATTAATTCCGTTCTAACTGATGAGAAAGACAATCGAGGAAAAAAACTTTGATTTTAAGTTTGAGTTTTAAACAGAAGTTCATCTGATGTCGAATTCAAAGTCTTTTACGAACTTTTTTCGATGTTTTTCCCATCTAGAGAACTTTTGGGGATGTTTTTTTTAAACTTTGTTTTCTGATCGGACATAGTCATATCCTTTTGAGTTTGAAGAGCTTAGGAACAGTTTAACTAACGCTCGGTTGTTGAAGCTCCTTTCAGCTTGTCTCGAAGAACTTTAATTAGAATTTCACTGCAAGGTAAGGCTTAAAAGCTGTAAATTGTAAACTTTTTCACCTACTCGAGTTTATAGTTTAAAGTTCAAGCGCGACTACTGGCATAGCTCAGTTAATTTGGTGCTACTATAGCGTGATTCCTACCGGTGACTTCGATACTATAGGGTGATTCTTACCCGTTTTGGTTCGAAACTACAGTACTGTAGAGTGTGATTCCTATCCAAGGTATAAATGAAAATATAATAAATATAAAATGCTATTTATTATTCAATTTTATTTATTTAAAAAATAGTTTCGGTGCTACTATAGTATGTGGTCTACCTACGATTGGTTAGGTTTAGTCACGATATTTTCGTTAAAACTAACGAAAATATCATGACTAAACCTAACCAATCGTCAGGGGCGATGGACAGTGGAATGTAAACAAGCAATTAGTAAACAAGGTAAGAAGCTATAATTAAAAGGTAGACTGCCGAATCGAGGTAGGAATCACGCTATAGTAGCACCGTTAATTTCGTAAGTTACCCCACTGAGAAGTCTAGACGTCATAGCCTTAGCTCGGCCGTTACAGACTACTTAACACATCCCCTGTGAGGAACTCACATGGAAAAGATCGATCATAGCTCTCTGGCCAGATTTAAAACACTTGATAGGACTTCTCTATTGAATTTGTAACAAATACTCGCCTCTATTTTGGCGCTATGTTGTGTTTTCTCAAACGAATAAGTTAAGTTTAGATCCGACTCGTACGAACGCTTCGCAGCTGAAAATCAGCCTTTCCTTAACGACCAAACTTCAACTGCTACAAGTTTACATCTTGTCAGAAATTGACTTCCCTACGTTCTACGGGCGAAAAATCTTAAGTCATATCCAAATTCGTAATCGATCCAATAGATTAGAAGTCAAAGGGAATCCTTCAGCATGCAGGGAGGCCGTAAAACTGTTCCCAAAAGAGTTCATAACCATAAATTTCAGGAACCTTTCCTTGTACATTATTAATCTTATCCCGTTCCTCAGCAAGAATGTGCAATACTGGCACCAAAAAATCTCAACGTAATAGGTTATGTAAGTATTCACAATGTACGAGTATTTGCTTTATGAATAATGTTAACGATGAAACAACACCACACACACACACGTGTATATATATATATATATATATATATATATATATATATATATATATATATATAAATAATGATGTACACCCACAAAGAAAAATGAAAAACGATTCCAAATGCTTTCGCGTATCCAACAGTACACCTCGTCAGAGAATGAAGGGAAAAGGCAATAAGCCGACAAGGTGTACTGTCGCATACACGAAAGGCTTTTTGGAATCGCTTTTACTTTTCCGACTGGTTAGGTTAGGTCGTTATATTTTCGTTAGTTAGCCTTATAAAGCTAACTAAAGAAGGCTGGGGGCCCCTGATCTTCAGATGATCCTATAATTATTATTATTATTATATATATAATGAAAATACTAAACTATTACTTAACTCTTATGTTCAGGAATATCTTTTGTTTAAAGCCAGAAGTATAAGATTTGAGCAAGTGTAGTTTACGTCCCCATGATGCAAAACGGACACAAACTACACTAAGTCAAAGTTGGGGAACGTAAACTACACTAGGATCTTTAGGAGACATTTTTTAAATGAATCCATCAAATAAAACGTTAAAACTAACGAAAATATTACGACTTAACCTAACCAATCGTCAATATATATATTATATATATATATATATATATATATATATATATATATTAGGGTGTCTCTTATTGGGTAGTCAAAAATTGAAATGTTGAATTATTTTATCTGCGCCCCCTAAAATAGTTCCATTTAGCATAAAAACTAAATCTTGAAAGTTTGACACAAATTGGCTCATATTTAGGGGTCGCCCCCGGCTAATAAAAATGGTGACCATGGCATAATAGCTCCTGACATATGATTATGCTCATTATACACATAATTCCTTCCTTCTTTTTTTAGTTTGATTCGTTTTTATAAGTATAGGCCTTCTTATTTATCATTGATCCTTTTCTAACCTATCCTTGATGTTGTTATAATCCATCCTTTGGTCCTCAATCCTTCTTTATCCCAATCCTTTTTCTCCTATCCAAAATCCTTCCGGGCTCTTTTTTTATATACAATCAGCAATGAAGCATTGCTACAAAAAAAAACCATTAGTTTATTATATAGAGATAAATTCAAAATGCCAGTGCTATTTACATACTTTAATTACTTTAATTAGCATTATTTCCTTATACAACATTTATTTAATATACAATGATTATACAATATGGTGTATTTTAAGGTGCGACCTCATTGATGGTTATTTTTTGAGAAGAACAGTTTTTCATGGAACTGGGTGACTCTGGCGGTGTTTGCAACAATTTGGAGCAGGAACTGGAGCTGCTCTTCCCCCACTGCCAATTTCTTATTCAGCTCTTGAACTAAAGCTACTGCACGTTCTGCCCGGTCATTTACAACAGATAGAGCTGCAACAATAGCTCTGGCCCTTAAATATTCACAGTTGGATGTCCAAGTGCTGGGTGCCTTGTTCAGAAATCCTTCTGGCAAATTCAGCTTAGTAAAGAATTCTCTAGTATTTCTTGTAACAAGTTGGTGTAGTCCTTCACCAGAGCAGAAGGTCGATTCAGGAATCCGAGGACGCTTGGGTGGTCTATCAGTGGACTCATCTTCTAATGCCTTTACCGTGCGTTTCTTTACATCTGTAGTAATTCGCTCATCAAAGAAAGCAAGACCAACTGCTTCTTCAGACAGGTACCATAAGTGGTTAGAGAGCTTTTTTTTAGTTGCATCAGAAATCTTTTTGTTAGGATAATTAATCAATGACCTCATAAGGAGCCAGTCATTAAATGGGGTTTCAATAGGGAGTGAGGATGTTGTCCAAGCCTTCATATAGATGAGAACAGAAAAAGGGAAAGATCTCGAATTCCTCGTTCTTCAGTCTTAGTCATCTTGAACTGTTTCGAAAAAGCCACATCTTGATAGAATAGAGCGCTTTGGACATCCAGCGAGCTCGATGCATGGCACCTGGTGCACGAAACTTGATGTCTTTATTGGGGACACCTCCAAGAAAGATGATGGACAGATCCAAAAGTTCTTGATAGTCATCCCGTAGCATAGGTGCCTGGGATCTAGCAAACTGAATTAGTTCAGTTTTAGACTGGATAATTGCTTCTTCAGTAATCGTGTCTGTCTCACCTGTTTGGAACTGGCTTTGATCAACAGAAGTCCAATTGTCACGAAAACGCTTAAAGATCAATATCTCTGGACCAGTTGATGTAGATCCCAATGTTGCTTCAAATGCAGCTCCCAACAATAAATCTAAAACATGGTGTCTACAAGGCAAGTACAAAACATCATGTCCCAATTTTGCTTCGATGAGAGCACAGGCTCCACTATATTGACCCGTGTTTGAAGCGTTGTATCGAAACAAATATTCATTTAATTGAATTCATCATAAATATGATGATTAATTAATTAAAAACATATGTTTAGTATACTTGACAACTGCTAGTAATTTCAAATATTAATTGCATAAATAATAGCTATATTTTATGAACTTTAATAAGCGGGGGCGACCTCTAAAGATTGTTCAATCCAAAAAATATTTTGTATGTGATGTTTTTTCAACCAATGGAACTGGTTGAGGGGGCGCAACCTAAAAAAATCAACACTTCGAAAATAAGAGACACCCTAATATATATATATATATATATATATATACACACGATTGGTTAGGTTAAGTCGTAATATTTTCGTTAGTTTTAACGTTTTATTTGATTAGGTATACGCGGACAAAGTTGGGGAACGCAAGCTACACTAGGATAATGTAGGGGAACGTAAACTACACTAGGCACCACAGGGGGACGTAAACTACACTTGCTCCATAAGATTTATTGTCATTGAAAACCAAACATTTTAGTAAATAGTCACATCTATCTACATATAAAAAACTTTGAAGTGAAATTGCATGGTTTTGAGCAGAATAACAAATATCTTTCGCTCAGTCGTCTGTTATGATTGGCTGACTTGCGTAAAGTGGGTGGAGCTAATGTCTCTCGCTCAATCGCCCGTTAGGGTCAGATCTATCAAGTTGATCGGCGTTAAAGAAGGCTCGGTTCTATTATTCATTTTGGTTTGCTTTTCTCTCAACAAAACTAAACTTACATTAAACATGTACAAGCATTTGTTGGAAAGTTACATTTTAGTACGATATACAGTATCGTCCACGTATTATCGTGCGTGGACAAATCTTTTTTGACCCCGATTAACACTGAGTGGACAGTTCTTCTGAAGGCTATAACCTTTTTTTAAAAGGAATTACACCATACGCAGTTTACACCAAAAGACAGAGGACGTCGTCACGAATAATTTGATGTAAACATGGAACAAATTCATTCACTGCAAAAAAGTTTAGAGCAAAGCTTATGTGGCCGAAATGTTCAACTGGGTAAGGCATTTGTCCACATGGCGCTGGGCGGAGCTTATTCGTCCAGAGTTCTAAGCTCCGCCCAACGGATCTATTTTATAATTTGTGTTGTGTGTTGAAATATAATAAATAATTTTGTTCATCTACTGTACTCAGACGGACCACGAATGTACAAAATTTTATACTCTTTTGTATAATCGAGAAAATTGTAAAAATACCACAGCCATAACAATTTTAATCTTAACATCTAAAGCCAGTGAGACCACATTTGTGACGCTGCACTCAAAATGTAAGTGGTTCGTGAGTTTAAAGTACAGTAAATGTTAAATTCTCAATGGCTTAAAAACCTGTTCAAAAGGTAGAATGAGCGCTAATTTTATGCAAAATTTGTATTTAAAACAAAAAAACGTTGCCTACAAAAATTACAGATTTGTCTGAAAAATGCGTAATGCATATATATATATATATATATATATATATATATATATATAAATATATATATATATATGTTACGCGTGATCGGTGAAATTGCGCATTTCATGAAAAACGCAAATTTTGCGTTTTTCATGAAATGAGCAGGCGTTTGCCAATTTCATGAAATAAGCAAAAGTAAAGCACTTTTCATGAAATACGCAATTTGGTGTGCGGTTTCCATGAAATCGGCAAAGGATGAAATGACAGTTACGTGACCAATTTCAGTTTGCGTTTTTTCATGAAATCGGCAAAGAATGAGCTAATAAGATGCATTTTTACAACAAACCAGAACAAAGTTTATTTTATACGCCCTGCACATTTCATGAAAAACGCAAAATATTCCGTTTTTCATGAAATGCGCAATTTCACCGATCACGCGTAACATATATATATATATATATACTGTGTATATGTATATATACATATATATATATATATATATATATATATATATATATATATACAGTGTGTGTGTGTGTGTGTGTGTGTGTGTGTGTGTATATATATCGAAACCTACGGTAATATTATTGAATGCCCGGTTAGGTCAACTGTACGCCCTTGACGATTGGTTAGGTTAAGTCGTGATATTTTCGTTAGTTTTAAAGGAAATATCACGACTTAACCTAACCGATCGTCAAGGGCGTACAGTTGACCTAACCTGGCATTCAATTTCACCGATCACGCCTAACATATATCGAAACCTACGGTAAAATTATTGAATGCCGGTTAGGTTAATTGAATGCCAGGTTAGGTTAATTGTACGCCCTTGACGATTGGTTAGGTTAAGTCGCGATATTTTCGTTAGTTTTAACGAAAATGTCACGACTTAACCTAACCAATCGTCAAGGGCGTACAATTAACATCACCAGGCATTCAATTAACCTAACCGGGCATTCAGGTGTTCCTTCCTAAAAGCTGGAAACCTATGTACAGTTCATGCCATCCTCGTCATAACTGTAAAAATGCATCAGATTAGCTTACGAACAACACTTTTGTTTCTCTGAAATAAACTTGTTCTGTTATTTCACTCTTTGCCGATTTCATGAAAAACGCAAACTGAAATTGGTCACGTAACTGTCATTTCATCCTTTGCCGATTTCATGAAAAACGCACACCAAAATTGCATATTTCATGAAAAATGCTTTACTTTTGCTTATTTCAAATTGGCAAACGCCCTGCGCATTTCATGAAAAACGCAAAATATTGCGTTTTTCATGAAATGCACAATTTCACCGATCACGCGTAACATATATATATATATATATATATATATATATATATATATATGAAAATTATTTCACGAAAGTGACACGTGAAAAATATTTATGATGAATAAAACCACGAAGGGAAAAGAAACACAAAGTGGTGCTCAAGCGCTTTCGTCTAATGACATCCTCAGGAACACGAGTGAAAGGAAAGTTCAAGGCACTATATAGGTTACAAAAATAAACACACACATATATATATATATATATATATATATATATAAAGTAAGTATAGAATAAATTGTGGGAGGAGCAAACACATTTGTATGGAAAAATGACACTTTTAGCACTTTGGCCGAAATTCAACATAAATTCAAATGGCTTGTTTATGAAACAGGTCACAAAAGAATAAAGAAATAAATATAAATATAAATTGGAAAAAAAAATATTACAAAATAATGCCTTAGTGATATATACGTCACAGCCTAAATAACCATAAAGAAATAAACCAACAGATAAAAAACCAAAAATTGGAAGTGGAGTCTACAAATTCAAGCTCAAAAGGAAAGTTTACAATCAATTTAATAGATGATGCCAAATTGATATATATGTCACAAAGAAATAAAGAAATAAACCAAAAAAAATAAAAAATAAAAATAATAAATTGAAAAATGAATTTTAAGAGAGGCACACAAATTTATAAGGGAAAAATTACCAAAGGTTTTTTAGTTATTGTCTGAATCATGCATACTATGGTCACAAATGAATAAAAAAGTACAAGTAAATATAAATTGGAAAACAAAATGATGCCTAGATGATATATAAAGAACTATAAAAATATATACAACATATATAAGGTATATATACGAAATATAAACGCAATATATAAGGAATATATATATATATATATATGCATAAGGGAAAAAATTACCAAAGGTTTTTATAATTATTGTCTGAAAAATCGGTAGGTCACAAAAGAATAAAGAAATAAAAATAAATATAAATTGGATAAATTACAAATAATTTATCCAATTTATATTTATTTTTATTTCTTTATTCTTTTGTGACCTACCGATTTTTCAGACAATAATTATAAAAACCTTTGGTAATTTTTTCCCTTATGCATATATATATATATATATATATTCCTTATATATTGCGTTTATATTTCGTATATATACCTTATATATGTTGTATATATTTTTATAGTTCTTTATATATCATCTAGGCATCATTTTGTTTTCCAATTTATATTTACTTGTACTTTTTTATTCATTTGTGACCATAGTATGCATGATTCAGACAATAACTAAAAAACCTTGGTAATTTTTCCCTTATAAATTTGTGTGCCTCTCTTAAAATTCATTTTTCAATTTATTATTTTTATTTTTTATTTTTTTTGGTTTATTTCTTTATTTCTTTGTGACATATATATCAATTTGGCATCATCTATTAAATTGATTGTAAACTTTCCTTTTGAGCTTGAATTTGTAGACTCCACTTCCAATTTTGGTTTTTATCTGTTGGTTTATTTCTTTATGGTTATTTAGGCTGTGACGTATATATCACTAAGGCATTATTTTGTAATATTTTTTTTTCCAATTTATATTTATATTTATTTCTTTATTCTTTGTGACCTGTTTCATAAACAAGCCATTTGAATTTATGTTGAATTTCGGCCAAAGTGCTAAAGTGTCATTTTTCCATACAAATGTGTTTGCTCCTCCCACAATTTTTTCTATACTTACTTTATATATATATATATATATATATATATATATATATATATATGTGTGTGTTTATTTTTGTAACCTATATATTGCCTTGAACTTTCCTTTCACTCCAGTGTTCCTGAGGATGTCATTAGACGAAAGCGCTTGAGCACCACTTTGTGTTTCTTTTCCCTTCGTGGTTTTATTCATCATATATATATATATTTTTTTTTTAACTTTGAATTTTTAACGCCACTGTTTGTTTTTGTGTTATTCTTGTACGTATACTTTTTAAGGTTTATTATTATGCATACAAAAATTATTTGACTTTATATAGGATTCACACTATTATTATTATTTGCGGTGGGACATCAGGATCCCACTGTGACTGAAAGGGTTAAATTTTACAACTTCATTACTTTTCATTACTTATGTTGCATTCAGAGACTTACTGTATTTTGTGAGGAATAAAATGAGCTCTGAAAAAAATAGCATTGATTTCACTGGTCGACAAATTTTATTTTGTCTTATTTCTTCGACGAGGTTCTGTGTTTTTGAGATAATTTTTAACGCTGATTACGAATATGACCTTGGAATTTTTGTATCACGTACGGTTCTTGAGAAAACTAGGAATTAAGTTTTACCCAAGTGTATACACAACTGCATATGTTGTATTTTAGGTGCTCTAACATTATATTAACCATACCTAAAATCTCTCGACGACTTGCGTTTATAGGCGACATTTGGGGCTTCCCTGATTAATGTCCAGCAGTAGTCAGCCAGCATCGTTGGGTTCCACCTGCCTTGGTACCGTTTTCCATTGTCGAAATATCCCGGTGAAATTTTTACCCATGTTCGTCACCAAGGTTGGTTGGAAAAAGTCCAGGAAATGTACCTTTAAGGACATACTGCACCCCATTAACCTCAACGTTTCAAGCATCTCCTCAACCAACTGCACGTAGTTCGGTGCCTTGCTCTTATCTAAAAAGTTCTTGACGACTGCTTTAAAAGATTCCCATGCAACCCTCTCGGTTCCGTCTAAGACTTCATCAAAACGGCTGTCATTCATAACTTCTCTAATTTGTGGACCAACAAAATCATCTTTTATCTTCGCTTCACTTATTCGTGGAAACTTCTGTTTTAAGTATTGAAATCCTTCACCTTCCCTGTTTATCGCTTCCACGAAGTTTTTCATTAGTTTAAGCTTAATATGAAGAGGTTGATCCCAAGAAGATATTCCTGCCACCAGTTGTTTATGAGCGACGCTCTTTTGCTCAGGAACTAAAGCTTGACAAAGTGGCCACTCCTTAGTGGCATAATGAGAATCTCTGGCTCGACTATTCCACTCACAAAGAAAGCAGCAGTACTTTGTATATTCCAGCTGCATGACAAGAAGAAGCGCTACGACTTTTAAATCGCCGCAGATGTGCCAGTTGTACTTAATATAGTCTATGTATAGTCTAAAAACAAGCTCCATATTTTCATATGACTTTTTTCATGTGAACAGCATCTCCGACGGGAATTGATGGATAAACGTTTTCATTATGTAACAGCACAACCTCAGACTTAATTTGGATGAGTCAATGAACAGTGCCATTCTTCTGGTTTATGTTCATAACCAAGTGCCATCATCAATCCGTTTACATCGTTACAATAACACACATTTCCGCTCAAAGAAAATAATTTGGTCAAATTGTTTTGACGGTTGCGGAACACAGAACTGTTAGTGTTTTTTGCCAACAGATTGCATCCTTGCAGCCTAGAACGTAATAGCTCTCTTTGACTCTTAGATAAGCTTAAGTCCGTGACAAGGTCATCCAACTCACCTTGTGTAATTAAGTGAGGCTCTCTTGACTCAGGTGGTTGAAAATCTGGGTCCATGTCTTGTTCCAATTCCATAGACTCGTCTACGGTAGTTTCATCTTCTAAGGTCCACGTCTCTGGCCGCTCTGGTATAGGAAGTCTTTCACTATGTGGCACCGGTCTTATTGCCGATGGAAGATTTGGATATTGAATCGATTGTTTGCTTTTAGAAGAAAATCCAGAAAATTCGTCAAACAAAAGTAACAGTCTGTGACGTGATCTCTCTGTTCTCTCCAAACCATGGGGACAGCAAATGGTATGGATCGGCGAGTACCTTTTAGCTATGCTCTGAGATTTACTACGCAAGATGTATATTGGTGCAACAAATACGAGAAGCCCAGCTTTTGTCTTAGCCCCCTATTTTACATCCGAAATAGAGTTCATATGCTTTTTAGTGAGAGGAGTGATATTCTTCTTTTAAGATTTGAAAGTGAACTCACCTCACACAACAGAAAGTATCGGGATTGTTAACACATTTGCAAGACATAATAGCTCTTTAGAGCTTTTGACACGCAACAGCGTCGAATGATAACCAACAAACGACTAACTACAGTATTTTTTCAGACAACGTAGTGCAGCGGTCACTATTGCATCATCCTACTAGCACGGTTGCCAGATTGTGCGAATTAGCGCCCAATGAATTTTAATTTTTAAGCACCTCAAAAACTGGAAAGTAATAAGTCTAATGATATTTTCTTTTGCAATATGGAATATTACGGTGAAGCTGCTGTTTAAAAATGAAAACATTACAAATACTGAAGCTGATAATAATGAAATAAAGGAATAGAAAATTTCTCAAAAACCATGCGTGATATAGAAATTTCAAGATAATTTCTGTGATCAGCGTTAAAAAATCTATAAGAGTCACATAATCTCGTTGAGGAAAAAATCCTTGTTGACAAGTGTTATTAAAGAATTGGTATAATGGTATATCGAAAAGAAAACAAAGAGGCTACAGGGTAATATGGTAAATTATGCAATTATCTTTCATGAATCTTTTGCAACCAGAAAATGAAACAGTTTAAGACGATGAAAATTCTGAGAGAAGTACTTGATTAATTACTGTCCTTCAAAAGTTTATTTTGAATATGAATTGTAACCAGTGGCGCATCCAGGAATTTCCTTTCCTGCGTGTGTAAGGGGTGGGCGTCGGCTGAAACCTAAATATTTTTTTGCAATAAATTTAAACGTGTAAGTGAAAACAGTGTTCATTTATTTTGACCTTAAATGACAATACCCAATCTTCGTATTTTTTATTGAGCTCACCCAAAACGTCAATGGCATGTTATTGCATTTTATTTTACTTTTTATACAAGGAGAGTAAAGCGTCCTACTCTTGGAAGGGATGTGGTAAATACGCAGCTGTCTACCTTGAGTGTGCCACTGATTGTAGTCTCACTATAATTAGGTCATTTTTTATGAGATTTTGGTTATTTAAGCAATGTATTTCAATGTAGCGTAACATCACTCCAATTTTATATTCTAAAATACACATTTGCGAGGATTGAGGAAATCCGGTTAGGTTTTGAAACATTTATGACTTTTACGACCCTACAATAAACATGAAAAAGTGGTACCAAACATTTAATCTATACTGTACACTACGAAATGTCTTAATATCTTTGTTTAGGTTAATTGCTTAGTACCTCCATCCAGCGAGAAGACAATGGAGTCTGCGACCTCCATCAGAAAACCCTGTGATTTCGTTGCGTAGAGAATGGCGAGGTTTAAGCTCTCGGCACTGAGGTTGTTTACCGTGAAAACAGTGTCGTTCATGGTCTGGATAACCTGTATAAAGAAACCAAACAGAGGTTCAATGTATCAGTATGAAAATTAACTCCTAAATTTTCATACGAGATAATAGTGAAATAATGATCCCTTCTAAATCAAATTTATATACAGTGCGTTACTTAAAACACATTACAAAACAAAAATGATAAGTGCATGCGTAGATTGTCTTTTAATCAAACTAGTGATTGTTTACAGGTATTTAGAATTATATAGGCCTAGTGTTCCTCTGTTTTCTGTCATATATAGGGGAAGATGGGGCGAGTTCGCTGATGGGGCGAGTACGATTGGATCCAATACAACGCTATCTTATTCAAGCACACTAATGCCATCTGGCCAATATATGCAAAAATTATGTTCCAATTCAGTTCAGTGGCAGCATGTCACTTCAAAGGCCACTTTAGGGATCTGACGAAGTTTCTGCATGAAACGTCGTAAGGTCTAGTGTTTTTATTATGTATCAAATGTGACTACAAAATATTTATGTGATAACTTTAGTATATACATTGTATGTGAAACCCTAAATGTACTAGCTTTGCAGCGTTCCATTAGCATAACCCACCAAGATGACCGACCCCATATGGGACGAGCTCGATGTTGAGCGTTAATCTTGACAGTACTTTCGAAGTAGTTACCATAGGTAATCACAGTATTTTGGAAGTTATGATGACACCTTTGTCTTTCCTGATGAAGAAGACAAATGGGTTACTCATGAAACATCCATTGCAGCTGTTATGCCAAAATCCATAGCGCAACCAACCAACAGAACATCAATTATTATTAACTTTAATGTTAGTTTGAGAGGCTACAATGTCGGGTAATTTTAGTTTATTATACTTTTCGTATAATAAACAAAAGAAGATTTTGTTTTGTTTGGGTTAAATAAAGAAAATAGGTTTCATGAAAGGTACATCGATCTCGCCCCATAAGTAAATCGGACTCGCCCCATAGGTGGGGTAAGTCCAGTTAAAAGAGATGTCATGATAAAATGCACTGCAACGAAAAAGTGGTGTTCAAAGTTCAATAACAAACATTCATACTGTACAAAACCATCAGGCTCGCCCCACTTCCCCATATATATATATATATATATATATATATATATATATAATATATATCAGTAAAATCACAGAATAACACGTGATCTTATTAATAAGCAAACAACCACAGGGAAAAGGAAAAAGAAACACGAAATCCGAGCGCTTTCGTGATATATTCACATCTTCAGGGACAAGAAAGAAATAGAAAACCCTTTCTTGTCCCTGAAGATGTGAATATATCACGAAAGCGCTCGGATTTCGTGTTTCTTTTCCCTTTTCCATGTGGGGTATAGTCTTTAATCGTGGCCAAATGTTTATATTTCCATTGGGAGTTTAATATTTAGTGAGTCCTCACTTCGTATCAATACTTTGTTTCTGTTGGGCATGGACATCGTAAGGTTTTAGCATAATTCCAAGGTCATTTGGGACTGCAAAACTGTTTTCGTTGTAAAACAAAGAGCTTCGTGGGATTATTTTCAGATATATTCTAAAATTAAATATAGTTTATCATAACCTTTTTTACACATTTTATTTGTGTGTCAAACTACATTATCCTGCTGGACCGGGAATATTCGGACACCTACAGAAAATGTTGTTCGAGGATGTTTAAACAGTCACAGGAATTCATGGTCCTATCTTTTGCGCAAAAACACAGTTTCCCTGTGCTCTGGGCTCCAAAACATCCCCAAATCGTGACTCTTAGAGATCGTTCGTGGTAGTAGTACACCATTTGAAATAATGATGTTGATTCGGTGGACAGATGATCCTGTCCAAATTGCATGATCTGATTTTCGCTGCTAAGCAAAACCTTGGTCCAATGTTCATAGTTAGCGTATTTCTTTACAAAAAGGAGTCGCCTCCTTTTTGCATGCGAATAAATTACTTTTCTTCTGAAACCTTTGTCAAATGGTTCTTCTAGTGACTGTAGTAGGTGGCTTTTTCTATATCTGGACACTGGTGAAGAAGCGGTTGACTTTTGCCTTCTTTTTGAACGTATTATTAGTTCGGCGAGTCGTTATTCGTGGACTGCAGGATTTTGTTTTTGGCTTGTACGCTTCATCCTCGAAAATCTCTTAATATTGCGTATTGTGACTGAGATATTTGAAATATAAACGTTACCTGCCTCTAACTGTTATATGCTTATGAGCAGTTTGTATAAATTCAGGGAATAATTATGAATTTACAGCCTTTTCTGGCGTTAATTCAGCCAAACTTAATGATAAAATCGTTGTAGAAGTAATAAGAAATTAATTCTTAATGCAATTTAGCACTGGAATTGCGTAAACTGTAATAAATTTAAGAGTATTTGATTCAAATACGTGTCAAAACACATTCATAAAATTAAAAATTAAATTAAAAAATAAATATTCTTCAAACAACCGAATTTTATATATATTGACAAGACAAGAAATATAGAATAATGCCTAAATTCTAACATTTTAAATCAGCCCCCCCCCCCATCCCTTGACTTTTGGTCTTTACCCTGGGAGGATTAAACCATTCCTGTAGCAAGTTACCTTGTACAGGGTGTGCATAAAGTAACGCGAGTGAAGAGACAAATCCGATTTGAATTATATTAACGCGAGTAAACATGGACGAGTAATATTTATTACATGTACTTTTTATAACAACTGTACAGTCGATAGTAACGTTTACAAGAGGTGTTGAAAATGTTTTTGCGAGTTATAAAACAAGTTGAAACTAGTTTAAAGCAGTTAAAATCGGATTTGTTTCTTCACTTGCGTTACTTTATACACACCCTGTATTTTTGCCTGTGATTTTCTAATTTTACACCAAACTGAATGCAGAATTGTGAAGCAAAAAGGACATAGTCCCGAAATTTTTAAGTGATCCTAAATTTTTGGTTACGACTGTATTTGCATTAAACTTTGTTAATATTGCAAGGCCTTTGATATTATTTGTGTTTTCACTGTAACGATGAGTTAATCAAAGAGTAAATACATATTTTTGCAATAATAAAAACGAAAATAAAAGAGCCTAAAAATTGGGCTAGTCTTTCTTTTGGATTCTCCAACTTCCATTTTACTTCTGAAAAGAAATGTAATTGATGCTGAGAATAACTCGGATAACAAAACCTTTGGGACGTTTTCCAGTTTATGTACCGTTTTTCATATAATTTATTTTTGCTTCTTTTCAGATAAAAAATGAGTGATCAAAAAGTTATAATGTGGGTTAGGTTAGGTTACGTTAGGTTAGGTTAGGTTATCAAGAACTCATTTCTGATCACTCATTTTTGATCTGAAAAGAAGCAAAAATAAATTATATGAAAAACGGTACACAAACTGGAAAAGGTCCAACCTTTGTATTATTAATACTTGCATTTATCAATTAAATATAAGTATGGAAATTTTAGCAGGTTTAGGTGTTCTGTTTTATCATGTGAAAGGATTTAAACCCTATTTAATTTATACAAATGATATGTAGGCGATACATGTTAACCCCTTTATAATGAACACTTCAACAACGATACCCTAATAATTAATATTACTAGACGATAGATGTTAACCCCTTTATAATGAACACTTCAACAACGATAACCTAATAATTAATATTACTACCGCCCTATCATTAATCCTCGACATTAAGAACATAATAATTTTAATGTCAAAGGTCTTATATATCATTGGGACTGGAAGTATATTTTCGCCTTTAATTAATAATATTAAAGGCGAAAATATTATTGCAATCTCATTGATATATAAATTCTTTTAAAGTTTAATATAAGGTGAAGGGTATTCATAGGGCATTTAGTTTAATGGGGGCATTATGGAGTGATGAAAGGAACAGAATGAGTGATAAATGAGTGAAGGTAGAATTGCAGGTGCATCTTAACTTTGATATGACTTGTGCAAACTTTTATAACTATACCTTGAACAGCCAAACACTTCTTCAGCTTTCTAAAACACTTGTGTAGAGTTACAACAGGTTTCTGCTGTGCTTCAACATGTCAAATGTTAATACAAGTATTGCCATTTATTTATTTATTTCCAAGAATTCTAACTTGTACAACTGGCAACTCTACATATACCCCACATAGATACAGGTATAGAAATGAACTTCATGTCATCCCTGATATATACGAGATACATATGTATCTGAATCCGAACTTATTACTTTAACAGAACTACACGAGAAAATAATTTCTTTATCAGGTGGGAAAGAAGTTTACAGTGCCAAATGGTTGAAACAGAAAATACAAGAGCGTTATGGTGAACACATTTACTTTGCAGAAATAGAAGGACGAAGCAATGTTCTCTACTTTCAGAATATGGTTGACTATATTATCAACAACAAGTGGTACCTTGATAGGAAAGACAATGTAAACGATGAAGCTATGCAAATCATATTAACAGCAGCAAAATTAATCAGAGAAGAATCAGAAATATGAAACTAGATACAACCTTTTGCCCCACAGCTAATAAAATTGAAAATAGTGTTGATAATTCTGGATGGATTCCTGAGAGATTACGTCTATTGCTCTCTTCCCTATTCCCGAACACTACCAAACAGTTTGCCGTTGAACAGTGCATTGTTAAAGCCACTCGACCACGTACTGTGACGATGCAGAAAAAATCGGAGTTGACATACAAGCAAGTTTAGATGGTAAAGTTTTCACGGAGTTTTAAACGTAGTGACTTTGTGAGTACACTTGTCAATTTACATAAAGGTATAAAGGTAGATCATGAAACCGTCCACATCGATCCACTTGGACTTTTCGCAAGAGACTGATAGCAATAGCAGACCAATCAGACAGCATCGAACCATACTTTGAATATGAGCTGACACAAGAGCCTACAGCATTGTTTAAAGATCATTTGATGAAAAAAAACAAACAAAGCAACCTTAGCAAAAATCATCACTGATAATGCCAACCCTTTGGATGCTATACCCAACAGTAAGATCGTTTTGGATGGTAGTGCACTACTTTATCATGTACATTGGAAGACCAATTGCATGTATAGTGAAGTGATCCAACAATATCAGGACGGCTATGACAGTGGACCATCTACGAAAGACCATGAGCACCTTAGGCGAACTAAAAAACCCTCAGCATTTGTTAAAATCATCAAGAAAATGACTGTGCACAAAGATCAACACATTCTACTAACAAATGAGAAAAACGAAAGTCCGTTGAATCACCTACTAATGGATCATTTCACCTCCAATGGCTCTGATGTTCACCAGAGTAACAGTGATGGAGATACCTTAATTGTCAAAGCAGCCTTAGATTTTGCTTCATTTGGATACCCTACCACAATAATTGCAGATGATGCAGATATCCTCGTTGTAACTGTTGCACTATTTTCGTAAAAATATCACTGATATATATAATACATTTATTCTGAGGCATCAAAACGAAGAAAGGACGGTCCTAGAGTTTTGAGTGTGCGAGATGTAGCAAACAAATTTACTATTCATTCGTGCCTGGGGTGGATGCGATACGATTTCATCGATATTTGGTCAAGGGAAAGGGAGCTATCTTGAAGAAAGTATCGATATCAAAGGAAGTTCAAGAAATCAGTCAAGTTTTCTACTCCTATGAAGTTAGCCACATAGAGATTGCTGAGGCAGGGACAAGGTTATTTGTAATCATGTATGGTGGTAAGGGTACTGACGATTTAACTTCTTTTGGACCACTGGATCGAATATGTACCGTTTCCCATACACGCACTCATAACTTTTAAACAAACTTCGTTATATATCCTACATGAACACTATTACTCCTTCCAAGTCTCCACTTCGACCAGAAAAACTGCCGCCGACGCAGATTGCAGCTCATTTGCAAATCGTTCAATGGGATAGCTTCATGGTTGCAGAAATTGAACCAACAAACTGGGAATGGAGAGTGGATAACGGTACTCTTGCTTCTATAATGACAACTAAAGAGCCAGCACCAAGCAATTTACTGAACTTCATTCGCTGTAAATGTAAACTTTCATCGAAGAATCCTTGTGGAAATAATGTGTGCTCATGTCGAAAACATGGTTTGAAATGTGCCACTACCTGTGGGGCTTGTCGTGGTGGTAGTTGCAACAATTCAAAAGTACATACAGACGACGTTTCAGATTCTTCAGGTAATGTTGAATATGATAGAAATTTATTTGATGTATTTGAATAAGTCAGTACATTTTGTGATGAATGTGAACAAAAATAATGATATTAGGCTTCTTTTTAAGGTAAGGTATGCTATTCAAAGAGCTTAGTGCTATCGTTAAGGCGTAGAAAATCGTATTTTTAGTCAAGTGTTGAAATGAGTGTATCATATTTTCCCCAAGGTTGATTGTTGCGGGTTTTTGGTATATTGTTTACTATAATAAGAGGAACATTAATGCTAAATTTAATTTTATTATGAATTTATTCCGAGTGGTAAGGCTTGTTAATTACACAATAAAGGAGTAAAGGAGCATTAGGCTTACGAACCTTGGGCAGGCCATAAAATCTTTAACAAAAACCTTAAACGTTTATTAAAGGATTTTCCACAACTTGTTAAACAATTTACTGCATATTCTCCAAAGTTACCTTATTTTTATGGCCTGACCAAAAATGCTAACAAATGCTCCTAAATGGGGGTTTAAGGCAAGATAAGCAGCTAGTCTCTTTTTAAGGGACTCGACCAAATTATTTTGAACTACTCTAGCTAATAACCCATTCCATGAATTAACTAACAACTGAAGAAGAAATGCTCAGCTTCATTAGAACTAAAATGTTTACCCACTAATTTGAAACCATTACCGCGAGTTCTATTTGCATTTCTGAAAGGAAAGTAAAATGTTTTTCGGCGTCGACGTTATCAAAACCTTTAATAATTTTAATCACTTGCATTAAATATCCGCGAATCCAAGTTTTACAAATGAGATTAAATTTAACGGCTCTTTTCTAAAATCCGGACCATTCTTTATATCTAGAAAGTTACATTATTATTATGTGGTTTTGCGTGCTGAGTTCAAAAAAGTTATTCGTTTTTTGAAGAAATGAAAAGTAAAGAAGTTACAGCAATTTTTAGGTGCTACTATAGTATGCGGCCTACCTACGATTGGTTAGGTTTAGTCATGATATTTTCATTAAAACTAACGAAAATATCATGACTAAACCTAACCAGTCGCCAATCGATTTACATTAGGATGTAAACAAGTAAGTAGTAAACAAGATAAGAAGCTATAATTAAAAGGTAGACCGCCGGATCGTAGGTAGACCACATACTATAGTAGCATCAATTTTTATTTATAATATTTAGGGATCTTTTCCTTATATAACACCCCCAATTTCTGTACACCCTTGACGATTGGTTAGGTTAAGTCGTGATATTTTCATTAGTTTTGACGAAAATATAACAATGGGGGGGGGGGGGGCTATAAAAGAACAAAGTAAAACAGTAGTAAAAAATAGCCCCGCCCACCATTGCTATATTTTCGTTAAAACTAACGAAAATATCACGACTTAACCTAATCAATCGTCAAGGACGTACAGAAATTGGGAGTGTTATAAAGGAAGATCCATAAATATTATAAATAAAAATTGCTGTAACTTTTTTATTTTTCATTTCTCCGAAAAACGAATAATGTTTTTGAACTCAGCACGCAAAACCACATAATAATAATGTGTCTTTCTAATTATAAAGAACGGTCCGGATTTTGGAAAAGATCCGAGTTAACATTTCTAAAGAGGCAGAGTGTGATTTATTTCTAAGTCTGGAAATCATCTTAGTAGCCCGTCGTTGCACTGTCTCCATTCTGTCTATGTCCTGCCGTAAATATGGAGACCAGAACTGAACGCAGTATTCCTGGTGGGGGCGTACTAAGAAATTATATTTTATTAGTATTGTTTTTTCGACTTACATATATTCAAATGATCTACCAATAAATCATAAGATTCTATTTGCTTTTCTAACTGCTTCGATGCATTACTTACTCCATTTAAGAGTGTCGGCAACAATAATACCTAAATTTTTCTCTTCCTTAACACCCGTTAGTGTCTTGTCGCGCAAAAAATACGGATCACCTGAAGATCAGGGCCCCCATGTATTCCTGTTTTTTGCTTTACAGTACCAAATATAATAATAAATTAAATTGAATGCCCGGTTAGGTCAATTGTACGCCCTTGACGATTGGTTAGGTTAAGTCGTGATATTTTCGTTAGTTTTAACGAAGGTATTATTTGGTAATTGAGGGTGGGGACCCTGATCTTCAGGTGATCCAAAAATACTTTTCTTTAACATTGTTTCAACCGGTATGCAACGTTTTATATTTATTTGTATTAAAGTTCATTTGCCAAATTTCTGCCCACTCAAATAATTAATATCTTCTTGAATCTGTAAACATTCTGCCGCTGACTTTGTTCGCTTCCGTAGCTTGGTACCATTCGTAAACTTTAAAATTATACTGTTAATTCCTTTGTCAATGTCATTGATATAAATAATAAAAAGAACTGATCCCAGAACTGATCCTTGAGGAACGCCGCTAGTTTCACTTCTCCAGTTAAACGCTTTGCTATTAATGACCACTCTTTGTTTACGGTCACTACGTCCACTAAACCAACTTTCAGTCCATTTGAGAACATTACCATCAATTCCGTGGGAATGAAGTTTAGTTAATAATCTTGGATTAATGAAAGAAAGCCAGCCCCAGCCTTCTTTAGTTAGCTTTATAAGGCTAACTAACGAAAATATAAAGACCTAACGTAACCAATCGTTAAGGTCGTACAGTTGACCTAACGATTGGTTAGGTTAGGTCGTGATATTTTCGTTAGTTAGCCTTATAAAGCTAACTAAAGAAGGCTTGGGGTGGCTTTCTTTCATTGATCCATAATCTTCTATGTGGCACTTATCAAACGCTTTTTGAAAATCGAAATAAAGCTTATATAATATCTACTGTTTAACTTTTGAACAGAACTACTTCAGACTGTAAAGATTTATTATTATTTTAAGTATATATTAAGAGAAGAAACTGTTGCGCAACTCATTTCTTTAAGTACTTTAAGTACCCTAGAATAGATTCTATCAGAACCTAGAATTTTATTAGGATTAATTTTTTCTTATGGCTGAGAGTATTTCACTTTCACTAATGGTAAAATCGCGAAGTTTTAAATGATCATCACTGAGCATGATTTTGGGAACGGGAATGTTGGTCATATTCTCGTTAGTAAACACGGAAGAGAAGAATTTATTTAGAACTTCGTTCATTTCTAAGTCAGCTTAAATTTGTTTCTTGGTTTCGCCAATGAGTGGACCAACAGTTTGCAAAACTACTTTTTCATTCATAACATGGTACTTGTAGGTTATCTCCCCCCCCCCCCCCACCAATTTTGATAGAATATTTTTGTTAAAACTAACGAAAATATCACGACTTAACCTAACCAATTATCAAGGGCGTACAGTTGATCTATTAGTAAATAGTAAATACTATTCCAGAAACAAACAATGTTATAATTAATAATAGATCAACTGTACGCCCTTGATAATTGGTTAGGTTAAGTCATGATATTTTCGTTAGTTTTAACGAAAATATTCTGTCAAAATTGGTGTCGGGAGGGAGATAACCACAAGTACCCATAACATAATTATAGAATTCCTTCGGATTCAGTTCAATATAGTTTTGGTTCATAGTTGTGCTCACTTTTTCTAATAAGTGTTTTGCTTCTCCTTCTCAATAGCTTGTAAGCATTTTCATTCTACAAATTATTGGTCCCTTTAAATTTAAAATACGTGTTCCTTTTTAACGTTAAACAGTTTTTAATGTCAGCATTTCCCCATTTAGGTTTAACAGACTTCACCAATTTCTTTTTACTTTATGGAATATTACTCGATTCTAAATGTTTATAATAATTATTATAAAAATAATTCCATATACTATAACATTATCTCGCAATAAAGTTTCATTCCAATTATGGGTCAAAAGTTTCAGTTTCATGTCACGAAACTTAAATCTTTTCAAAATTCAAGACGCATTCCAAACTATTCAAATTATAAACATTAACTTTAATTTCAAATGTTATTTGCCTATGATCAGTGGTGGAGAAGTAGTCTCCTACAGAGATATTATCAATTAAGTCTAGGTCTGTAGTACTTAAAACTTTAATTTCAAATGTTATTTGCCTATGATCAGTGGTGGAGAAGTAGTCTCCTACAGAGATATTATCAATTAAGTCTAGGTCTGTAGTACTTAAAACTAAATCTAGAATATTGCGTTCTCTAGTGGGTTCCTTGACCATTTGAAAAAGTTAACTTTTTGAGCAAACTCTCGAATTAGATTGTAAAGGACCACCCTACTCCCTGCAAGGTAAATTAAGATCTCCCACAATTATCGTATCATGTTCGCTACTTACATAAAAAATTAGTTCCTGAAGTCTATTGTCACTATTGACAGACTGAGAGGGAGACCAATATATTAGAGTATTAGACCAATAATTAATTTATTTCGTGATTTGTTGTGATGGTCAATTTGTATGCGAAAATCTCATATCAAAATGTAAATAAAAAGGGTAGAAAGAAAGAGTGAAGTGATTTTGAAATCGATTTAATTTCGCGTGAAAATTAAAACCTTTTAAAATGAACACCGACCAAAGTAAAGAGTGCCGGTACCCTGGGTATAGCCGAAGGCTGAGTGTGTAATCAGAGAAGAGAAATTATTGTTTGACAGTCTTGGTTAGATTTATGGTTGAGTACGAAAGGGGAAAATATAGCTTAACAAGGGTCCGTTTCATTTTGAACCTTGTGAAGTTTCGGTTTGTTTATTCTTGGTTTCGTCGGAGGGAAACCCTCGAGAGAAAATTTTGAATTTTAATTTTTAAATTTTAATTTTTAAATTTAAAATTTTAATTTGAAAATTTTTCTTAAGAAAGGCGGAGCGTAAAATTTGACGAAGTTGAGATTAGAGCCAATAGAAGATCAGTAATTTTGTACGAATGATGTCATGTAATGAAAATGGTTTTGATAGGCCCTTTAGACACCAAAGGGAGGAGTTCTTGTAATCCTGAGGTGTAACTTAGACAGGGCCGGATTTTCCAATAGGCAACATAGGCCATTGGCCTAGGGCCCACCAGTAACTGGGGGCCCACTGGGGACCTCCTACAATCCCTTGACACAAACAGTATCATTGACAAATTTGCCATAGAAAAAAGCAGGAAAAAGTCATTTTGAACTTCACATAGTTGTGCTTGCAAAATTTATTATGCTTCAGTTTCATTGTATTTTTCCATTATTCCTATGTGTAAGATGTGCATGATATGGAACTTGATTTACTTTGATGTACTTGATATGGAACTAATTTGATTAAAAATTATTAATGTGTAATGTATTACATTATGTTGTAATTCTTATTGCAAAATTTATTATGCTTCAATTTGACTGTATTTTTTTCCATTATTCCTTTGTGTAAGAATAAGTTGTACATGATATAAAACTAATTTGAATAAAATTATTGATGTGTTACATTATGTTGTAATTCTTTTTTTTTTACATTACAATATTACGATATATATATATATATATATATAATATTTGGGGGGGGGGCACTGATAAGGTTTGGCCTAGGGCCCACAAGCAAGTAAATCCGGCCCTGAACTTAGAGTTATAAGGCAGTTGTAGATCCGTCTTCGAAAGCTAAAAGTGGCTTGTAAGAATAACTCCTTAAAATCTGTGACATGTTTGAAAGTTTCTAAGTTGATTTGAAATTGTCTCGTTGTTCTAAAATCTGAATTTCTTTTGTTTTTGTGAATTTATGTGTAAGAGCTTTATTGTTAGTGACCGGAAAAAAGAACGTTGTGGAAATTCTTTTAAGTTAATTTTGTTCTCATTAAATGTTAAACTTTAAGTTTGCGACATATTAGGTTTCCTCAGGGAAGAACCAATATCTTGTGTTGAAGTTGGTTCCCGTGGAAACCCGGGAAGTTAGTGCATGACCAGGATAATCTCTAGGAGCGCTCCATTTTTCAATATTAAACATACACTCATAAAACATATACCATTTGAAAGCTCACATTTTTCTGAGTCTAAAAATGTAGTAATCCAAAAGTATCAATAGCAAATAAAAAGTAACTAGATTTAATTAATTGTTTGACGCGTGACGTCATTAACTACATTATAAAGGTTGGCTAAGTTATAAATCTTAGTCTGTGTTGTAAGATGCTATTTTTGGTAATTGTTACGCTAACCTAACCTAACATGAATATGTTATTACATTATCATTTGTATAATTTAGGTCTCGGGGGTACGGGGGCGGAGCCCCCGTAAAGATCACGCATCACAAATTGATCGGTATAGGGTTTTATATTTAAACCTAGTTACTTTTTATTTGCTATTGATACTCTTGGATTACTACATTTTTAGACTCAGAAAAATGTGAGCTTTCAAGTGGTATATGTTTTATGAGTGTATGTTTAATATTGAAAAATGGAGCGCTCCTAGAGATTTACCCATGACCATTCAGTTATTGTGAGAAGAAATCTAATTTATTTGACGGACTTTTTTCCTGGAAAAAATCTGCGGAACTCGCGCGGAATTGTTGAGAGTAAATTTCCCAAATTTTGTAAGTAAAGCATTTTTGTAAACTCCTTAGATTACGAAATTTGGATTTAGTGCACGCAAATAAAAAACCCCTCTGTATAAATGTTTTTTTGAGACTTAAATACTTGCAAATATTTTCTTTAAATTAAGAATTTGATTTTTTAAACAAAATTTGTATTCGTACATCCGCATATTTCTTTCAATTTATGTTATAATTGGAGTGAAATTAAATGAACTTTATAAGAGGGAGTGTGTCGTTTCTATGTTACCTTGCAAAAGGCCTCTTGTAAGCTGAGGGTAAATTAACATTGAAAATTTGAAAATTCAAAGTGGGCTTCAAGTAAGGCCATCCGAGTGGATAACACTAGGCAACAAAGATTTTGTTACAGAAGACCAATTAGGTGCTCCTAGCTAATTTCGGTATGCTGATTTCAAATCTATAATTAGATTTTTTCTATCACGTCTAGATTTTGTGTAAAATGCAAATCACTTTTAGTAAAATTTTCTACCACGTCCAGATTTTGGTTTTAATCGGCTTAATGCCAGTAGTATGAAACTTGCTTTTCAAGGTTAAAGCAATTTTTTTTGCCAACTATATACAAATTCGAACAATTTTGATAAATAAAATTTATCCCGAGTTGGCAACACTGAGTCAAGAGCATAGTAACGGGCAACGGCCCAACGGTCAGTCGCTACGTGACAGTCAAGCAGAACGGTTGTTGAAGCTCTCTGCTGATGAGCAAGTGACAGGTTGTGGTGACTTGTGTGTTTTTATAGCATTTGTTTTGTACTACGGTGTGTATTTCTTTTTATTTTGCACATCGTAATAATTACTTTCTACGTTTTTTCAGATATTGTATGGTAATTCAAAATGGCATCAAATAGACGTGCTTGTGTAAATCACCCAGACAACTTCTGCTTTGTCTGTGGACAATATACACCTAAGCCACAACGTAGAAACATAACAACAAAGATTAAACTTGCCTACAAGTGTTATTTTGACTGTAAGTTAGGAGACCAACAGAGGGACTGGGCACCACATATTTGCTGTGCACAGTGCAATGCAATGTTAATAGCTTGGATGAATGGTAAAAGAAAAGCTATGCCGTTCTCAGTCCCCATGGTTTGGCGTGAGCCGAAAAATCACTTCAATGATTGTTATTTTTGTTTGACAAAGATTGCTGGTTTCACAAAGAAAAACAAATCAAAGATCACGTACCCAAACTGCGAATCAGCAATGAAACCAGTACCACATGATGAAACAAATCCACCACCAGTTCCACCAGCAACGATAACAGACAGCAGTTCATCTGAAGATTCTGCTAGTGATATAGAAATAGGGAAAGATGGCATATATGTTCCAGATGCAAATATTTCCCCACATTTGTTAAGTCAAGCGGAGTTAAATGACTTAGTGCGCGATTTGGAATTACCAAAAGAAAAGGCAGAGTTGCTTGGTTCAAGACTTCAAGAATTTAATCTTCTCCAACCAAACACCAAAGTTTCCCATTTCCGCCATCGCCATTTGCAGTTTTCATCATTTTACTTACAGGAAGAAAACGTTTGTTTCTGCCACGATATCAGTGGTCTGATGCAAGGGATTGGCTGTCGCTATGATCCAAAAGAATGGAGACTGTTCATTGACTCTAGTAAAGCTAGCCTTAAAGCTGTATTACTGCACAACGGCAATGAAAAACCTTCAATACCTGTAGCACATGCCACTGGCCTTAATGAGACTTATGAATCGATGAAACTGCTGCTAAGACTCATCAAATATAAGGACCACACATGGAATATTTGTGGCGACCTTAAAGTTGTATCATTACTTCTTGGGTTACAGTTGGGCTACACAAAGCATATGTGCTTTTTGTGTCTATGGAACAGCAGAGATGACAAGAACCACTACAAAAAACATGATTGGCCATCTAGAACTGAACATGTTGTTGGTAAATACAATGTGAAACACCCAGCACTTATTGACCCTCAGAAAGTACATCTTCCACCACTTCACATTAAACTTGGCCTTATGAAAAACTTCGTGAAGGGTATGGATCATCAAGGTAGTGGTTTCCAATATTTAAAGGATAAATTCAAAGGAATATTGACAGATGCTAAGCTAGAAGCTGGAGTTTTCACTGGACCACAGATCCGCAGTGTCATCCACGACTCATCGTTTCCATCTAACCTAAATGAGAATGAACTAGGAGCATGTACATCTTTCGTTGAAGTTGTCAAAACTTTTCTTGGAAACCACAAAGCTGAAAACCACCGTAAACTCGTAGAAAACATGCTTAAATCTTATGAAATAATGGGATGCAGAATGTCTTTGAAAATTCATTTTTTACATTCTCATCTTGACTTCTTCCCGGCCAACCTTGGGGCTGTAAGTGATGAGCATGGTGAGCGCTTCCACCAACAGATCTCAGTTATGGAAAACAGATACCAAGGTAATTTCAACCCAAATATGATGGGAGATTATTGTTGGTTCCTGCAGAAGGAGAGCTCGTCATCCTACAAGCGACAAAGGAAGAGGACACACCAAAGTTTCACTTAAGAACAGGAATTTGCCTTTCAGTAGTAACAACAAAATACTAACGCGCTTTGGGTGGATGGTTGGGCGCAGGGGTGGTAACTCCGCCAGCGGAATTCCGCTGTCTGTCTTAAGCCAGAATAAAGGAGGAAAGACATCCCTGTTCACTAATTATTTAAGTATGCTTAACATAAAACGTGGCACGGAAAAGTAGCTTAGACGGCTTTCGTAATAGAAGCGGGTGAGAAAAAAAAAATGAAAAATAGGGGTTTTCGGTTACACAAAATCTGGACGTGATAGAGAAATTTTGATATCAGATCTGAAATCAGCATCAGCGCTTTAGTAGGAATCAGTAGTTCACGTGTCTGTAACAAAAAAAAAGTTGAAATTTGTTGCCTAGTGTAAGCAGAGTCATCCTGAAATAAACGAACACGCGCGTACGAAATAAGTGCAATCGGTAAAGGGTGTGCACCACATAAATGAAGGGGGTGCGCACTGCGCACAACAGATTTGTCTTTAATTTCAACGAACGTCGCATTTATAGTATCAATTTCTGCAATGTTTTTAACCCTTTCTGTCCCAAATTATTGTTTTGAGCTATAAGATCAGGGCCCCCAGCCTTCTTTAGTTAGCCTTATAAGGCTAACTAACGAAAATATCACGACCTAACCTAACCAATCGTTAGGTCAACTGTACGCCCTTGACGATTGGTTAGATTAGGTCGTGATATTTTCGTTAGTTAGCCTTATAAAGCTAACTAAAGAAGGCTGGGGGCCCTAATCTTCAGGTGATCCAAAATTTGTTAACACTTAAAAATGTTAAAAATAGGGATGGAAACATAAACGAAACTTTGTTTAGAAATTCATTTAATGAATTACACCAGAAATTATATGATTCCATTGACGCTATCGAGTAATAAGAGAAAATAACATAACTTTGGTACTTTGAATGAAACAAATAAAAGCAATTTTTGTCCTTTGCTAAACACAACGGTAGACCATATTATTTCGAATGGAATGCATTAAAACAGTTTTTGTCCTTCGTTAAGCATAATGGTACATCACACTTTCTGCATTTTAGACGAGAGTAACCTTTCATACAGTTTCTGTATCTCTTTTTGGGTTCTAAATGCTGAGGCCAATGTCCACAATTATCTGCCAGATGTTGCTATACAGTTAATTGTTACATTCAAATGCCATAAGCCATCATTGAAGCTAATCTGAGGAAATTACTCGTACTTTTTGTTGATAATGCCATATGGAATCGCTGGGACAGAAAGGGTTAAGTATGGGTTTTAGGTGTGACTGATAGTACAATGACTGAACGTATAGTACAATACCACCACTCCTTCTTTCTATTCTATCATTGTTAAACATCTCAGTACCAGGAATATGATATTCTCCAAGAAAATATTGGATCAGTGAAAGAAAGCCACCCCCAGCCTTCTTTAGTTAGCTTTATGAGGCTAACTAACGAAAATATCACGACCTAACCTAACCAATCGTTAGGTCAACTGTACGCCCTTGACAATTGGTTAGGTTAGGTCATCATATTTTCGTTAGTTAGCCTTATAAAACTAACTAAAGAAGGCTGGGGGTGGCTTTCTTTCATTGATCCAAAATATTTACTCTCTCTAAAGTTAAAGTTTTAAGAAAATGTTTTTCTCCGAAATAGTTCTTCATAATAGAATAGTATCTTTAATCCCCCCATTTATATTATCCTCTTTAAGCCTTAGGCCTATATAAACGCATGAGCTGGATAAAAGCTGAGATTGATAGAATTAAGAGACTTCGCCAAAGGTTTGATTACTTGAAAGAGGGTTTTCTAATAAAGATATACTCACTCCCTCGACTATTAGCTTGATACTCCTCTTGTACTCGTGTATAAAACTGCACTTACTAAAAAATAAATTAATTATAAGAAGATTCTATCATTATCCTTACCATTGACATACAGTACATACACTCCCCTCGAAAGTCGAAGTTGATAGACGAGTGGAAAGATTATCTGAATTCCACGGCCCAGAAGATAAAAACAATGAAGAACAGATATCGACGAAGAACACAAAGAACCAAGCATTTAGATTTTTTAACAATTTTTTTATTGAACGCGCGCGCACACACACACACACACACACACACACATATATATATATATATTAGTGGTGGACCGGATGTCAGTTTTTCAACATCGGATGCGAATGCGGATGCGGATTTTTAATTTCAATATCCGCGGATGCGGAGGCAGATATTTATCAATAATATAGAATTATGAATATATGACATAATTTTTCAAATTTCATGATATTACTATTATGGCAGGCAATGCATAAGAATTAAAATTAATATTAATGTTTTCATTACGATAAAAATAATAACTTTCGCAAGAGTTTCAGCCACAGAAAATTCAATGAAACAAGTTTCATTCAATTTTCTGTGTTACCAGCTATTTATATTTTGAGGTTTATATATTTGTCTGTTCATTAATAATTAATACTTTACATGAAATGTCCATGACTGGGCCTTATAAGCTACTTTATAAGCTAATTTAATTGTAAATTGCATAATTTATTAGAGATAATATCCGCATAACATCCGCAGTCAGAAGTGCGGATGTTAAAAATAATGCGGATGCGGATATCTGGCCCACCACTAATATATATATATATATATATATAAGCACACCGGACAAAAAATTAGTCACCCCTCTCAGAATGTACCTAATAACGTGTGACGGCGCCTCTGGCCTTGATAACCGCACGAATCCGGCGAGGCAGAGACTTTACGAGGTTGTGCATGTACTGAACATCGATTTGCTGCCACTCGTTCATCAGCCGGTCCCGAAGTTCCGCCAGAGCCCTGCGCTTCACTTTCTGTTTCCAGCCTGAACAACACCTTTGACGCATTCAGGATTAAAGGCTTCATTGGACCTGCGATGTACTCGTCGCCTCCCATCATTGGAGAACAAACAAAAACGGGACTCATCGGACCAAATACACGTTTCCAATCTGCCGCAGTCCAGTTTTGTGCCTCTGAGCCCATTTATAACGTGCCAATTTGTGACTTGCTGTTAACAGCGGCCTCTTCCGTGGTACCCTTCTCCAGATGTCCATCGCATGCAGTTCTCGTCGCAATGTCCGTTCGGAAATTGGTCGCTGGAGAACCTCATTGGTTTCTTGGAGCAATTGTTCTCTGGTTTGAAAACGATTTGCAGTTACTAGACGAGAAACATGGCGGCGGCCCCTATTGTCGAGAATTGTTTTCCGGCCACAGTTACGCCGTCGATTATCAGTTGATTGCGAACTACACCACTCTTTGTAAACTCGCTGGACAGTACGCGTTGACACACCAACAAATTGGGCTACTTCAGACATTTAGTGTCCGTGGGCTCTGCCAAACACGATGGCTCCTTTTTGCCACTGAGTAACGTCTGCATCACGACCCATTTTGCAGACTATATCCAACACACACTTTGTTCTTCACCACCTCACGAAACAGGTCTGATCCTGTGTGCTACGTCACCGCTACTTGTCACTTACCAATGCTACATCAGCGCCTCTGTGTGACCTTGAACTTCCTACTATCGGTGCTATTAAGGGTGACTAATTTTTTGTCCGGTGTGCTTATATATATATATAATATATATATATATATATATATATTGTGCTTTTCAATGCAAATGTACATATTATATTTGCATTGAAGAGCATAGTTCCTATGTGTTCTGAATTTTACACTACCCTGTGGTATATATATATATATATATATATAATATATATATATATACACAATACATCAGGGATGGGCAGTCGATAAGTAGTGGTATCGATAAACCGATAAAAGTGAAATAACTAGATAAACTAAAACTAAAATAAGGTGAAATGAAAACCATTATAAAAATTGAAATAAAACAAAAGCACAACATATAAAATAGAAGGAGAGTTAAAAAATATGCAAAGAAAAACAAAAACATTAAATTTTGTTTTTTTTAATGTGAGATTTTTGAATAAGCCAAAGGCCAGTTGACGGGGAATTCCTCGCGAAACAAGCTTTAAGTGATAAGCCTCTCACGAAAGATTTAGCATCACCCGGTAAAGTAAAGAATTAACGCAGACCCTACATAAATACTGTATACGTACCTTGGCGCACCTAAAGCAAAAGCACCCCCTGTGTAATTTCTTTATTTATGTTCAGATTTTTATGAAATTTTCAATTTTGTAAAAAAAAATTCTAAAAAAAAAAAACCCAGGCATACACTTGACCTAACCGGGCCTTCAATGTTATTCCGATGTCCACCATTGAAGGCTCGGTTAGGTCAACTGTATGCTCTTGACTTAACCTAACCAATTGTCAAGAGCATACAGTTGACCTTAATTATTGCATACAGTTGACCTAACCGGCCCTTCAATGTTATTCCGATGTCCGCCATTGAAGGCCCAGTTCTACATTTATTTATACATTTTTTTATTTTAGATTTAAAAAGTTTGGATTTTCATGGATACTAGCAAAAGTGTGCCCTACGGACCGATTTAGCTAGACCTGCGGTGCTGCGGCCTGCGGCCCACCACTTACTGGGGAGTCGAATATTCGGTCAATAAAACTATAGAAAAGAACGCAGCCATAAAAATCTTTAGCTTCACAAATATTGATACAATGGGTTCGGATGTGAAGCTTAAGATTTTCATTGCTGCGTTTTTTTCTATAGTTTTAGTGACCTAATAATTGAACCCTCGGTAATTGGGGGTTCATTTATTCGGTCACTAAAACAATAGAAAAGAAAAGAACGCAGCAATGAAAATCTTAAGCTTCACATCCGAACCTATTGTATCAAGATACAGTAAAAAGTTGAAACAAAGCAAAAGGCATTTATTTCTATGTTCAAAATCGCTGACGGACGGACGACGGACGGACGGACTGACGGACTGACGGACTGGACTGCCTTTTTATTGTATAGAAGATTAATGAGACACTTCGTACTGTTTCTCTTTTACCGTTTGTTAATATCTGGTCGAATATCATATAAATATTTGTTCAGATTTTTTCCAGCCTGTAAAATTCATTAATTTTTATGAAATAAAAGAAATAAACATTATCAAAATCAGAACCAGCCACAAAAAATCACTTGGCGGTCCGTTCATCGTGGGTTGCCTATCATTGATGATGTTGCTTATCACTGGTTTCACCAGGTTTAAAACTATGGAAAAATATCTCCTAAAAGTTTAAATATTAAATTTTTAAGGCATCATTCATTTAGCTTGAAGAGACAAATTATCGCCATCATAGTTCGCGATGTAGTGATGTATTAAAAAGAGTGGTTTTTTTATCATTATTTACGTAATAAGAACAGAGCAGAAGCTAGAATGGTGGAAGGCCAAATAAATTTTTTTAAATTATTGCATGTAAGAATTCCATTAGGAGAATAAAGACTCAATAAAAGATGGATTTATTGAAAACACTAACATTTGGCTTAAGGTCTTTATTAGGCGCACTCGTATTGGATAAAGACCTAAGAATAAGGCGAAAGTTTGTTTCAAATAACATTTTTATTGTGGTTTTATTTTCTTAATTCAGCTTTTTGTAATTGAGAATATGCAGTCAAGGACTGCATTGTTTAAGTAAATATTCACGAAATGGTATTTTAAGCGTCCCTTCCACGAGACTTTAAGCAAGCATCCAAATAAAGTTAAGTTTGTCTGCGCGGAGCCTCGCTTCCGCATGCTAATAACGCTTTTAAATGAGTTTACAACGTTTTTGTTTTAAATTTGCTTATAAACTCAAGAAGTTTATAAGCAAATTTCTTCCTTATAGTCCATTTCCCCGCAAGCTTCCATCATTCAGTTTGATGGCCTTTTGTATAGCGTTTATAAACATGTCATAATATAACTAACCGCTCGTTACTAAACAAAATCTCTACAACTTTTTGAAATTTAATCTTTTTGATTAATTTTACAATTAATTTCATTAGACCTTTCGTCTGTTCCACGTTTTCCTACCGAGTTTCTACTGTGTATATATATGTAAACAATTTCAATAATTTCTAGAATCTTATGAACAGTGTTGCTAGGTTTGTTTATTATGTGAAAAAGTCATTTTATACGCTTTTAACCCTAAAAGGACGACCGCTACATACTAGTAACCTTTCAAATACTTCGCATCCTAAGCGAAGAAAATGCAGAAAGTTTAATTTAAAAATTGCGAAAGTATTATCTAGTGTATTCTGAGTAAATCACGTTAACATTCCGATGTATTTGATTATTTATTCGGGTTAAACCAAAATCTACCTAATATCTAGTCTGTTTTCAATTATGACTTTTTATACACCCAAGAGAATTCAAGAGTTGAGAAACTAGTGAAGGAAAATAGAAAAATTCAGAGAAATTGGAAAAAAATGATGAATTTTAATGACCAACTGAAATATCCATTATGTGTTTTATCGTATATACATATACTAGCAGAGACCCGCAAAACAATTGTGGTCAAATTAATATCTTTATTGCAACATTACTTCTTGAAATACAGGATTTATAGTTATTCTTTCACCAAACACTTTAACAGAATCAAAACTTCTCACTTCAGAAATAGGTACATAAAGCTGTCCATATGTAAAAACAGGCTTACGAATATAAATACAAAATATCTGCGGTCAAATTAGTATCTTTATCAAGGCAGCCCAAGAGCAATGTGGTAGAATTATGAAGACGCTATGGCAATTATAAGAAAATTTGGGAAGCCGGATCTATTTATTACGTTTACTCGCAATCCAAGATGGACTGAAATCGCTGAAAGCATTGAAGCTTATCAAAAACCAGAAAATAGGCCGCATATTCTTGCCAGAGGTTTTCACATGAAACTAAAGGAGCTGCTTCATGATTTAACAATAAAACATATACTCGGGAAGCCAAGTGCATTTTTGTATGTATCATACATAGTTCATGCACCTCCAAATTTCAGCTGGCGGGTAATAATTATTGGTTTTGTTTAACTCCTTCGCAACATCTACTAAGGTCATATGATGGAGGGGACCTACAGCTTTACGTTGAATCCGAACCACGGGTCGCTACATAGCCTGGACGCAGTGGACGGTCTCCCATCCAACTACTATCCGACCCAATGTCGCTTAACTTCGCTGATCAACGGGAGGCGGTGTTACAACAGTGGCTAGGACGTAGCCCTCAGCTGGCGAAACCCGCCAATAAATGACGGGTTGAAGTTTTTCATATGCCCAACACCCCCCACACCCCCACAGCTCCCACTTCTCTCCGCCAAAAAATGACGGGTTGGAGTTTCCCATATGCCCTACACTACCCCACACCACCCTCTGCCAAAACAAACAAAAAGGAACTTTTTTGAGTCTATGAACTTTTCCTCTATCTGACTTCATTTAAAAGTTGCGCATTTGCGTCTGCGCACACGTATGCGAACGAAAAAATAACTATCTTTAGAATCTTCCCAGAACAGAGACTTCTCCAACGGTGGTGTCAATATGAGTGCCCTTCGTAAGGCTTCGTTGAACAGTTTCTGAGACAAACGCCGGACAAACAGAAGCCCAGAAAGAAGGACAGAAACTGTTTCAGACCAACAAAGACCCTAGGATCCACTCATGGCTGGTCTACCTAACTGTGTTCGTAATCGTGTATTGTGTATGTCCTCCGTGGTGGCGGAGGGGACCTACAATTTTACGTGGGTTCCGAACCACAAGAACATAAGAAACTTATTTAAAAACTACCGGTAAATTGGCAACGATCAATTTTTACGAAACTAAATAATTATCAATTTAAAAATAATTAATTATCGGTTTAAAACTAAAGATAGAATCTCTCGGTCCAGAGGAGCAAGTCATAATAGACTACTATCCACAAATATGTTACATTCTATATCTATTTATAACGGACATGCAAATATATCAGATCCAAAGAATCCAGTCAATTTCATTACGGTATCCATCAAGTCACGGTCCATATCGATTGCGACCAAGTCAAAATTTACAACCATATACATTATCAATTTAAAAATAATTAATTATCGGTTTAAAACTAAAGATAGAATCTCTCGGTCCAGAGGATCAAGTCATAATAGACTACTATCCACAAATATGTTACACTCTATATCTATTATATAACGGACATGCAAATATATCAGATCCAAAGAATCCAGTCAATTTCATTACGGTATCCATCAAGTCACGGTTCATATCGATAGCGGACCAAGTCAAATTTACAACCATATACATTACTATATACACTTACGAGGAAAAGTGTAGGTGTGGCTGTAAAGACTGTACAGTAATGTAGAAATGTGTGTGCACCCATTATGGGTCTCCCATTTAAAGGTGTTTGTGGGGCAAGTGAAGATCATGAGTTTTTCAATACCTCACAGTACTATGGGGGGCACCGCTCGGCAGAGGAATCTCTTTAAATGGGGTGTGTAAGGACAGAGAGTATCCCCTAACCCAAGACGCTGCCTCCCTATATCCCACAACACTTGTTTGAGCTGTGGGATCTATCCCCACAAAGCCTTAATTTCTACCTTAAACTATACCCTTTCTATCAACATGCGCGTCCAATCGATTCTTAAACATGTTTATAGACGTGCTACTAATTACTTCTACCGGCAAACTATTCCAGCTATTTACTATTCTATGCGTAAAAAAGTTTTTCGCAACTGCTGTCTACCATACGTAAATTGAAAGTTTCAGGAAGTAGGCTTAGGCCTATATCAAGTATACTGCATCCATTTTTTATTTTAAACGTAATGGATTGCAGTACGGTTTATTCAAAAAATAAAGGCTACATAAGTGATAACTTTTGTGAAGTTGATCATTTGATCATGTGAAGGATTTCTTCTTCAACATTTAATTGATCACAAATGGTAGCAAGTTTTCACGTGTAGAAAAGTAAAGAAATTTAATGTCGTCTTTGGGGTTGAGACTCAGAATAGAATTATGTCCGCAATAGGCCATTCCATTCGAGCTATTCTTGGTCCCAAATATAGGTTTAATTTTAAGTTTGGCTTTTTTATTGAATGTCTCATATATATATATATACAGGGCGTCCCAAAAAAATGTATACACACTTTAACAGCTGATAGCTCAATTGATGTTTCTTTCTTTCCAAGTTAAATCCATTAGAATTAATAATGGCAGTCAGACTAAGCTTTGAACAAAGGAAATTCATTCTAAAATGCTACTGGAAGTGTGAAAACGCAGTTGAAGTGCAAAGACAGTTTAGGAGGGAGTTTCAAACAGATCCACCAACGCGACTTACCATCACTCGAATTAGAGATAAGTTTGAAGCCGATGGAACTGTTCAGAATGTCCACAAGAAGCGTTCCGGAAGACCACGGACATCGACAAGCCCCACAAAGCAAGAAAGAGTACTGGAAACGTATCACCAAAGTCCAAGAAAATCTGTGCGGCAAGCGAGTCGTGAGGTAGGAATTTCAGAATCGTCTGTCCAACGCATTTTGAAGCGCTGTCAATGGAAAAGTACATTCCAAGATTAGTCCATGCTATTAATGAAGATGATGATGATCCGGACCGAAGAGTGGAGTATTGCGAGTGGTACTTGGCACGATGTGGATGTGGATTGGACGAAGGGGTTTCGTAGAATACCCTCCGCGTTCACCAGACCTCACACCACTAGACTTTTTTTTATGGGGATACTTAAAAGACAAAGTCTACGCTATAAAACCTGCAACAGTCGCTGAATTGAGAGCAGCCATTGAACGAGAATGCACACAAATACCAAACGAAATGTTTCGTGATGTTTGCGATTCCATTGCTTCGCGTTATCAGCAGTGCCTGGACCAGAACGGACGTCAGTTTGAAAACAGGCGTTGACAAAACAATTAAATAATGTCTGTAGATTCTATTACATTTTGAAAATGAAATGTATTTTAATAAACACTGCCTTTATAATTATTTAAAGTGTGTATACATTTTTTTGGGACGCCCTGTATATATATATATATAATATATATATATATATATATATATATATATATATATATAATATATATATATATATATAATATATATATATATCGTAACGTTGCAGATTTCGCATTTAAACATAAAATAAATAAATGATACACTCCCACAGGGGAAAAATGAAAAGAGATTAATTTTTTATTTTTCTTTGTGGGTGTGCATCATATATACACAGGGTGTTTGAAAACGTAGCAAAAAGGGTAAAAATCAATAACAATATAATAGAAGGCATACATTTAATGAATACTTAAGCATATGATTCTAAATGAGCAGCATCAGTATCTCTACAGAGTTCGAATCTGTTAGCAGCATTGCGGAACACATTTTGGAGCATGACAGGGGTTATTTTTGTAACTGCTGTTACGATACGAGCACGTAAATGTCCCAGCTTCATTCAGATGGTATTTTAAGCACCGTCGTCTTTCAACAAGATGGGACACCTTGTCATTAGGCAAACATTGTTCGGGAGTACCTAAATGAACGATTTCCAAATAGGTGGATCGGACGTGGAGGCAACAGGCCCTGGGCGGCTCGATCTCCTGACCTAACGCCCTTCAATTTCTTTGCTTGGGTCAAACGAGGGTTATTATTATTATTATTATTATTTATAAAACCCATAAAGACTTTTCTCCCACCCTGTACATACTCTACATTAAAATATTTCCTGAATAGTTTCTGAAAATAGTTCTTGACTAATTTCAAGAACCAGCTGGACAGGTTCCTGCGCAAAGTCCCTGTCCAGCAAACCGTGGCAGGAGGGCAAGAGAAGATCGGAATGCAATTCCTTCCTCCACCAAATCCCACAAATGATGCGGGATGCTACAGAGAGGTCGACCGCAGGTCGATCCAGAACCGTCTTTCAAACCCTAATAAAGTAACATAAAGTATATATATATATATATATATATATATATATATATATATATATACGGTGTCCTCCAAAAAGTCCTTATTTTTACTTGCCCGTTATTTTATAGAGCATGTATATTTTATTATTGCGGTTTTTAATCCGCATATGCCTATACCTTTTTAATCTTTTATTACTTAATAACTAATAAATATTGTATGTTAAAACCGGTCTTTCACCATTTCATACTTAAAACAATAACTTTTCCTAATTCATATCGTCCGAAACTACAAGATTTCTACTTACCACAACTAATTAGTTTGTCCCGTGAAAGAAATAACTACATTATCCCAGATTCACAGTGGTTTCAGCAGGATGGAGCACCTCCACACACACTGCTTATGACACTCGCAACTTTTTGAGGAAGCATTTTTCCGGGCGACTATTCTTCCTTCACGAGCCAGTGGAATGGCCTCGATACTCACCTAACCTCACAGCCCCCGACTTTTTTTGTGGCGTTACATAAAAGCTTCGAGTTGGACACTTGAAAACCTAACGACCGAAGTCTATGAGGTAATTAACAACATCCCAGCTGAGCTATTTCCAAAAATTACGTCGGACATTTGTGTAAAGTTGAATAGTGTGTTAGAAAAAGATGGCGATTACACTGCACATGTTGTTTAATTAAGGTTAATAAATTATGTTTTATGTACCTTTTGTGTTTGTCTTTGTACTGTATTTAGAGGCCTTTTTTTTTTAGCTTAGAACATTTATTTGAAACAGGGACTTTGTTTTGGAGAACTGGTATATATATATATATATCGATACGGCTCAGTTTTCTGGAAAGGAGAATGTGACCAGTTGCTAGGACCAGTCGAGAATAGAAAAAGGAACAAGAGAAAAAATGGCAAAATGACAAGAAATAAGAATATACATAATAAATGTGAGAAGTATTGTAGTTTAACCCTTTAACGCCGAACATTTTTGTAGGGTTAAGTCTAAATGCGTGTATTTGAAACGGTACGTATTCGACCCAGTCGGCGTTAGAGGGTTAAAAATCAGGAAGTTGGACAGAAATAATTTATGCCTTACGGACTATGTTGCATGCACTCGCAAATACGAAACGGAAGCTGACAAAACCATTCTATGGAACGCATTTAAGCATTACGAATGCATCAATCTGGGAAGAGGTGATACAAAGGTAATGAACAGAATAAACAATAAATCCATTGGTCTGTACGACTACTTTTGAATCGAGTACATTTAAATAAATAGAAAAGTCGTACAAACTGGGATCGAAAATGGTGGGAAAGAAATGTAAATTAATTAAAATTTGGTTCAGGAAGGAAATTTTAATAATTCATCAAATAATATACAAATACCACACTGTGACAAACTCCGCTGAAAACAACATAAATGATAGACAAAGCACTGAGAACAACGCATTTGTGAGAAGAACAGAACGCTTAGACGAAGGAATAAACACGATATAAGATAGTGACTTCATAAATAAAAACGAAAGTACACACAGACTAAAAAAACACCACCGACTAGGAAAGAAGTAATGCTGGAACAAAAGAGACAGATTGAATTACACAAATTCCAGAAGGGTAAGTCTGAAAACTTAAAAGAATCCAAAAGGTGGACTATCTGCGAATAGTACAAAACGAGTTCATGTAAATATGACTCCATATGCATATATGACTACCCTGAAAAATGTGTCTTATGATGAGGTATGGAAGTCGCAGGTACAGAGCAAACTGTTACTATTTCCATCGTTCTATGTGCAAACAATCAATTATGGAGAAAAATGTCTAAATATGGAGTGCCCGTATTTTCGAATTAACGGTACCCAAAGAAGAAAAATGGAAATAACAGTTCAAACCTTAACTAAAAGGAGTAACAACAGTACCACTGAAGTACATTTTTCAGAAGAAATGGAAGGATAAAAGAAAAAACTGTCCCTTTTAATGAGAAAAGACCGAAACTCGTAGATATATGTACCCCAATACATACACTACCATCTCGTCCAACACCACCCACCGCGTTAATTCAACAACCACAATGGTACCAAGGGCCGCATATCCAGTATTCTTAAATACAATGGCCCACCCTATAACACCGAAAAGGAACCGTCAAAATCGATCAGAAAACGACCACTACCCAAGCCAACAGGGCACCATATAAATTTATTATACACAAATATACAAGGGTTGTACATTGACTATACAGACTGCAAAATTTAGCGCTGGAAACCAATACAGATTTCATGCCTTACGAAAACACACTTGCATAAGTACGTAAAAGGTTGTGAAAATTGCATTGAAGACAGTGAAATACCAATAAAAAATAACACCACATACAGAGCGGATAGATTCGCAAGAAAAAAGAGGAAACTCTCATATGTATATTTGAAATGAAGGTAAGAAACTGAGGTGCTGGTTAAGTATGCGGTCTACCTACGATTCGGCGGTCTACTTTTTAATTATAGCTTCTTATCTTGTTTACTAATTGTTTGTTTACATCCCATTGTCAATCGCCCTTGACGATTGGTTAGGTTTAGTCATGATATTTTCGTTAGTTTTAACGAAAATATCATGATTAAACCTAACCAATCGTAGGTAGACCGCACACTTAACCAGCACCGAAACGGACAAGCATAGGCAATACCTCAGAAACACTTGCAGTTGAAATATATAATCATATCATCCAATATTCAATTTTAGGCATCTACCGACCACCAGCTGGTAACGTAACAACTTTTATTTCGAGTGACGATAGAATTCTAACCTTCAATCATATCGGTAACAATTGTTATTGCTGGAGACTTAAATATTGACCTCACAAAATAACATTGAAATAACAATGCAAGCTTCCTTCACAACCTCATGACAGCAAGTGGTTTCAAATGAGCTATTACAAAGCCAGACTTCATCTTTATAATGACATTAAAAATTCGACTCTGCTAGATCAGATCTGGGTGCGGTCCCTGCTTGACTACTTCTCAGATATAATTATATTAAATATCACAGATCATTTGCCTACGTGCACCATGCTAATCACGCATTTCTCAGTACAGGAAACTGTAAAAATTGACTATAGATTTTACAGCCATAATAAATTAATGAACTTAGGAATAACAGCTTTTGGAATTGGAACAAAATTTTAAGCATTCTCAGACACACTAATGGATATATTCAACATAAACTCTTTCCTCTTATATCAAAAGTAATATCTAAAACTGAATACAACAACCAATGCATCAAACCAGCACTCATTGTGATAGATAGATAGATAGATAGATAGAAAGAATAACCTTTATTAATAATAATAAAATAAATACATTTTTTTCAATTTACAATGACATGAATAATTGTGAAGCTCGACTATTTATTTTATTTAATTTGGCCCTTAAGCTTTGGGCTTTATTGGGCTATTGTGAGTATTAAACGCAAGTATACGCTCTTAAAATTATGGAAAATGATATTATTACCGAATAGACATACAAAAATTACTGTAACAGACTTAATGCAGTCATTATAAAATCAAAAGCAGCTCAATACTGTTTAAAAATTGATGAACATAAATCCAGCCCAAAAAAGCTATGGAACACTCTGAAAGAGTTAATTAACACAAGGAAGTTTAAAGCAAATCCTTGTCCTCCTTCACACAATTCGGAAATTCTTACAATAATCCAAAGACATAGTTCATTAAACAACTTTCTAAATATCGGTTCCAATACTGCAGCCACGATTCCAAATACTAACACTTAATACCATAATAGATGGCACAACCCACTCCAAGCTAATTTATGTTTTTATCCAATTCTACCGAACGATAATACTTTAGCAGTAAAAATCTGAAAAATAAGGATTCTGACACCCATACGATCCCTTAAAAATATACAAATTAGTATCGGATGAAATTGCAATCTCCCCTCAGTAAATTAATGACTGAATCAGTAACACAAGGTATATTCCCTTACAGTATAAAGGAAGCGAGAGTATGCACCGTATTTAAGTCAGGAAAACTAAACATTCCATCCAGTTATATAATTGTATACAGTAAACTTACTTAATTCTTAAACAAATACACTATTTTAAACTAAAACACGATTTGGTTTTAAAGATGGTCATACAGCGAAAGATGCCATAAACATGCTATTAGAAAATGTCTACCAGAAACTAAAGAACAAAAACGCTGCCTTGGTCTTCCTAAAAATTATCGAATGAAAATTGAGAATTCTACTCTCGCAAGGATGAATGAAGTTAAAGTGTTTGGCATTAATTTAGACAAAGATCTAAATTTCAAGACATGTACAACATATCAAATCCAAAATATCAAGATTTCTTTTCATATTATTTAAACCAAAAGAGACTCTTTCCTCAAAACAAACTCCTTTCCCAGTATTGTTCCTTCATCCACACTCATTTATTATATCGTATTACAACATAGGGTAGCTCAAAGAAATATATAAAACATCCTTTGGAAGTAATTCATAAAAAAATGTTTGGCAACTCTCTCGAATAGCAGAGAAAGTCACGTTTCCACAATGTTCAAAGAAATAAATATTTTGAAACTAAAAGAATTATACAAAGTCAGTATTGCCTTCAGTATGTTCAGAGTTATAATAAAAATCAACATACCTCATCTATTCAAAGAACAGTCACCCCGTATCAAATATCGGGTGTATTTTTAAACATTTGATACTTCAAAAGAATTTTTTTTATTAACTGAAATAAAAGCATGAAATTTTTATTGTACCTTCTCTACACATAGGAAATTAGTCTCTTTGTGCAAAACACGCTCCATGTAATGTCCTTTCAGCAGGAATTGCCACCAGAATAGAATGTTTTAACAATGAATACTTCCTGTTCGAGACTATAAGATGCCATTTTGAATAATTTTGAATAAAGATGGCCCCGGCTATGCAAGATGCGAAGATGGCTTAGGCTATGCAAATTCTAAAGTAAAACGATTGTAATATCGTACAAATTCAAAAAAAATATATTTGATGTTTTTATTTCAGTTACTAAAAAAATACAAACCTTTAAAAGTGTGACATGTTTAAAAAACCTACAAAATTTTATTGTTCGTTAATGAGTTGAAAGGACATCAAATAGAACATGTTTCGCACTAGGGGACTAATTCCCCATATGTAGAGAAGGTACAGTAAAAATTTAATGTTTTTATCAGAGTTAATAAAAAATTAGAAACTTTTAAAAATGTCAGATGTTTAAAATATCATCCGATACATCATCATTATAATACTATAGAGCAGTGGTTCCCAAACTTTTTGAGTCATTACCCCACTTTCACCTGGATACCTTCATAACCCCACCCTACCTGTACCCACGTAAAGCTACTCCCGGTGTTGCCATCAAATTAAAAATGCCATGTCGTTTATTTATGCACTTTCCTACTTTAGAAGTACTTTGCAGGGTGTCAAATTACCCCACTGAAAAGCTAAATTACCCCAATAGTTTACCCATAGTTTGGAAAACGCTGCCATAGAGACTCCCAGATATTTTATACACAAACCGAACCATACAGTAGAAACTACAGAAAATGCACTCTCTCTTTCAAAGGAGCAGATATATGGAAGCAATTCTTATAAATATCAGAAAGGCTTCATCATTAAATGTATTTCACAAATAACTAAAGAAGTAATTAATTAATTACTACTGATGTAAAAGTTAACTACCACTATTATTGCACTAGTAATTATGTCCTCCTTATAATTACCTATCTAAAATATGGCTCCTACAAAATGAAATCCGATTTCAAATCTCCTTCATTGTTGTACTCTTTCATTAATTTCATCAAACACTTTTAATTCCATAAAAGCTATTTTAATTCCTTTCATTAAGCATCACTAATTTTTACGAAATATACAATTGATAATTTTATTTAAAATGTGTAAAATTGTGTAAAATAATGTTATAATGTAATGTTATAATGTTTCAGACCAACAAAGACCCTAGGATCCACTCATGGCTGGTCTACCTAACTGCGTTCGTAATTGTGTATTGTGCATGTCCTCCGTGGTGGCGGAGGGGACCTACAATTTTACGTGGGTTCCGAACCAATAATGAAACACTATGTCAGTTACTTTTGTAAATATCCACCTTTCATTATTATTATTTATTATTATTATTTTTTTATTATTATTTCTTACCATTTCAATTATCTTACGAAGTAAATAAGCCGATTCCCATTAATTTTACCTATAAGGGTCCATGCTTCCGAACGGCATATTCAGGTAAGAATACTATAAATATTTAACGTCATTTCAATATTTTTATGTACAATTTAGAAATCTCATAAGTATCGTAAAATGTTATGTAAGTTTTTTTTTATTCTTTTTCGAAAAAAGGGGTTTTGTAATTTTTTTTAATTAATGAACATGAAAAACAATTAATTAGCTTAAATAAGATGAAACAAGCATTTTCCTGGTTTTTATTATTATTATCATCTTATTTTACAAAAAAAAAAAAAAAAAACCTCGCATCGTAAGAACGTAATGAATGGCTTACATATGTATGAGTGATGTAAATGAAATGCGCATTGATTGGACTTCTCCATTTCTCGCCTTATTCCATACTCAATGCCAGTGGAATATTAGTGAAAAATTCATTGAACTTACGAAGGCTTTTGAAGAGTGAATATGACTGCAGCAAAAAGGAAACCATAGGATGAGTCATAATCCCTGTAATATTAGCTTTGAAGCAACACTAAAAAAATTCCATTTAAGTTTGCTTTTCAAATACTACCATGTTCTTTTTTGTGCACGAAGGAGGGGCCAAATGCGAATGAGCGCAAAAATGTCTCCGCCCCCTCCAATGAAGGGGTAAGAGAGCCAAATCAAGGTGCAGGGGTTTCGAGATGCCCGGGCACCCTGCGTTTGAAAGATTGGAGGTCAGAGACAGGGCGGAAAGACGGACTGAGGAAGATTGTTCCGGAGTTGGCTGGTTAAGTAGATGAAAGATTGAAAATACCAATTAACCCTTGCGTTAGAGAGTTGGACAGAAAGGAATGAGAAAGTGTTGAAAGTCTGGTGCTGCATGCTACCCTTAAAGGAGGCATGCAGTTAGAGAGAGCAGAAGAGCAGTGTCCGTTATAATAACGGTAGTAAAGAGAGCGTGAGGCAACATTGCGGCAAAGAGAGAGGGATTGAAGACAGTAAGTATTTGGCGGGGAATTGATGAGACGAAAAGCCTTTGATTCCACCCAGTCAAGTACGGCCGTGTGGGTTGAGCCACTCTACACATGAGAAGCGTATTCCATACAGGGGCGGACAAGATCCATGTACAGAGACAGCAACTGAGTGGGAGTGAAGAGATTGCGGAGGCGGTACAGCACACCTAACCTCTTAGAAGCTGTTTTAGAAGGAGAGTATACGTCATCTTTCCAGGAAAGATCACGAGAAAAGGAAACACGAAGAATGTTAAGAGGAGAGAAAGGTTGAAGGTGAGGGGATAGTCGTGTGGAAGATTGCGATGAGTAGAGAGCTGGAGGAACTGAGTTTCTGAGGCATTGAAAGCCACAAGGTTTTCTCAACCCCAGACAGAGATGGCAGAAAGATCAGAGGTCAGGTGTACCATAACGTTCGACGCGAATCATAAAGTGACTGTTGAGAGGGACGCTTTGTGAAGCGGGTGGAAATGTGAAGGGTAGAATCACTGGCATAGGAGTGGATAGGATAGGAAGTGCGGCTTAATAGATCATTGATAAATAACAGGAAAGGAATGGATGACAGGACAGAACCTGAGGAACACCACTGTTAATAGCTTTAGAAGAACAGTGGCCAGAAAAAAATTAGAGATGAAGGCATAGATAGAAGGATAGAAACCGAAGGAGGGCAGTTTGGAAATTAAAGATTTGTGCCAGACTCTATCAAAAGCTTTTCATATGTCTAGCGCAATAGCAAACGTTTCACCGAAATCCCGAAAGGAGGATAACTAAGTCCCTTGCGGAACCCATACTCACAATCTGAAAGAGGATTGTGAGAGGAGAGGTGTTTAAGAATCTTCCTATTAAGGATAGATTCAAAACGTTTAGAAAGGCAAGAAATTACTGTAGAGCAATTGGACGATAGTTGGAGGGTTGAGAGCGGTCACCCTTCTTGGAACAGGTTGAATGAAAGCGAACTTTCAACTGGAAGGAAAAGTACCAGATGGAAGACAAAGACGAAAGAGTTTGCCTAGGCAGGGTGTCAGCACAGAAGCACAGTTCTTGAGAACAACACCATCAGGACCGTACGCCTTCTTAGAGTTGAGTCCAGATAGAGCAGAAAGAACATCTTTGGAAGAGATTCTAATTTCAGACATAATAAAGTGAGAGGGAGGAGGAAATTGAAGAACAGCACCGGAATCGTCCAGGGTTTAGTTGGAGGCGAAAGTTTGAGCAAAGAGTTCAGCTTTGTCAGGAGAATAGAGGCAACTGAACCGTCGGAATGGAAGAGAGGATGGAAAGAAGAGGAAGTAAAGTTGTTGAAGTGGTTCTTAAGAAGAATGAGAATTGGATAGGTTTTCACATTTTTGTCGGATGAAGGAATTTTTGGCGATTTGAAGAAGAAATTTTGCGTGATAATATCAATATTACAATTTATTAGTGTTTTTATGCAAATCGATGAGCCATCAGCTGCTACAGGAAGCATACATACATACATACATATATATATATATATATATATACACACACACACACACACACACACACACACACACATACACACACACATATATATATATATATCCACACATGTACATATATATAATACATATAGACGCACTCACTTGCTCATTATATGATACATCCGGAGAATAGGATGGTAATGCCTTCATCTATTTACATAGCAAAGAACTGCCATTAAAAAGCAAATTTTATGCTTTATTGGCAGAATGAAATTTTATGGTAAATCTTGATAGGTAAATCACAGTAGCTTCAAAGATACAGAGGCAAAGAGAGAGAAGTATGTGGAGGTTATCTTTTGTAAGCTTCACAAATGTTTAGAAATGCGTACACTTAGGATATGCAGCGAGGATTACACATTCACGTGGGTGATTCTTATATTCTTTTCTACGCTGATTACGAAAATGAAAACGGATTTTTCTATCACCTCCAGTTTTTGAGGGTTTTGCAATTTAAAGCTCTGAGATCGAGATAGCATTCCTCAGTTTGCATCATAATACGAGATTTATTGTTAGTCATTTATTTTGTATAAAATCTTTATATTATGCATACTATTATTTATATTTACATGTTTATTTATTTAAGTATACTGCATATACACATCATAACACACACACATATATATATATATACACACACACACACACACATATAATATATATATATATATATATATATATATATATGAAATATATATATTCACGAAGGTAACACGTGAAAAATATTTATGATGAATAAAACCACGAAGGAAAGGAAACACAAAATGGTGCTCAAGCGCTTTCGTCTAATGACATCCTCAGGAACACTGAAGTACATAAAAAGGGTTAAGCCTATATATAGGTTACAGAAAGAAAAAAAAGAAAAAATAAATAACATACATACACACACACACACATACATATATATATATACATACATATCTATATATACAAATACATACATACATACATACATACATATATATACAATAAACAGAGAAGTAAAAATAATAAAAAAATTAAAAATTAAAACCTTAAAGGATTACCAGTGAGGCGTACAAATTTGTAAGGAAAAATATCGATTTTTAGCACAAGATCAAATGGATTATAAAGATACAAATTTATACTGGAACTCTGTCGGGTTTTAACACAATGCTGCCTATGGTCAGGTTTCGATATATATAAAAAATAAAATGCAAATTAAAAGTTAATCGATTTTTAGCACAAGATCAAATGGATTATAAAAATACAAATTTATACTGGAACTCTGTCCGGGTTTTAACACAATGCTGCCTATGGTCAGGTTTCGATATATATAAAAAAATAAAATGCAAATTAAAAGTTAATAAAGTAGAAGACAAGTTTACCAAAGATTTAATGTTTTACCCTTCTTATCTAAATCTTTTTTAAAGGAATTCAACATAACAGGATCGAGTTGAAAAAGACCTTTGCTTATGTTGAAGTTATTTGAAAGTTGGATAATGGCAGACTCAAGAATATTTCTATTAACAATGTTGCTTGAATGGAATAAAACTGAAGCATTATTCCAATCAATACAGTGGGCTAACTCTGACAAATGGACAAAAAGGGCACTGGACAACTGTCCTGTTCTAACGGAATATTGATGCTGTTTTATACGTGTGTGCAAATCCTTTCCCGTCTGACCTATGTAAAAGGAATCACATTGTTTACAACCAATTTTATAGATAATGCCTGAATTATTGGTAGGGCTATTTTTTACTATGATATTTTTCACAATATTGTTATATGAAAATACTACATTAATATCCAAAAGTTTAAGTACATTAGCAATGCCTAAAAAGCCCGGGAAAAATGGAAGTACTAAAATATTTTTTGACAAAGTACGAGTGTTAATATTGACACGATAGAAAGTTCGTTTTGCCTTGTTGAGACAAGATTCCATAAACGCAGATGGATAACACAAATCACTTCCAATACCGTTGATTTTTTCCAATTCGGCATCGATGTATTCCGGACTGGCGATCCTAAGGGCGCGGAGAAACATTGATGAAAATATGGCCTTCTTAGTGGGGGTATCATGTCCCGAGTAAAAGTGTACGTAGGACAAATTGTTTGTCGTTTTCCGATAGATACTAAACTTAAAACCTGGGCTTTCCCTATGTACACGCACATCCAAAAATGGGATTGAATTGTCTTGCTCAACTTCTAAAGTAAACTTAATGGAGGGGACTTGATCATTTAACTGAAGGAGGAAGCTATCCAGGTCACGATTCATGGGCCAGATACACAAAATATCGTCGACGTACCGCAACCAAGGGATGCCAACCCCCAGGATTCTCGGAATATAGGTAATTTCGAAAAACTCCATATAAATATTGGAGAGGAGGGGCGATAAGGGGTTGCCCATAGCCATCCCAAACACTTGTTGATAATACTCGTTATTGAAAGTGAATTTACAGTCTTTGATGCAAAGCTTAATGAGTTCCAAAACAATGTGTGAAGGTAGTGGCAGGTCATACTTATGTAATTCTTGGGAGAGAAAGTCAAGCATATCGTCAATCGGCACTTTTGTAAACAATGAGCAAACATCAAAACTAATCAATTTATCGTTAGTTTCAGTACGTGCATTATTCAGTTTTTCCGTAAGATCCATGGAATTTTTTACATGTGAATCAGAGATAGTTCCGAGAATGGGGGACAAGACTTTGACAAGCCATTTGGAGAGTTTATAAGTAATAGAGCCCACCGAGCTAATAATAGGGCGCATAGGGTTACCAGGTTTGTGGGTTTTAATAAGACCATAAAGGTAGGGCAGAGCAGGTGAAGTGGACATGAAAAGCGGAATTAAGTTCTTATGATCTTTGAGAAGGCGTTTCAAGCCACTATTAAATGATTTGATGACGTCATCCTGCGGGTTCTTCCTAAGTTTGGTGTATGTGGCGGGGTCCTGGAGAAGCTCGTTCATCTTTCCGATGTAGTCCACTTTGTCCATAATAACTATGGTGTTAGCCTTGTCTGCTTTAGTAATATGGAGCTCCCCATCTTTTTTTAATTGTGAGAGGTTATTGCGAAAACGTTTAGGAAAGTTATCTTCGTAATTACCATTCGCCGCACTATAAACGAGGCCTTTAACTATGTTAAACAAATACATAAGCAAAGGTCTTTTTCAACTCGATCCTGTTATGTTGAATTCCTTTAAAAAAGATTTAGATAAGAAGGGTAAAACATTAAATCTTTGGTAAACTTGTCTTCTACTTTATTAACTTTTAATTTGCATTTTATTTTTTTATATATATCGAAACCTGACCATAGGCAGCATTGTGTTAAAACCCGGCAGAGTTCCAGTATAAATTTGTATCTTTATAATCCATTTGATCTTGTGCTAAAAATCGATATTTTTCCTTACAAATTTGTACGCCTCACTGGTAATCCTTTAAGGTTTTAATTTTTAATTTTTTTATTATTTTTACTTCTCTGTTTATTGTATATATATGTATGTATGTATGTATGTATGTATTTGTATATATAGATATGTATGTATATATATATATGTATGTGTGTGTGTGTATGTATGTTATTTATTTTTTCTTTTTTTCTTTCTGTAACCTATATATAGGCTTAACCCTTTTTATGTACTTCAGTGTTCCTGAGGATGTCATTAGACGAAAGCGCTTGAGCACCATTTTGTGTTTCCTTTCCTTCGTGGTTTTATATATATATATATATATATATATATATATATACTGTGTATATATAAACTGTTTATTACTTTTATTCACGCGATGCATGCTGTTCCTTGAAATGCTCAAGCGAGCAAAAGCCTAGCTTTTTGGGACAACCAATGCCAATAATGGTAGATTTCACTATAACGACAAATGGTACTATAGAGAAACAAAGCCAAAAACACATATACTGTACTCATCAAGTGTAACATTACGCCATTTCATCGGATAAATTTTTCTGATGTAATGAGGGGCGTCACCGTGTCTTGGGCATTTGTGGGAGCAAATTTGACTATGGTAAACAGATGTGATTGGTAGATAAATAGTACAAGTCAGTTGAGTCTGCAGCAGCTGCTTCTCATCAAATTAGACAAGCACATACCTGTCAGGACATGCACATTCTTGTTTGCCATGTGTTAGAATTGCGCATTTGTGCTAATCTCTCAGTCAGTCTCGTGCATTGTTACCCACCAGTTGAGTGATTAAGTGCATTTAGTTATTCATTTTGTTTTGGTATATGTTTGGTTAAAAAATATTGTTTTTGTGATATAAAAGTGAGAATGACAGTTTTTGTTCTGTGTGTGTGGTGAATTTACAACAAACTCTCAAGATCTCAAAATTAAGAAGGCGTATGAACTTTATTTCGATTGCAACGTAGGAAATCAAGACGAAATCTGGGCTCCTCATGTATGTTGTGTTTCTTCTGCACGATCTCTGAGAGGATGGTTAAAAGGTACGCATTCTTCAATGCTTTTTGCTGTCCCAATGGTATGAAGAGAACAAAGAGGCCACTCGACTAATTGCTACTTCTGTTTAACGAAGATAAGTGGACATTCCTCAGAATCTAAACATGCGATTTAATATCCTAATTTACTGTCAGCCATGCGACCTCTTTCAGATTGTGACGATTTTCCAGTACCAAAACCACCAAAGACATGGACTTTAGATGATGATGAACCTGATGATGAATCTCGTAATGAACCTTTGGACAGGCAAGATGCCATGGATACACAATTTCAACCACCTTCATCGGATAAACCTCATTTAATTTCTCAGTCAGAATTAAATGATCTTGTCAGAGAGTTGAATCGATCGAAAAATCAGGCTGAGCTCTTAGGTTCTAGATTAAAAGGTTAGAATCTCTTACAAAAGACTGTAAAAATATCATCATTTCGTAAGCGTCAGACACAGGCCACATCGTTTTTTTCTATGGAAAGTGATTTAGTGTATTGTAATGATGTGAATTCTCTCATGGAGGCACTTGGTCGAGAGCACAATCCTAAAGAATGAAGGCTTTTTGTCGATTCATCAGAGTTGAGTTTGAAAGCTATACTATTGCACAACGGTAATGTCTATCCTTCGGTTCCGATTGCACATAAAGTTCATATGAAGGAATCATATGACAATATGCAATTACTTTTGAAACATAGTGACTATAATAAACACTCCTGGCATATCTGTGGTGATCTGAAAGTGATTGCACTTCTCCTCAGCTTACAGTTAGGATACACAAAGTTCTCTTGTTTCCTCTGCGAGTGGGACAGCCGAGCTAAGGGGTCATTATACATAGAAAGAGTGACCACTTTGACAAAATTTGGTTGCAGGACAGAAAAGTGTTGTCCATCAACCCCTAGTAGATTCAACAAAAGTTTTCTTAAAACTTTGTTTGATGAAAATTTTTGTAAAAGCCACGAATAAAGACGGACCTGGATTTGTATATCTAAAGCAGAAGTTCGATAGAATCAGCGAAGCGAAAATCAAAGAAGGCATTTTTTGTGGGCCCACAGATCAGAGAAGTGATGAAAGCAAATGCTTAGTGCTTACCAAACCATGGGGTGTAACATGTCTTTGAAAATGCATTTCCTGCACTCCCACCTAGACTTCTTCCCATCAAACCTGCGCGCTGTCAGCGATGAGCATGGTGAAAGATATCATCAGGATATATCAACCATGGAAAAGCGGTACCAAGGAAGATATAGCTCCAGTATGTTGGCCGACTACTGTTCGACACTTATAAGAGAAGCCCCTCGTACTAGTTATAAGCGAAATCAGCTGCAAAAACATGTTAGGTAACTAGGCAAGGTACTCTTCTTTTTGTACGATTAAATATACACAAAAAGTAAGAAAATCTGTCAATTTTCATTTGCATTTCCTTCGAAATTGGTGGGTGATAGAAATATCCTGTTTCCAAATTCCTAATCAGCATAAGAAAGTACATTGGAATCACATAAATTCATTCGAAGGAGGAAAACGTCTTGTATTTTGTTTTTCATTGATATAATTACATATCAGCAAGATTATACCTTCGTATTTATTAGGATATCAGACACTGAAATATAATTAGATATAATTAATATAATTTAAGTATATTAACAATAAGTACGGACACAAATCTAATAATGAATTTGGGGTGCTTGGAAGGAGACGTAATTAAGGCTCTGTCACAAATATGAAAAAATTCAGCACCAAGGCCAGACACATGGAGTGCCATGTTTCTGAAGAAATGCAAAGAAAGTATTGCAAAGCCACGTTACTTATGGAGAAAAACACTCGACACAAGAGAAATTCCACTTTTATAACAAGAACGCGACCATTGACCCTCTTATTGAAAGGCGGTAACAGGGTAGTGTCTAAGAACTATCGGCCAGTAGCTATCATCTCCCACTTATATAGTGCTTTAAACTAGCAATTAGAGGCAAAACTGCATATTACCTACAAGAAAGATCTATTCAACCTGAACCAAAATGGTTTCAGGGTTGAAATATCATGTTTTATCACAGTTATTAGATCAAGCAGAAAATAATAGAAACATTGTGTTGAAGTGAAAATATATATGTAATATATACCGATTTTGCTGAAGCTTCGATAAATATGATCATGGAAGTATGGCACTCAACTTACTAATAATACTGGAAGCTAAGACGATGGATATTTAATTTTTCTGACTCAGAGAACACAATGAGGGAGTGGCAGTAAATAGAGTTAACTCCAAAGTCTCAGATGTCGTCAGCTGTGTCCCGCAAGGAACATTATTAGCCTTTATTGTTCATAATAATGATTGCTGCAGATATTAATAACAGTACTGTATCGAGTTTTGAGGATGGCACAAAGATACGAAGAATATGAAGCAAAATATGAAGAAAAATATGAAGAAAAATATGAAGAAAAATATGAAGAAAAATATGAAGAAAGAAGAAATGAAGACAACAATATGAAGAAGAATTTTATAAATATGGTAACAACATCGAGCTACAGAATAAAGGGTACAAAATACTACAAGGCAGACAAATAACACTGATTTTCACCGGATGCAGGATTCGGAGAATACTATGACATTAAAACTACAACCGCTCTAAAAATAATGGGCATTATCTGGAAGAGCTTCCACAGCAGGAAAGCAAACATCATGCCAAAATTATGGAAGAGTTTGGTCCCACCAATAACACTGGTCAACAATGTGTTTGGTTCATGAATCATATTGGGTATTTCTTACTAACTGAAGCATGCTGATTACAAATCTGACCTTAGTTTTGCTACACTCGAGGCAATGGCCTGCATTTCACTCAGATATTCTGATGTAACATTGGTTCCGTAGCTGAATATCACGCATTGATTTTGAGTGATGCAAAATTACCCCCACTAGGATTCGATCCAGAACCTATTGAACGGATTACTAACCCAAGGGGGTTAATAAGGAAAATAGAAGACGGGGAGGGCGGCCGGAGTCACTCAAAATACCTCTGGACACAAAAGCGCTATGTATTCCCTCGTGTGTTGAATATCCGTTAATTTATACTAACTTTTACCTTGTCGTAGCGTGATGGTACGTCTTCGCCTTCTTCTCAAGAGGGCTAGGTTGGAATCCCGGTGGGGCAATTTTGCATTATGAAAAATCATGCGTGATATTCCATGTACGAGTCTCGATTGTTACTGCAGAATATTTGAATGAAATGCTGTCACTACCTCGAGTGTAGGATGTTTACTACCGCAAACCTCTGGATGTGAAGCATTATGTGTTCCATTGTATTATCTTTTACCTTGTCGTAGCGTGGTGGTAGCGCCCTCGTCTTCTGCTCAAGATGTCTGAGTTTTGAATCTGGGGTAATTTTGCATTATACAAATTATACGTGTTTATCTGTGATATATATTATATATATACACACACACACACCTCGGTGGTGTAGTGGTTGGCGTCGCTAACTAAGAATCCATCGGCCCTGGAATCGAGACCCGGTGACGGCAGGCGGCGCGCAGCAAAACCCAGCTGTTTCATCCTTCCACACAATAAAGAAAGTGGTTAGTAGATAAATGTGTACCCTCGTTAGCCTAGGGTTAAGACGCTGGGCTGCTGGTGGGGCGTGGTTCGGATTCCACGTTAAACTGTAGGTCTAAGGTGGAGTGACAAACTTGACCTTCGTCAGAATAAACAATTCGGGCGGAAGAAAACCAAAGGTTATATTGTACATCGTTACAGAAAATCGTATATCCAGGCATACCTTATGATACCTTGTGATGGCTTTGAACGACGGTTGAGGATCGACTTGCGGTCGATCCCTCAGCAGCTGCAGCATCCCGTGTCATTTACGGAGTTGCTGGAGGAGAGAGTTGGCTTCCACTCTCCTGCTGCATTGCTTGTCAGGGACTTTGCATAAGAACTTGTCCAGCTGGTTCTTGAAGTTATTCAGGTTGGTGTGCTGGAGGTTCCTCAGCTGTTCAGCAGCACGTTTCAACAATTTTTGGTTTTGTATTCTGAGGGTATTTCCAGTCTTGTTTTCCTGACCCCTCGTTCCACAGCAGCTGGGACCGCTTGTCTCACCGCATCCTTTACAGAATCTACCTCTGCTCTCATTCCAATGTAGTTCTATTTCATTTCTAAACTTTGAAACATATTATCGAGTATTTTCCATATATATATTATTGTGCACCGCTCGCGTCTTCTTTTCAGGGATTAGAGTTTCAAGGATCGTAGTCGAGACCAGTAGTCTTTCGCTTCCTCTATCATAACTGTAAAAGCCCTTTGTATGGCTTCTGTGATTGAAATATCTCGTTTTCTCTATGGGCTTATGAGTACTGTACTACCAATTACACTGGTCTACAAATTTCAACTTTTCATCTGGTTTAGAAACAAAACTAACTGTATTTACTCAATTCAAGTATGCTAAGTTTGAATGTAAACTTAGTTTTACTCTATCACGTCTAGTTTCTGAGAAACTTTCAAAACATTATTTTACATAATAAGCATTGTATTTGTGTAGATTTGATAAGCAGAAGCTGAAACTAAAAAGCAAACTAGTGCAGAGAATACATGAATTGAAAGCATTAGTTATTAAAAGCGAGCCTTCTTCGATTTCCGTTTGTATTCGATAGATGTGTCACGCTGCAGCATCCAGCAAAAGTCCGCCATCATACTGATATTCAACTTTCCATTATCTAGGTATAATCGATATCTTCAAAACTAGATGTGATACAGCGAGCTTTGGAATTCAGGGAGGGAAACTTGATCATTTGATAAACTAATTAATTATCATTTGTAGAATATATTAATTAGTTAGTCTATCTTTGGTAAAAACTATAAATTGGAGGTAATTATCATTTGTAGAAAATGAAACTGATCAATGTTCTATGTACAGGGTGGCCACGAAGTTCCTTTGCAAGAAAAACAAAGTCACCATAGAGATATGCTTTAATTTCACTGCAAAGGGATTTTGTGGCCACTCTGTAATTTGTCAGAGATAGAAAATTTACTTTTTAGAAGTAATTCGTTTGAGTTACAGTTACTTGCCTATAAACGTATTAACTTAAGTTAAAAGTTACTGTATTGAGAAATGTAATTCAATTAAGTTACACTTACAAAATAAAGTAAAGGATTACTTTCGAGTTACTCAAAGTTTCGGATCACCTGAAAATCAGGGCCCCCAGCCTTCCTTAGTTAGCTTTATAAGGCTAACTAACGAAAATATAACGACCTAACCTAACCAATCGTCAAGGGCGTACAGTTGACTTAACGAATGGTTAGGTTAGGTCGTGATATTTTCGTTAGTTAGCCTTATAAGGCTAACTAAAGGAGGCTGGGGGCCCTGATCTTCAGGTGATCCTAAGTTTTCTTACGTTTACGCTTGGGGTTTTCACAGGGTTAAAAAAATAACGATAAATTTCTACTCATACGCTCATTCTCTGTTTATATAATTTTTTTTTGTTTAGTCACTGGAATTACTGCAGTTCCCTTGTCTGCTTAAAGCTACTTTGTTTAATCAGAGAAAGAATTCATTTTTAAAAACATGAACTATTAGAAGTAATGGAACTATTAATTGCTTAAAACTATTCTACCCGATACAGGAAAGAATTTATTTTTATAAACATCACTCGTTCAAAGTGTTTATCTGCCCTTGATGTTCTGTTCTCCGGGAATACCCTCCTACCATCATTAAAGACTCTCTCCGCCCAGACGCTGCTTAGAAGTCCCTCAGACTTCATAAACAAGAAAAACATCATAAAAGATATTAATACACAAATGTACGCTATAATTGTACTATTTTTTTTCTTTCGATTTAAAAACAATTCATAGCGAAAACTATTGACGAGTTATTTTAGATAATTATATAGCATATTTATGAAATTTTTATTTCCTAAACAAAATTCTTGTTTGTATTGTAACATTAGATTTTATAACGGAAAAAATTGTTCAAATATTAGTCATAATAACTAATTTGAGACTGACAAAATAATTTTTGGGGCAAAAAATATAAAAGAACGAACTATCAGTTCACTAAACATACTCTTGCCTGTTCATGAGTATCTTGCAACGAACTGACAACGTTTTAATTGTCAGGTAATGTTTTAAAATTTATGTAAATTGGACCTTCAGATTTGGTTAAGAGTAAAGGAAGCACAGGCATTCAATTCTTTCTATAATATAGGGTGGGGCACGGGAATCAAGTGTTTTTTGAATAGCTAGTAATCGGCCATTAGGAATGGGAGGGGCGTGCGGTAGATAGCATTCCATTCCTGGGTTCATAGCATTTAACTTTAACTAACACTCACCTTTATCTTTCAGGTGCCATCATGGAGCAGTGGACGTTAGAACACCGCATGTTCGCGTATGATCATTTTGTTAGGAGTGGCGAGTCAGTGACAGCAGTTCAGCGTGCGTTTCGCCGCAGATTCAACATTCATCGAAATGACTCTGTTCCCGCTCGTGACACAATCTTACGTTGGGTTAACAATCTTCGAACAGGAGGCTCAATAATGAAAACAAAACCGAAGGGGCCGCAACGCACTGTGCGTACTCCAGAGAACGTTGAAAGGGTCAGACAAGCGATGTTGCAAAGCCCAGGCCGCTCTGCTCGGAGACATTCAGCTGCACTCGGAATCAGCAATCGTACTGTTAGACGGATTTGCATGAAGAATTACATTTCACCCATACAAGTTAGCGATGGTGCAGGAATTGAATGTAAACGATTGCCCCCAACGACTGAATTTTGCACAGGAAATGCTTGCACTTTATGAGCAGAATGAAAACATGATGGTGGTAATGAGTGATGAAGCCCATTTCCACCTTAATGGGGCCGTCAACAATCAAAACTGTCGGTATTGGGCTGCTGAAAATCCGCGACAACTCCATGAAAAACCGCTGCATAGCCCTAAGGTTACAGTTTGGTGCGCGGGGAAAGTTTGGCGTCATCGGTCCCTATTTCTTCGAACAAAATGGGGTTACCGTTACCATAACATCTGGGCGTTACATTGAGATGGTGAACACCTTTTTTTCATCCCTGAGTTACGAAGAAGGCGTATTGCTCGTCGACATTTGTGGTTTCAGGAAGATGGGGCCACGCCACACACCGCCAGAGCGTCAATGGCTGTTCTTCGCCCCTGTTTCCCAACCATCTCATTTCGAGATTTGGTGACATTGCATGGCCCCCTCGGTCCCCTGACTTGTCCACATGTGACTTCTTTCTATGGGGGTACCTCAAGTCACGTGTCTACGGGGACAAGCCCCGTACATTAGATGCATTGAAGGAAGCGATCCGTCAACAAATCATCCAAATCAACAGAGACCTGCTGGGAAGAGTGGAGGCCAATTTTCGTAAACGCCTTCAACAATGCGTCGACGGCCAAGGACATCATATGCCAGATATAATTTTCGGTACATGATTATTATGACATGAAATGCTATGTTCTTACGAATGTTGTTCTACCAATATATTTTCTTTACAAAAATAAATATCATTTTCCTGATTATTCCAAAAACACTTGGTTCCCGTGCCCCACCCTGTATAAGATTAATATTTTGGAATGCTAGAATTTACTGGAGTCTCGTGTTAAACTTTACGAGCAGGGTCTTTATTGATGACATAATTATTTACTGTTGTTTACTGTGTTTGTTTACATGCTGAAAATTCGAGTTAAAATACTTTAGCTATGTTCCCGAGCAGGTATAAGGAGAACCTAAGATCTTACTAAAGTTTTAGTCCATTTTCGCTAGATTTTGAAGAATCGAAACTTTGGCTTAAGAAGAACTTAAGATCTGATTTAAGTTTGAATAACTTTTTAACGAGTCGAAAACGGTTGCATGAAGCGTACCCACAAAAGCTAGACTGTTTGCATGTGAACATAGCCTACGCAGACCTACCTGCCAAACGACAATTACATAGCATTTCCATTATCGACTGTTTACTGTTATGTAGCGGTGTCAAACTTTTGAGTTTAAAAATGCCTGTCAAACTAGGGTGTGCCAAAGTAATGTACAACTTTTAAAATGGCTGCCATTTGTAAACTAATGAATATTTTCTATCTATTTTCAGGTGATATAAAGAAACACCATAAAGTCTTGTTGACTAGAATTCTGACCATGTCGGCCAACTTTTGTCTTACAGCGGACAGTAATCGTGTAGGCATATTTTGCCACGAGGTCATATATTGTAACACAGAGACAATTTCATAGGGATTTTCCAAACACAAGAATTTCCAATTACAAAACCATCAAACGTATTGTGGAGAAGTTCAGACATACAGGCAGTGGTAATGACCAGATAAGAGGCCACAGTGGTCGGAAATCTACTGCAAGAACACCTAAGAGGATTCAAGCTGTAAAGCAAACATTGCAAGCCTTACAAAGAAAGCCAACACGCAGGCTTTGTCAGTTGGTGAGAACATCACATACTACTGTGTAGAGAGTCATATACCAAGATCTGCAAATGTATTCATATAAGATACAAATGTTACAAAGTTAAACTGACATAAACAAAAGAGAAAGGCAAAAAACTTCACTTTTTTTTACGTGAAGGTCAAAATATGATAATAAAAACCCACTCTAATAGACAGAGTTTATTTCCACAACAGTTTCGATGCCCATTGGCATCCTCTTCGGGTGGATACAGAAAAACGAATGAACCAAAAACAAGAGGGAAAACAATCCAGGGACCACTAAGAAATTCGCACCTAGGTTAGATCCCGTTCTCCCCGACACTGGAAGGGAAACAAGAAGATAGTTTTAAATTTGTGCGAATGTACTTATAAGCGGGTCCCTTTAATAAAAATGCCCTTCCAGTGTCGGGAGAACGGGATCTAACCTAGGTGCGAATTTCTTAGTGGTCTCTGGATTGTTTTCCCTCTTGTTTTTGGTTAATTCGTTTTTCTGTATCCACCCGAAGAGGATGCCAGTGGGCATCGAAACTGTTGTGGAAATAAACTCTGTCTATTAGAGTGGGTTTTTATTATCATAAAAAGAGAAAGGCGTGAACATTTTGTGAATATTGCCTAGAGGATTGAAAATGAACCGGAGTTTCTGGACAATGTTTTTTTCAGTGACGAGGCTCAACTTCATCTTAGTGGGTATGTCAACACAGATAAAGCAATTTTAGGCAGGCAGTCTAGGAAACACCTGAACAAGTAGCACCATCGTTTTCCATGGAGAAAGTGACAGTCTGGTGTGCCATCAGACGTAATGGTATCATTGGGCCATTCTTCTTCGAAAATGAAACAGGGCAAAATGTCATTGCCAACACATAAGATACGCGCGCATGTTGAGAAGAAAATTTCTGCTGACACTGAGGAGGAAGCGAAGTGTGAACATGAATACAGTTATCTTTCAGCAAGAAGATCCGTCCCTCACGCACCAAATTTTGCCTTGGAATTCCTGTGGCAACACTTCCCAGAAGTTCGGCTGACCTCGTGGCGTACAGACAATCCATGGCCACCAAACTCCCCCGATTTGTCATCTCTTGGCTTCTTTTTTGGGGGGTATCTCAAAGCAAAAGTCTACGAGAACAATCCTCAGACAGCAGACGACTGAAGATCAACATTACAAGGAAGATAAGACGCATCCCAGCAGAGATTCTTGGCAGAGTGTTTGAGAACGTTAATATCCGCATCGTCTCTATCATCCATGGCCGGGGTGCTTGGATTGAGCACCTTATGAACTGCTAACAATTTCCACCCTCTTCTTCACAGGAATAAACTCATTTTTGTTGGAAACAAAACATTGACCTTTTCTCTTTTATTTGAACCAAAAGAGAAACACAATCGGCGCCAAAATAAAAAATTTGATATTCAAATCAAAAGTTGTACATCATTTTGGCACACCCTGTAAGCATATATTTTAAGTGTGAAAATGAGGTAACTGTAACTTACGAAGTTAGAAGTTACTTGTGGGCAGTAACTGAGTTAAGATATTAGTTACCCACAGAGCCGGAGTAAGCTATGATGGCGCCATGGGCAGAACCTGAATTTAGCGCCTCCCCTCCCCCCAGCAAATAATCATTGATGAATTTATTTTAATTGATATAAATAATGTGGCATGTATAAGGATTATTTTGGCAATGCTAATTATCTATCATTTTTAGGGTTTATGTCTCAGGTTTTGAACAATTAATTCAGGCATATCGTTCTGTATAAGTTGTATAACGAATCTAAATTAGAGATTATGAAAGTGGCCCAGTACAATGCAACAGAAAGCACAATAAGTTTTTATACTATTCTTGTTCGTTTATTGAGAAATAAAAAATATAAATAAGAAGTAGAAAATTTAAAATGCATTTTGGCGTCCCCCCCCCCCTCCTCTCTTTGGCGCGCGGGGCGGCTTGCCCTTCTGCCACCCTCTAGATACGCTCCTGTTACCCATCCAGTTACTGAAACAGTAACCGCTACAGTAACTCTATACTCGTAACTGAGTTTACTTTTCAGCTCTGGCATTTTGTCTGCATATGAGGTAGCTTCAACCTGGGGTTTTTTTGATAACTTTAAAACTGAAGTATTAAACTTCAAGCAAAATACTGTAAAATTGATTAATATGATGTAGAATTTATCCTAAGAATACTGTAACATAAAACTGAAATCTAAATATTACAGACGTCATTTAAGCTTCTCTCTATTTTTTTCATTTTCTACTCTAATAAATCACGACCTTGGAGAGTTTTCGACAAAAAATTCACGATGGCGAAGGTCATTCAATGTTTAAAACAGCTCTTAGGTATTATTTAAACAAGGAAAAAAATTTCTAAGGTTAAGAACATGTAAATTTAACTACGATATGAATTGACTTCATTCTGGCCTTTGAAGTTTGTAAACTCAAGACTCGCACACGGTGATATTATTCTGAGATCCCAATTATAGTGTTAATCTGATGTGGTGTGTGTGGTGGTGTGTGTGTGTTTGTGTGTGTGTGTGGTGTGTATATATTATATATATATATACTGTGGTCATGTTGCAACAACGCTTCCTGTACATCAGTGAAGTTGAGCGACATTTTAAATAGCCCCATATTATATATAATATATATATAGATATATATATATATGTTATATATATATATATACACACTGTATATATATATTAGTTGTCATATCCAACAAATTATATTGCTATAAATACTTGTATACTGTAGAGGCAAATTGGTTTCCATGACAACCATAAGATGACCGTGAAAAGGGAAAGGGGAAGAGACTGGAGTAAGAAGGGGAGTGTAACTTTGCAAAATTTCAGTCATATCAATCATGAGATTCCAATGCATGCAACTTTGCAATCTCATCAAACCATTCGATATTACCGGCAAGAGTGTCAAAGATTTTGACTTGATCATATTTGGAGTGTGTATATACCTTTCCTTTCAACCTTCAAATGTTTCGAGCGATGATTCCTCATTTCACGAAGGTCAAGCTTGTCGCTCTTCCTCTCGAGTTGGCCTGGTGAAATAGAGAGTTGGTTTCTTGCACTCTCCACCTCACATAGCCAGGTACGCCCGGCTCATCGGGATTGTTCTGAGCCAGGCGTATATATATACTGTATATATATTGCTACATGTGGGAATATGATAAGGAAATTGATTACTTAATCAAAGGCTAATATAGCCTATAAATAATGTTCATGAAAACAAAGGGAACGAGTCGAAATGGTAGCTCGAGTTTTTTTTTTCGTTTGTGGAAGGACAATTTATAAATTCTTAAGTATATAAAATTTAAAAACATATGCATGTTAAATACTCATGTAATTTGGGGAAAAAGGACATGAATTCAATTGTCTATTTAATTCTATACAATTTCAAATAACAATTATGAAGGGGCTAGTTACTAAAGTTAAATTAGGGAAAGAAATAAAAAAATTCAATTGTGGAAAAAACACGTGATTGTTTATTCCTTTCGGCTGGTTCCCATGCCTCAGGCAAAAACAATGAACGTTCATTTATGTAAGGGAAACTGCATTCAGGTTTAAATTGTTAGAATCGATAACATGTTACAATTAAAATCTTCTTTCTAAAGGTTGTTAATATTTAAAACTATGGAAAAAAACCTAGAGGATGAATTTAATTAAGAGAATCTAATTCGTGTGCCTGGCAACACGTGAATACAATACGCCAGGAAAAAGGAATAAATGATCGTATAAAAATTAAATCGGATTGAAGCAGTGAACGAGAATAAAATTTATATCAAATTACTCTTTACCTATTGCCGAATAACGTAGCATAAAATTATGTTAGTTAAAAGATGGGATTAATGGGTTTATTAAATGTAAAATTCGAAGCGGAAGGTGCAAATAAAATAAAGAGAAATAACCAACTCCGCTGGGGTAAATCAGTCTTCTCTGAAGGTGAAACTATGAAGTCATGAAAAGACTCCGTGTGAAAGTTTAAAGTAAAAGTCACAAAATTAGTTCACCCGACAATTTAACAAAGATAAAATGTGTGGTTCACAAATTGAGTAAGCCAAATAAGTCTTCCCTATAAGAGTATAGAAAACGGACTTAACTCGAATAACTCAAAGCGAAACGTCTCCCCTTAAAGTTCATTTTAGAAAAGGCGAAAGAATCCAATTTAAAAACCTTTGTTCCTTACACGGCAAATATATATATATATATTATATATATATATATATATATATTATATATATATATATATATTATCAGTAATAATAATGAGAAGGTGGATAACGAATGTAATTGCAAGAAATTAATCCCATCAAATGTGGGGGGGTTACGGCTGTAAAGATGAGTAGCTGAAAATTTTTAATTATTAAAATTATACATTCCTCTTTTATTCTACGTACAGTATTATCTGATCATTATAAAATTTCATTTGTCTTGTATTAATTTTAAATCTAAGAATTCTTAAGGTAAAAGTCAGTTGTCTCAAATGTTTTCTTTTTAAAAGAAGAAATTGATGTAAAATTTTAATTTTTCATTGTCAGTTGTCTCAAATGTTTTTTTTAAAAGAAGAAATTGATGTAAAATTTTAATTTTTCATTGTCAGTTGTCTCAAATGTTTTCTTTTTAAAAGAAGAAATTGATGTAAAATTTTAATTTTTCAGTGTCAGTTGTTTCAAATGTTTTCTTTTTAAAAGAAGAAATTGATGTAAAATTTCATTTTTCATTGTCAGTTTTCTCAAATGTTTTCTTTTAAAAGAAGAAATTGATGTAAAATTTTCATTTTTCATTGTCAGTTGTCTCAAATGTTTTCTTTTTAAAAGAAGAAATTGATGTAAAATTTTCATTTTTCATTGTCAGTTGTCTCAAATATTTTAATTTTAAAAGAAGAAATTGATGTAAAATTTTCATTTTTCATTGAGTTGTCTCAAGTGTTTTCTTTTTAAAGAAGAAATGATGTAAAATTTTAATTTTTCATTGTCAGTTGTCTCAAATGTTTTCTTTTTAAAGAAGAAATTGGTGTAAAATTTTCATTTTTCATTGTCAGTTGTCTCAAATATTTTCATTTTAAAAGAAGAAATTGATGTAAAATTTTCATTTTTCATTGACAGTTGTCTCGTGTTTTCTTTTTAAAAGAAGAAATTGATGTAAAATTTTCATTTTTCATTGACAGTTGTCTCAAGTGTTTTCTTTTTAAAAGAAGAAATTGATGTAAAATTTTCATTTTTCATTGTAATCGATTTAATGCTAAAATTGTTGACGAATATATTATTTTTGTAAAACGCTTTTTAATTATTCCCCTACATGGATTGACAGAGAAATAAATAAATAAATAAATAAATATATATATATATATATATATATTTATTTTTTATTTATAAAATGTTTCATTTGTTTACCTTGAAAGAAGCGTCGACCAGATCGATAAAGATGAAAACAAATAAAGAAAATTGCGTTTGTTTTCCATCGAATTTCCAAGAAAAAGAAACGGACCTCAAACTGGAATTTATCAACTGAAAACAATAAAAAAAAAAGTCAAAATAACACAAAAAAAAAAATAAAAATAATAGATTTGATTAATTTCAATCTACTTTTGTATATGTCTCTTCAATGCATATTCACAATATATACTATATTAGTGGTGGACCGGATGTCAGTTTTTCAACATCTGCGGATGCGGATCTTTAATTTCAATATCCGCGGATGCGGATGCGGATATTTAGTTAATCTATCAATATAATATAGAATTATGAATATATGACATAATTTTTCAAATTTCGTGATATTACTATAATGGCAGGTAATGCATAAGAATTAAAATTAATATTAATGTTTTCATTATGATAAAAATAATAACTTTCTCAAGAGTTTCAGACACAGAAAATTCAATGAAACAAGTTTCATTCAATTTTCTGTGTTACCAACTATTTATATTTTGAGGTTTATATATTTGTTTGTTCATTAATAATTAATACTTTACATGAAATGTGCATGACTGGGCCTTATAAGCTACTTTATAAGCTAATTTAACTGTAAATTGCATAATTTATTAGAAGTAATATCTACATAACATCCGCAGTCAGAAGTGCGGATGCGGATGTTAAAAATTATGCGGATATCCGCAGATGCGGATGCGGATATCCGGTCCACCACTAATATATATATATATATATATATATATAATAAATAAAAAATAAAATGAAGAGAAAGTTATGAATTCCTACTTTTAATTCCCTAAAGAATAATACCGGTCGGAAAAACTGATTCGGATTTGGCGGAAATCTTCCCCCAACGGATTTTTCACAGAACATTTGAACGGTTCTCTTCCGTGATTTTCATAGTTTGAGACGTTCAAAACCGACAGCCAAAGACTGATTTCATCCACAAGCTGAAAAAAGACGAACACTTCAAATAATTGCGAGATATTAATCAATCAATTAATTATTTAAAATATATATTCTCTCTTTATATATATTACAACGGAGTGTATTTTGAGTTGAATTATGATTTTAGTATTTTGATATGAGTATTATGTTTCATTTGATTTAATACCATTCTGGAAGAAGCCATTCACTATTCTGTACACTCAGAAAACATGTATTAAAATATTCATAGGACGAATAACCTATATATATATATATATACATATATATATATATACAGGGTGTCCCATAAGTCCGGCATCATAGGAGAAATTCATATTTTTCTATTTCTACAAACCATAATTCATATGCTCGGGATGCCAATTTCCCGTCCACCATTCTGTTCAGTGACGAGGCTGTTTTTTATGGAAATGGTGAGGTAAATCGACAGAACACCCGCTACTGGTCTCAAAACAACCCTCAATGGTATACCTCTTCAAAGGAACAAGGTGCATCTGGGGTGATGGTATGGCGTGGCATTTGGAAGGATCGCATCATAGGCCCCCTCTTTTTCGATGAACATGTCACTGGAGGAACCGACCTGCGTATGCTCAAGGAAGAAGCATTTCCCAGTGTCTTGAACGAAGAAGGAAATTTCCCAACATGGTTCCAGCAAGACGGTGCTCCTGCACATTACATTGCAGCACCCAAGTAAGGGAATACCTGTACCAACAATTCCCTGGTCATTGGATAGGACGTCGAGGGCCTGTGGAATGGCCAGCTAGAAGCCCGGATCTTCCGCCACTAGATTTTTATCTCTGGGGCCACTTGAAAGCGCTGGTATACGCAGAGAAAATTAGGAGTGTTGAACATTTGCGGCAGCGCATTATTGGGGCATGTAACACCATTACTCCTGACATCATTCACCGTGTGCTTGCTGACTGGGTATCACGTCTGAATTTGTGTATTGAAAACAATGGTGGACATATTGAGCACGTTCTCTAAATAAAAGCTTTTGTTTTGCCTTTTTTTATTATTTTTCCTATGATGCCGGACTTATGGGACACCCTGTATATATATATATATATATATACAGTGTGTATATATATATATATATATATATATATATATATATATATATATATATATATAAGGCGTGTAATTAGTTAGAAAGCATGTTTAATTAAAGTCGATTATAATTAATTCGTTGAGAGAACCTCAAGTCGGCTCAGGTAAATGGAAGGAGAAAAGACGAGTTCGAATCCCACGAATGATTGAGAAAAATATAACCTTTCATATTATTAATATGTTAAATCTCTGTACTACGTATTAAGAACCGGGACCTTTCCTTAAGATTATCCGCGACGTTCTTCCTTTGAAGTATTCGGATGAGAAACAGTCTTCTACCATTAACAATGGATGATCTCAGTCGTGTCTCTGTTGACACACTGATAACAAACGGCTTCAGGTACGTCGTTTCGAAAACTGCCTTTTAAAACACACACACACACACACACACACACACAGTCACACACAGCACACACACGTGTGTGCGTGCGCATCTCCGCATAAGCGAGGTACCGACTTTTTAAAAACTAATTACCATATTTGTCGGCTTATAAGACGCACTTTTTTCCTTATAAATACCTTAAAAACATCGCCCTGCGTCTTAGAAACCGAAAGTGGCAATACAGCACATCAATTAATTAATTGATTAATAACAAATAATAAGAGTAATAATCATATTATCTTTCTTTATTGGCTTTTGGGTTTTCTTTTTATTGAATTTTACATATCGATTGTATTAACAATAAAGTGCATCAAAAACTTTTTTTCTTGAATTTACCTTTCCAAAATTAAGGTGCGTCTTTCACGGCGCAGCGTCTTGTAAGCCGTCAAATACGGTAACTGAATCTATTTTACCCTAGCCTAACCTTAGTGCCATTGAACCGAGGAGGGTGTGAAAAGTGTTTCAAACCCAAGTAGGATCTCGAACGGTGGTTTCTTTAAGTCATTAAAGGTACTTGCTTATCTAGCCTAACATAACCTTACCAAACTTTAGCTAATTTAATTTAACCTAACCTAATCTAACCTAATCAGGACAAACATGTCCTTTTACCGACAATCAAAATGTTTCTAGATCTTTTTATATAATCATTTAATGTCCCGAGGTACCAAAAGTGTTGCCTCACATAAGTTTACTCCACTACATATGTGAGTCACCATACACTCGACCTCACTTTTATGCAATTGCCTACGTGCGCACAGAGAGAGAGAGAGAGAGAGAGAGAGAGAGAGAGAGAGAGAGAGAGAGAGACTTTGAAGAGATTTTAATAATAAAAGGTTGGGATGAATGTTGTTATTCTAAAACCGATTTTTGGAAATTTTTGAAAAATATTTTGTAAATCTTTTCTGAATCGATCTTCGGACCTTCGAACTGAGACGAAATGTTTATTTACTCCAAGAAAAATTTAATTTCCTATTTTTTTTATGCAGGAAGGAGGGGCCAAGGGCAAACGCCCGCAAAAGTGGCCCCCCCCCCCTCCCCATAAATTCTATTATTATTATAAATATTTACTTATATCGACCAGGGTCTCATTTAATCTCCGGTGACTTTGAGGTTTTCCTGAGACTCACCCATTTTACTTACTTTCGTCTCCTGAACAGCGAAAGGAGAAAGTTCATTTTCAGAAATGATTCCGGAGGGAGTTGACCACTGGAAAAGGGGCTCAGGAAATCCTCTTGCGTGGCACAGAAGATAGGCACTCGTTCCACGTATGCTCAGTGACAGACCAGAGTTTTGGAGAAGCATAACACGTCTAAGGAAAAAGTTGGGGAGAGTCTGTTCTTATTTCGGGGTTTATGAGGAATATTTGAGGGAAAAACGAATGTCATTCAATGACAAAAAAATTAAATGGGAAAATATGAGAATACGGAAAAGAATATGGAAAATATGAGAATATGGAAAAGAAGAATATGGAAAACATGATAATATGGAAAGGAAGAATATGGAAAATATGAGAATATGGAAAAGAAGAATATGGAAAACATGATAATATGGAAAGGAAGATATGGAAAATATGAGAATATGGAAAAGAAGAATATGGAAAACATGATAATATGGAAAGGAAGAATATGGAAAATATGAGAATATGGAAAGAAGAATATGGAAAATATGAGAATATGGAAAAGAAGAATATGGAAAACATGATAATATGGAAAGGAAGAATATGGAAAATATGAGAATATTGAAAAGAAGAATATGGAAAATATGAGAATATGGAAAAGAAGAATATGGAAAACATGATAATATGGAAAAGAAGAATATTGAAAATGTGAGAATATGGAAAAGAAGAATATGGAAAATATGAGAATATGGAAAAGAAGAATATGGAAAATATGAGAATATGGAAAAGAAGAATATGGAAAATATGAGAATATGGAAAAGAAGAATATGGAAAATATGAGAATATGGAAAAGAAGAATATGGAAAACATGATAATATGGAAAGGAAGAATATGGAAAATATGAGAATATGGAAAAGAAGAATATGGAAAACATGATAATATGGAAAGGAAGAATATGGAAAATATGAGAATATGGAAAAGAAGAATATGGAAAACATGATAATATGGAAAGGAAGAATATGGAAAATATGAGAATATGGAAAAGAAGAATATGGAAAATATGAGAATATGGAAAAGAAGAATATGGAAAACATGATAATATGGAAAGGAAGAATATGGAAAATATGAGAATATTGAAAAGAAGAATATGGAAAATATGAGAATATGGAAAAGAAGAATATGGAAAACATGATAATATGGAAAAGAAGATATTGAAAATGTGAGAATATGGAAAAGAAGAATATGGAAAATATGAGAATATGGAAAAGAAGAATATGGAAAATAGAGAATATGGAAAAGAAGAATATGGAAAATATGAGAATATGGAAAAGAAGAATATGGAAAATATGAGAATATGGAAAAGAAGAATATGGAAAACATGATAATATGGAAAGGAAGAATATGGAAAATATGAGAATATGGAAAAGAAGAATATGGAAAACATGATAATATGGAAAGGAAGAATATGGAAAATATGAGAATATGGAAAAGAAGAATATGGAAAACATGATAATATGGAAAGGAAGAATATGGAAAATATGAGAATATGGAAAAGAAGAATATGGAAAATATGAGAATATGGAAAAGAAGAATATGGAAAACATGATAATATGGAAAGGAAGAATATGGAAAATATGAGAATATTGAAAAGAAGAATATGGAAAATATGAGAATATGGAAAAGAAGAATATGGAAAACATGATAATATGGAAAAGAAGAATATTGAAAATGTGAGAATATGGAAAAGAAGAATATGGAAAATATGAGAATATGGAAAAGAAGAATATGGAAAATATGAGAATATGGAAAAGAAGAATATGGAAAATATGAGAATATGGAAAAGAAGAATATGGAAAATATGAGAATATGGAAAAGAAGAATATGGAAAACATGATAATATGGAAAGGAAGAATATGGAAAATATGAGAATATGGAAAAGAAGAATATGGAAAACATGATAATATGGAAAGGAAGAATATGGAAAATATGAGAATATGGAAAAGAAGAATATGGAAAACATGATAATATGGAAAGGAAGAATATGGAAAACATGATAATATGGAAAGGAAGAATATGGAAAATATGAGAATATTGAAAAGAAGAATATGGAAAATATGAGAATATGGAAAAGAAGAATATGGAAAACATGATAATATGGAAAAGAAGAATATTGAAAATGTGAGAATATGGAAAAGAAGAATATGGAAAATATGAGAATATGGAAAAGAAGAATATGGAAAACATGATAATATGGAAAAGAAGAATATTGAAAATGTGAGAATATGGAAAAGAAGAATATGGAAAATATGAGAATATGGAAAAGAAGAATATGGAAAATATGAGAATATGGAAAAGAAGAATATGGAAAATATGAGAATATGGAAAAGAAGAATATGGAAAATATGAGAATATGGAAAAGAAGAATATGGAAACATGATAATATGGAAAGGAAGAATATGGAAAATATGAGAATATGGAAAAGAAGAATATGGAAAACATGATAATATGGAAAGGAAGAATATGGAAAATATGAGAATATGGAAAAGAAGAATATGGAAAACATGATAATATGGAAAGGAAGAATATGGAAAACATGATAATATGGAAAGGAAGAATATGGAAAATATGAGAATATTGAAAAGAAGAATATGGAAAATATGAGAATATGGAAAAGAAGAATATGGAAAACATGATAATATGGAAAAGAAGAATATTGAAAATGTGAGAATATGGAAAAGAAGAATATGGAAAATATGAGAATATGGAAAAGAAGAATATGGAAAATATGAGAATATGGAAAAGAAGAATATGGAAAATATGAGAATATGGAAAAGAAGAATATGGAAAATATGAGAATATGGAAAAGAAGAATATGGAAAACATGAGAATATGGAAAAGAAGAATATGGAAAACATGAGAATATGGAAAAGAAGAATATGGAAAATATGAGAATATGGAAAAGAAGAATATGGAAAATATGAGAATATGGAAAAGAAGAATATGATAAAATATGAGAATATGGAAAAGAAAAGTATGATAAAATTTGAAACGTAAAGAAGAAGTGTGAATATATGAACGCTATTTAATTCATTGAATAAAGCCGACTTTTATATCAGTAATAAAAATATATACAGAAAATGCTGTAATAAAAAAGTTACCCTTCAACAATACAAATCGTCATATTAACTTTTTCTATTTTACTTTCAAATAATGAATTGTTATATTAGACATCCTATAAAAAAATAAAATAAAAAAAAATGAATTGGAGGCTAAATCCTTGTTTTCTCTCCTTGATTTTAACTCATTTGTATTCATGGGCGCGCCATTTTCATTGCGGAAACCTGCCACGAATGTGCAAATCAAAACCGCCACGACTGTGATTGCAATAAAATGCAGATAAAAGTGTCACGTCATCTCCACAGACTATTATAAAACCCATTGAAGTGAGCCAAAATATCAGAAAATATGTGCGGATTTGTTGTTGCTTGATTTAATTTTCAGTTATTGTCAGAATAACAGCGTGTGAAGGGATGTGTTGCCACTCAGCGTCATATCGACGCTGGTCTTTGTAGAGAAAGAAGTTTTTAAGGTGCATCGATATATTTAATTCACTTATTATACTCTTCATACATGAACTAAATATAGGTAGGCCCGGATTTAGGGGGGACCCAGGGGGACATGGCCCCCCCACCCCTGACAGTCCAGCACCTTTGTCACTAAAAGCCGAATTACAATGCTGGGAAGCAAAGTGGACTGCTTGGATACTTCCAAATTCACGTTCTATTGTGGAAACACTTAAGCATACACCGGCCACTTTGTTCCCAAATGTCACAGCGACGTTGAGTCTTCTTGCTACTAAACCAGTTACAGCTTGTGAGTGAGAGCGTTCATTCAGTCACTTACGAACGCTCAAAACCTACATGAGATCAACAATGGGCGAAAATAGGCTAACTGGTTTAGCGAAATTGAACTGCATTATATTATTTTAGACAACTTCGCGAGAAGGCATCCGCGTCGCATGGAAGTGGTTGATGTTCTTCAGGATTAGATTGAGTGAGGGTGCCTGGTCGTTACGTCGTCTAGCATTGGTCGTTAATTGTATATAGGTAGCGACGGCACAAAATTGAATTTCTGAGTAAATAATTAATTTTTGCTGTAAATTTATGTTCAGTTTTATTTATATATTCTTAAATCTGTAATTGTAACGCATAAACAGCTGTGTATATTATTTGCTTATATATTCGCACATATTTTGCCATTTGTAATCGATTTGGTAAATATAGTGGATTTTATAAGTCCTAATTGTGTGCAGGCATTCACGCATTTTTTACGCGACATTCTTAGAGATGTACCTATCTGCAAAGCAGAGCTGGGCACTTGCGGCATATTGCGGTACTGCGGTACTGCTGCACTACCAAACCGGTACCAAACCGGTACGCGGAAATTTGAATGCGGTAGCGGTACTGCGGTACTTTCAGCGATCCTTTGCGGTACTGCGTTATGGGGGCCCGGGGTGGTAGTGCGGTGGTACCGCAAGTACCGCAGTACCGCAAAATATGCCGCAAATGCCCAGCTCTGTGCAAAGTACCTATATATGAATGTACAGTCCCCTGCAATAATTCCGCTCCACCCTCTCCGAGATGTGGTAACAACGCAGTCCCTCTTTCTCTCCCACCCTTACTCCATCCCTCTCCTCCTTTCCCACCCTTACTCCCTCCCTCTCCTCCTCCCCCTCTCCCTCTCGCCATCTCCCCTCTCGCCCTCCCTCTCTCCTTTCGCTATCCCCAACTCCTCTCTCTCTCTCTCTGTTCTCTCCTCCTGCCTCCTTGTAATTTTCTTTCGATTTACCTTCATTCTTATTTTCCTTTTTCCTTTCCCTTCACCCCATACTAATACATGACCCTTCTCTTCCCCCCCCCCCCCCCCACTCCTGCTCATGATTATTACTTCCTCTCATGTCTCTCATTCCTCCCACCCTATCAACTACTTCTGTTATTTGTGGTTTTGCTTCTTTTCTTTTTACCTTCCCCTCCTAATCCATTCTCTTTTACATAATAACTGACTCACTCATCCACTCACGCATTTAATTTTTAGTAAAACTTTCTCTATAAATACTAAAAAATATTTTAACAGCTTCCGAAAATGTTCGTGTATATCAATAATCTTGTTTCTCTTTTAAATAATACACCAAAAACTACAATATTACGAGATCAAACCGTCTACATGGAATCGCACAATAGCTGAAATTAATCATCATAATGTAGAGGAATAAAACACTTATTTGTAAGTGTTAATATCGAATCACGATACGACAAAAAGTATTGCATCACGAATGACCCCAAAATTCGAAGGACACTGTAATTCGGCGTGTCAGATTACGATTCGAATAGCATCTAATTTTAAACTGTGAATTGAATCCAGCGACGAAATATATTAAATAATATATATTAATGTATGTGTAAAAATGAATAATTCTAATATTCATTTTTGCATATATAAAGTCCAAACTCGCGTGACCCTCCAACTGTATATAAATGCAAGTTTGGAAAAATAAATAATTTTTAAATTTTTTTTCTATTTTATTTTTACTATGTAATTGATGAATTATTTATTTTTTAAATTACCTAATCATTTTTTAGATTAAGTTTAATCATCTGATCGTGTTAAATTCTGCAATGTTTATTTTTTTTTATATACATTCTCTCTTAGTTGTAAAAGACGAAGTCATAACTTGCCAAAACTCTAAATTAACATTTAATTTTAAATTTTAAGCATTTAATTTTGGCTCATATGCATATTCAATTTTAATCCATAATAAAATGCATATTTCAATTTTTAGTTAACTCAGCAAATCATGATCTATCAGATCTGTCAATATGGTGTTTAAAAGAAAATTATGACTTCATCTTCAAATATCTTCCTTATCTGCCAGTTTGATGTTACAGCAAAAATTTACCTTTATCTTCAAATATTTTGCAAAAAAAATTAGCTTATTGAGAATAAAAAACAAAACAGGTTAACATTAAATAATAATGATGTCACCAAATTATTAGTATATAAACTCTTGTAATTTTTCCAATTATTATTCTGATTATTCTGATCTGACCTAGAGGCTGAAGTATTACCGGTAATATTTTAGACGCAGTAAAATTCAGTCAGAGGATCTCTTTGTCTTCTCCTTTGAGCCCTGCTTTCTCCAGAGAACTTAGTTTTAAAATAGAATAAATAATTTCCCGATACGCTACAAAAAGAATCGGGGAACCGTCAGATAATTTAGTAAGTTTTCACAGAATCCTTCAATCCACTACAAGAAGAAATCGGAGTGTAATATAAAAGAAACTATGCGATTCCCTACACGGTACCAGCTACTCTAGAGTGAGAAAATCCGTTGCTGCCACCTAACCAGAATACCCATCAACCTCGAACCACTCAAGGCCATAGACGGAAGGTTAACATATATGTTACAGGATAACTGCCCTGTTCATACTGTCAGGATCATCAGACGGTGGTTTCACGAACAACGAAATGTCGAGCTGCTGAACTGGCTCACCAAGGGGTGTGACCTAAACCCCATTGAAACTGTGTGGGCAAATGTGGTTAACGATTGCGAGCGTCGGCAGTAGCGGACGTCTCGGCACCTGCTGGAACACATCATGGGAGAGTGCAAACTTTTCCGCAGAAACCCACAAAGTCACCTACAATCACGTGGCATCTGTTCCAAATAGGCTACGAGAGGTCATTAATAATAATGGCGGATGGGCCAAGTATTGAGTAATTGTGTATAACAATGTTATGGTTGTGATGTAGTAAATATATATTTATTTACTTGAACAGTTGTCAGTTCCTTATAATTTGAACATTATGTTTTGTATGTTCTTGAGAAAATCCCTAAATTTACTTGATTCATGTTTATTTTTGTAATAAAAAATTGAACTATGTTATTATTATCTCTCCATGGATAGATGTTTTTTCTGGATAATCACTTGTTGATGATGCATGGACTTTAAACAGAAATGTTATTGCCTGGAGGAAAAGTCGATACTACAACTTATCTTACACTTTAACTATAACATGGCCACATTAAAATCCTATGATTGAAAGTTTTTAAAGTATCCCAAGTTTGTGAAATATCCTGTATTCCCTAAATTTAGGAATAATGCATGAATAAAATACATAATCGTCCTAACATTACCACCAAAATTACAGTGAACAATATATTTATTCAGTCATTGGTTTTCAAAAACTAAAAGTATGTATTATGACAACACCTGAGAGGGAGGAGGAAGAGAGTGAGGGAGTGAGGGTGGGGGACTGGGGTTTACGAGGGACTACGTTGTTGTCACATCTCGGAGAAGGCGGAGCGGAAGTATTGCAGGGGACTGTACTTTGCATTTGTTTGGCGTGATTTAGTTCTAGCCTCTAGGTATACAGTATACAACAATGTGCTGTATTTCATACGTTTGTCAACTGTGTGTGTGTGTGTTCACTTCAGTATGTAAGATTAAAGAATAGGTATACATTTTTTTTTGTCATTGGCTTATTAATCTTTGAAATAGATTTGTTTGGCCCCCACTGATACAAATCCTTGATCCAGGCCTATATAAGTATATAAATATTTATAAATCGGAATAAAAATCTCACAGTTAAGGATTATCCTAAACCAATCTGAGAAATGGGGAGAGTGTTCAGTGACGATCCTACCGCAAGTAATGTATTTGGCTCGACCCAGTTCTTTTGAAGGTGACTTATCTTTTCAGAGTGATGGCGTTATTACCTGTCTCAATGCTCTCGCCTGGACGAATGTTTTTATAAAATTTGCATCATTATTGAAACTTAGTCCCAAATAATTTATTTAATGAATTTCTTAAATCAGTAAGAATTAAAAAGGAATTAGACATAAGATGACGTACATTGCCCTGCCAAAACAATTTCGCCATCTTGTCTTCTGCAAAGTTCAACATGATGACTAAAGACCGGAAGTTCAGGCACTAAAAAACAGTGAAATAGGCAGGCAAAAAGGCAGAATAAAACATGGAAATAGGTAAAAAAAGGCATTTATTTTTAAATCGAAATTCATTAAATAACATGAGCTAAAACTATAGGTAAGACATCTCCATACATTAATAAAATAATGCTAAATAAATCTATGAAGTATAGCTTTATTCATTTGATTGGTTACACATTACAACAAGCATTTTTTCCAAATTTTCAAACGTTAGATTATGTCTACGATCAGTTAGCAAGTGTTTAAGAAGGGAAAATGATCTTTCAACAACAACTGATGTGATTGGTACATACTTAAAACATGCTATAATTTCTGAGTTTAGATTTGAAACGTCTACATCACCATCTGCTTCAAGGACTTTTGCAATGTTCTTGATTTGAGCTAGGTCAGCATTACCTGAAATTACTTTTTCACACTTCTGCTGGACAATTTTACCTGTGGCACCGAAACTTGATTAATTTCCTCAACTACGTTTATAAAAATGCCCAATGCATTTACCAAGGTTTGGTTTCTTTCTTCCAGTGAAGTTATTGCAAGTGGTAAATTTGAAAAGTTGGCATTAATGAATGCAAGATCATTTTGCAATGACTTCTGCATGAGAGATTTCATAATCTTGATAGAAGATGCATCCTCTTCATCAAAACTTTCTACAATGCTCTGTACTGTGTTGTAATTTTTACAATAGTAAAGTGCGGCATTTATCCAAGTTCCCCATCTTGTCAGTACTGGCTGAGGTGGCAGTGCTAATCCCGGTGCCTTTTCCTTGAAAACCTGGACTCGTGAAGGAGCTTTGAGAAATACCTTCTTTCCATTTGAAATCATCTTGTCAACATCAGAGAATAATCTTCGTACCTTTTCAGAAACTCAGTGGAGTGCATGAGCTAAGCACGTGAGATGTAGCATTCTGGGGAAAATAATTTTTAAAGCCCCAGCTGCTTTTTTCATGTATGGAGCTGCATCAGTTATGAAGAGAAGAACATTATTGTGCTTTATTCCTTCAGGCCATAGTAATGCAAGTGATTTGGTAAAAGTCTGAGCAATAGTTGAGCTGTTTGTTTTATCAAGTAGCTCTGATGCTAACAAATAGATTTTTGAGGGTTGGTCACTCTTCATAGTTCCAACTATTACATTGGCAACAAACCTTCCAACAGAATCGGTTGTCTCCTCTATTGATACTCAAATGTATTTGTTCTTAACTCCATCTCTAATATTTTGAATAACAATCCGATAGATGTCTTCTACATAGGTCTTTCTTAATGACGACTCGCTAGGAATGCGTTCATTTGTGTACTTCTCCAAGAATTTTCTCAGAGACGGATTTTCTAGTTTCCACAAGGGACTGCCAGCATCAACAAATGCTTTGCACAAGTCCATTGAAAATTGTGACTTACGGCTGGAGCCAGCAACGTAGTTAGTAAGTAGGCATGACTGCTCTCCTCCAAGCTTCCGTTTGTCAGCGGCACTTTTGTGTTTAGCTGTCTCTATATGTTGGATCACGAAGTATTTCTTCTCTGAATTTACTGCCTTTTCACAAGCTTTACAGAATAATATAGAGCCGTCAGTGGAGAACACACTGCTCCCAAATTGCTGAACATAATCATTTAGTTTCTTAGAAGAAGATGCTTTAACTTTAGGCATTATCACACGTGCTCACTCATGCAAACAAACAGTGACTGAAAACAAATATGCAGTGCTGCCATATGTACGACATCTGGAGAAGTGGAGTTGCCAATTAATCATTAGAAGTTGCTAAATGTGATAATTTGGTAAACAAAAAACGAAACTCTTCATTCAAAACAGGTGGAATAGGCAAATTAGGCTCTTCATATCGAAAAAAAGCATTTTCACCCAAAAATGAGTAAAATAGGCAAAAAAAGGCATTTATGGCATTTTGCCTGAACTTCCGGTCTCTAATGATGACATACTGTATACCATAATGGTAAATCAAATGTTTACACAAAACATCTTTCATAAATAAGGTGTTCACATCACCGATATAACAAAAACACGCGGCCATTTATGAGGGTCTTATCAAATGGGATTAAGCTTATTATCCGGCTTATCAGATAGGATTAGGGTTATTAGAGGAATGTGGGTAAATGGACAAGGAAGGGATTGGTCAAGTCCGTATAAAAGGCTCTTATCTGATGGGATTAACCTTATTAGCAGATCCGGAGAAGTAATGAAACGTATTTTAAGTGTTTTCAAGAGTATTTTAACTATATTTACTTATTTATTGTTATTTATGTTTATTTATGTATTTATTCATTTATTTATTCAATTTTGGAACGGAAAAGGGGTCGTATGAATTTATTCATTTAATTTAATTACTATATATGCATATATCTACATATAGTTGGGAATAAGAGGACGAGAAGATGGTACATGCTATATTTATTAACACACCTTTCGGAAAAAATTCAGTTTTCATCATCAGTGCTAAAGAGTTAAAACAAATAAATATGGTGAATAAAAAAATTTCTACAGTTTCAGTTTCTACATTTATGTAGTCATATGATACTAATAAATTAAAAATAGAAGGTATATAAAATGTAGAGAGGTAAAATAATGGTTAAAATATACACAAAGGTTAAAAGGTGAAAGAATATTGAAAACGATATGTTACCGAGTTATTATAGGGGCGGTAATCTGATTGTATAAAGGTTGGGAATGGTTGAGCGTTGAAGTGTCCATATTAGAATTGTTCGTAAGCCAAAGAGAGTGATAGCAGATTTCCTTTGCAGTGGTGAGTCAGAAGAATTTGTCTAGCTATGTTTTAGTTGAAAGCAGAACTATAGCCGTTGAGGGTTGGTTTCATACTAAGGATTAGTGTTGCCACTGGAGAAGATGAAAAAAGCCAAGATGGTCTGGCAAAAAAAATCCAAGATAGATCAAAAAACACCCAAGTTTTACAATAAAGCATACAAATAACTGTCGGTCTTAATATTAAGGTTAGAATATCAATTAGCACAATTATCGGTTCTTTTGCATTATCCTCCCAACACTAATTTTTTTATATAATGTTGGTTTGGTTTTGGTTATGGTACTTTATTTTCCTTCCATTATAAAAAAAATTAGTGTTGGTATTAGGTTAGGTTAGGTTAGGTTTGGTTAGGTTAGGTTACGGTAAAAACAGCCCGCCGCAGGCGTTAGCCGTTATAAAAAAAAATTAGTGTTGGGAGGATAATGCAAAAGTACCCAATTATCTCATCTACGATATAAAGTTGAAATTATGTAGAAAGACTTTATGTGCTTAGTTTTAATGATGTTAATCTGAGAGAACACCCCCTCAATACACGTAGAAGAATGTGGCAAGACCAAAAGACCACACATAAATTTTGAAAGTTCATCAAATTTAGTGTGATTATTGCCGTCTTTAATCCCTAGCAACATCGCAAATGTGACGTCAAGTGATTATGTTGGGTTTGATTCCAGATAATAGATGCCGCTAATATTTCAGTAAGGAACCCTCTATCAGTACCTCAATATAATAACCTTACATGATATGAATGACTAAAAAAAAACCAAGATTCGTGGAATTTTCGTAAAAATCTCCAAGAAGCCAAGATCGGAGCAAAAAAACCCAAGATCTAGTGAAAAAGCCAAGGTGTGACAACATTGCTAAGAATATCTAGGGATTCGAGGATGCGGAGGTCGATTCTTTGGTATGCTGAGTTGATAATTTTGAAGTTGGTGGAAAGCAGTGGGTGGATGTGGAGGTGGCAATGAGCCCTTATTTCTGATTTGGATGATTTATTTAAAGGTTGTCGTGTTCTAGTAGAAATGCTGCGATGTCGTCCACTCTTGTTGGATATTGGCGAATGGTGCTGCCAATATAATTCGCTTTGCAGCGAATACAGTTTAAACCAGTGGTGCACAAACTTTTTTGATGTGAGGGCCAAGCGAAGAAAATAACTAAATGTATTAGCCTACTTACTTTCCATCTAAGTCATAAATTGGGTCACTTTTATATTCTAACTTTTTCATTGAATTGAAAAGACCCGTGGGGCCACTGAAAAGACCCGTGGGGGACACATTTGGCCCGCGGGCCAGGGTTTGTGCATCACTGGATTAAACAGTATATAGTGGACGAGATAAGGGGCTGGTTTTTTTTATTTATGGTTGAAATATGATTCAGTGCTGTTATTGTTGGTGAATACAAATTGAAAGTTAATTTGAGGGTAGAGGGGTGAATAGGTGGCGAAATTCTGATTGTATTTTGCAACTAATATAGTCGTAATAGGGAAAAGAAAAGTATTATATGTCTTTATTAACGGTGGGAACTTTAAGGGGGGGGAGATTAATAAATGTTGTTAAGAAAATTTCTAGTTAAAGATTGTAGTAAATGTTTAGGGAAAGCGTTATTAAGGTTGAAATTATGAATGAATTCTATTTCATTATGGAAGGATAAGTAGGAAAAACAAAGTTAATAAGCACGGTGGATTAAGATTTTAATGCTATTGATTTTATATAGTGAAGAGATGTGACTTAGGTAATTAGTATCTAGGCCTGTGTATGTGAGTTTCCGATATAGGGGTGCTGAATTACTGGGAAAGGTTACGTGAATTAAATTTATATTTTCTGAAAAGATCTCTCTTCTTCTTTCCACTTCTTTACACTTGGAAAATAATGGAGGAACTTTTTCCTAATCTTACTTCGAACCCCTCTCACTACTAAAACAACAGTGGAAAGAAGAAAAGGGAGAATGTGTCGTGTTCCCAAATTAAAGGCTAGACAGGGAAGTCCTTAAAATATAGCTTTCCTCGCCAGCTATCTGCTAAGCAGATGGAACCAACTTTGAGATAGAGTCTAGGCCCTAGGGTTTAAAGCTAACCAAGACAGCTACATTCAGAACCTCAATATACGCAATAAACGCGTTGCATTTGCATCAAATTCAATTCACATCAAATAAAAAGGGTAACTATTGTATTTTTAGCCAAGATCTAAAACTTAAACCTCAACTGGGAACTTTGAGCGTCCACTGTCAAGGCACTTAACACGTCTGTTTAATGTGGTCCAATTTAGAATGGTTCCCTGAAATAACTTTTATGGAATACACAAAACCCTTCCGTCTGAAAGTTGGGTTCTATCTGCTCAGCAGTTAGTTGGTAAGGGAAGATATATTTTGGGGCCTCTTTGTTAGTGACCCGTTGCCCACGTTGGGCTTCCATCATGAAAAAGAAAAACTTCAGTATTTATCATTTATCATTACTATAGTGGATTTAATATCCCATATGAGTCCCTTTTTCCATGCACATTAGGTGTGTATATCCCATATGAGTCCCTTTTTCCATGCACATTAGGTGTGTATATTCCATATGAGTCCCTTTTTCCATGCACATTAGGTGTGTATATTCCATATGAGTCCCTTTTTCCATGCACATTAGGTGTGTATATTCCATATGAGTCCCTTTTTCCATGCACATTAGGTGTGTATATTCCATATGAGTCCCTTTTTCCATGCACATTAGGTGTGTATATTCCATATGAGTCCCTTTTTCCATGCACATTAGATGTGTATATTCCATATGAGTCCCTTTTTCCATGCACATTAGGGGTGTATATTCCATATATTCATAATTGTTAATACAATTATTTAATTATTTTAGGCTTATTTAATCGTTTCGTTTGGGACCTGCGCTGCGTAACCGTTTTTGCGCACCGCCCGAACCGCCTACCGGACCACCCGTTTCGTACCTGAAAACGACCGGAACTGCCGGAACAGCTTAACATAACCTCACCTATCTAACCTACTACTGAATACAGGATGATATTTGTTTCAGTTCGTTTTTAAAATTTTATACAGGTACATTTATGAAATCTAACGTCAACTAACCTAATCTAATCCAATCTAACCTATCCTAACCTCTCTCTCTCTCTCTCTCTCTCTCTCTCTCTCTCTCTCTCTCTCTCTCTCTCTCTCTCTCTCTCTACGCCAATCCCAAGTCGGACTACTCGATGTTGGGTAGTAATATCGAGGTGACTGATTTAGAAAAGGACTTGGGTGTGCTAATTAGCAGCGATCTTAAGTTTACGAAACAGTGTGTAGAGGTGGAAAAGAAAGCCCAGAAACTATTGGGTTATATCAGGAGGCAATTTCAGTTTCGGAACAAGGAGATTGTGCTCTCACTGTACAATTCCCTTGTTCGGCCGCACCTGGAGTATGCTGTGCAGTTCTGGTCGCCCACCCTCAAGAAAGATATTGAGAGGCTGGAGCGAGTGCAGGCGAGGGCCACAAAGTTAATCCCTTCCGTTAGGCATATGGGCTACAATCGACGGTTACGCGCCCTGAACTTGTTTTCGCTTGAAACTCGGAGGCTGCGCGGTCAACTGATCGAGGTTTTCAAGCTCTTACGCGGGTTCAACGATGTCGATTTTAGAAGTATGTTTAGTTTAAATGATAACCCAACTCGCAACAATGGTTGGAAGTTGGATTTGAAACGGTTTAGGACTAGTGTATGTGGGAATTACTTTACGTATAAGATCTGTGACACATGGAACAGGTTACCTTCGGAAGTTGTGAACAGTTCCTCTGTGGATCAGTTCAAGAAAAGGGTAGACAAATCTTGCACACTATTTGAGTGTGTACAAAATTTTCCCTGGCACAACTTCCCTGAGAGGTTGTTTCCAGTCAAAGTGTAAATGTGTTTAAAATAGGCTAGACAAAGTACTGAACACACTCATAGTTTAAGATTAAAACCTCAGAAAACTCTGCAGGAGTTCGCTTGCACGGTGTCTCTGTGAGCAAGCTAAATATAGAGCTATTTATATATTCTCCACTTTCCTGTAAAATTTCCTTGGCTACTTTTCCAGGGTCAAGGTATTTTCTTCAACCTTTTCCGTACCTGCCTCTGGCAGGGAGGGAGCGGAGGGTGGGGAGAGAGCCTTCTACTTTTCTATCCAGTTTTCTACTACTATTAGGATAGTTGAAACAAAATAAACTTTTAATAACAGGAACCTCTCAGAGTGGACCGAAAGGTCTTTGAGGCTTCCTCTTGTCCTTGTCCTTGTAACTCTTTCAGGTTACCTTCGGAAGTTGTGAACAGTTCCTCTGTGGATCAGTTCAAGAAAAGGTTAGACCAAATCTTGCACACTATTTGAGTGTGTACAAAATTTTCCCTGGCACCCGTTGCCATTGGTACCTCCTCGGTATGGGCCGCAAGGCCTTTTGAGGTACTTCTTTTCCTTGTAACTCCTTGTAACTCTCTCTCTCTCTCTCGCGTTTTGTTAATTATATACTTTTTAGGATCTTTAATTAAAAATCACGTCAAACTGCATTAATTAAGTCACATTAATTACATTTATTAAACTCATCCCAACCTTTTTTCAAAAAAGTTTTCAATTAGAAAACTTTTTAATTTTAACAATTAAAATTTTACATTTTCATATTGGCAATAAAAATTCAGAGAACAGCAACAGATAAATGATCATTAAAGAGAACCCCATACATGACATATTATATACGCAAAGCCATTACATGATATATATATATATTTCGAATTTTTTTATATAAATTCTAATATCCGCAGACATCTGTATCAAATAACATTTTAAATCAATAAAACAAAATTTTGGTAAGGAAAAAAAGGTGTTGCAATAAAATTGGGAATTACGTTCTTATGAACTTCGTTACAACGAGTTTGACTAGTTCACATTTCATTCCAAAGATTTTATATCAAGAATAGCTTTCTATTCGAAAATGTATAGTTACTATCAGGGCATAAATGGAAAAAAAAACCTACTGATCAGAACGAACATAGCACAAACAAAAGAACAATTTTTAGCACAATTTAGAATCTCTATATTATATATATATATATATATATATATATATACACCTTTCAACCTTCCATTTGTTGCGTGAGATGATTCCTCATTTCACGAAGGTCAAGCTTGTCGCCCCTCCTCTCGAGTCGGCCTGGTGAAGTAGAGAGTTGGTTTCTTGTACTCTCCACCTCACATAGCCAGTACGCCCGGCTCATCGGGGATTGTTCTGAGCCAGGCGTCTAATCTTCTTTTGAAGATGTCCACTGCAACACCATTCGTGTTCCTTAGGTCTTTGGGCGGCTGATTAAACAGTTTGGGTCCTCTCACAACAAAACTATTTTCTTTCAGGGTTAAGGATGTTCCCTTAGCCCTGTTCAAAAATCAACTTTTTCTTATTTTCATAGGTTTCTGTACTTTTTCCCATGCTTTTTGACCTGAAAAGGCCGAAAATCACAACCATTTTGACCCAGGTTGTTGGGAAGCATTGCCGCATGGAGCTTTAAGTTTTCTGCCTTGAAATCGGCCAAAAGCACCAGTTCCGGGGTCCCTTGAATCATGTTTTGCACTATAACTTTTTATCTAAACAAGATAGAGCAACAAAATAGGCACCAAATTAAAGTGTTTTTAATCCTCTTTCTAACTTATACAATTATGATAGTCTTGGAACAAGAAATGGCACATTGGTACATACAAAGATTTCAGAAATATCACAAAATTCGTTTTCTCACACTCAAGGCAGACAAGGCGCCTTATTCATGACACAAATTTGAGATTAACATTTTGTCACAAGTCTAATCGATCAAGAAGTGAAAGCATTACACGATGATTAATTTCATAATGACATTTACACAGTCAGTTGTTGAGAGTTTGTTTCTTGAAGCTGTCAAAGCGGCGTCTGTTGAACTCCACAGCTTGAAGGAGATAGTCCCTTTGCTTGGCATCTGTTGTTATGACATTTGCAAAGTCGCTCATCATCTTGACACCACGTTCAGCAATGTCATTCACCGCTTTCAGATTCTTAACATAGTCCAACGCTTTTCTGTAGTCCTCATTCTGTGGCCAAGACGTGACAGGTTCCAGAAGCCACTCGGATCCAATGTTCAGTGTGTCCAGCAGGAAATGTGATTCTGGGCCAATGAGATCAACCAGGGTGGTCTTAGCTGTGACTCTCTGGAATAGAGGCTTTCCTGTTCTGAAGCTGTCTGGCTTCTCAGTGGCATGTAACTGGGCAGCAATGTCGTGCTTCAATGTGTCACTCAATCTACTGCTGAACAGGGCAAATGGCACGACTTCCTGCGTCAGGTACCATTTGTGGTTTTCCATCTTATTAAGTACTGCATCAGCAAGCTCTGGGTCAGTTTTCTTGTACTTCAACATGTCCTGGATTAGACTTAGATCATTCACGGGAGCATCTGCAGCAGACATTGACATCATCCATACAGGAGTGTAGAACAGCGCAAGGAAGGTGTTGAGTCTTTCCAGCTTTGATACAGTGTCTTCGTCGTACTCAAGTTGATCTGCAAACATCAGCATTTTCATGGAGTACAGGTTTCTGGCCATCCATCTGGCCTGGTGAATGGCGCCTGGTCGACTCCAGTGAATACCTCGAGGAGGCGTTCCTCCAAGAACAATGACTGTCAGTTCAGCCATTTCCCTGTAGTCGGCTCTTGGAAGCCTTTCTGCTGTTAGAATGTCTTGGAGTATTTCTTCACTGTTCTCTTCTTTTCCTTCAGCCATTTGCTGTTGATAGCCAGCATCTTTGGGTTTTCCTTGGACAAGTCCGTCCAAACATCCTTCAGATGCTCAAACCAGGGATTATCTGGCCCTTCATCTTCCCAAACAGCTTCTCCCAAACTGCTCCTACTAGGATTTCCAGGATGTGATGTCGACAGGCCAGATAAAACACCTTTTTGTTCAGCATTTTCTCTAGCAGTTTGGCAGCTCCTCTGTGAACTCCACTGTTACTGGATGTAATGTCAAAAACAAGGGCAGTAACATTATCCGTAAGTTCCCATGTCTCCAGTAAATCCATTGAAGCCTCAGCCTGAGCTGTGCCAGAAGAATTGTCGATGACAGGTACTCCCAATAACTTTCCTTCAGTGTATGAAGGTGGACCAGACACTAGCACAGCTAAAGTCTCTGAGGTACTTCCAGGTTCACTGCCCAAGACATCTTTGAGCAACTTTCCATCCCAGTGTAAGGCAGCGTACTGTGGGGGGTTTTCACAAAACTTGGACATGTGACTCTGGCTGATATTATACCTGGACAGCATTCTGTTGCGACGTGTTGTTGAGGTTGAGATGACGAAGTTATCCAGATCAACCCCTCCAGCTTTCAAGGTGGCAGAAACCATGGCAGTAACTTGATTGTCTGATAAACCAAGACGATCAGCTGTATTGCAGATGACATCACATTCCATGACCTTCCTTGGAAACGTCAAAGTCACACTAGTCACAGTGTCTTGATGGTGAGAACATCCAGGACGAGGCTGATGGTATCCATGTCCTCTGTGTTAGCGTCGTTGTCAGTTGAGTCACCCCAGGTAATGTCATCCACATGAACAACTGCCTCTTTTCTGCTGCAGCTGTAAAATAGTACAACATGTTAAGACAGTAATTGTTAAGTACATGCTAAATATCGTAATGGAGTAAAACTTAAAACTTTTTGTGACGTTCAAAGTAATTAGTTTTACCTTGTTCTTGTCTATGCTGCAGTCTTTCATTCCTCGCTGCTTGCTGCAGGGATCTTGTCTCAAAAATCTTGTCATGACCAGACATATGACCTTTCCTCTCAGTCTTTTGGTCTTCGTAGAACCTGATATCCTCATCTTTCTTCTCTCTGGATAACAGTCTGTTGCTCTGTATTTCCTGGATTGCATCTGGAGCTCCTATATCGAACAGGCTGTCTAATTCCAGCACAAATGCTCCTCTTTTTCCTCCAGGGTTACTTGCTCTTCCTTTGCTTTTCACCAGAGCACGATGTTTCTCATGTAGTTTCATGAAGAGCTTCATTGCGTTGTACTTGGTCATTGTCTTGATCCTAGCCATCTGCCAGAATGGGATGATAGATTCAACTGTTTCATATGCAAGGTCTTGAACCATGGGCCTCCCTGCATTTTCCGGTAAATTCTGAAGATTAAGGAAATACTGGAACGCCTGTCTGTTGGTGGGAAGCTGGGAACCACTGATAAAAGCTGAAGGGTATCCAACCAGGAAAGTTTCAGTGAGAGATCTGGTAGATGGCCCAGTTGACACCTGCCTGTGGACAGTACGTGGAGGTTCTGAGATATCAACTGTGCGCCCACGGAGCTCCCTCAGCTCCTTGCTTAATGCCATTGTGAAGTTGTAACTTGTAGATGGTTTTCTAGATTCTGATTGAGTTTCTGTTGTTTCCTGAAAAATGATAGATAATTATTATTATTATTATTATTATTATTAATTATTATTTATTATTATTATATTATTATTATTATTATTTATTAATTTATGCTCTTTCATTTGATACCTAATTTGTTGCTCTATCTTGTTTAGATCAAAAGTTAAAGTGCAAAACATAATTCAAGGGACCCCGGAATTGGCGCTTTGGCCGATTTCAAGGCAGAAAATTTAAAGCTCCATGCGGCAATGCTTCCCAACATCCTAGATCAAAATAGTTGTGATTTTCGGCTTTTTCAGGTCAAAAAGCATGGGAAAATGTACAGAAACCTATGAAAATAAGAAAAGGTTGATTTTTGAACAGGCCTAAATTGTTCCCTGTCTAGCCTTTAATTTGAGAACACGACACAGTCTTCTTTTTCTACTTTCCACTGTTGTTTGGGGAGTTACAGGGTTCAGAGTAAGATTAAGGACTAGATAATTAAAACCCACTCTAATAGACAGAGTTTATTTCCACGACAGTCGTGGAAATAAACTCTGTCTATTAGAGAGGGTTTTAATTATCATATTTTGACCTTCACGTAGAAAAAAGTGAAGTTTTTTGCATTTATTAAGGACTAGTTTCTCCATTATTTTCCAAGTGTAAATAATGGTGTGTATCTCTCTTCTCCTTTCCAGTGAATACAGGTTTAATTCGCGTAGCCCTTCCAAGTAGTTTAGTTCTTTGTACCCATTAATCTTGGCTGTGAAGCTTCTCTGAATCCCTTCTAGTTGTCTAATGTTTTCTTTTTTATATGTGCATGTTAGGACCGAGCAATATTCCAATTTGGGTATGATCATTGCTTTCAGTAGAAGAATCATTATATTCCTATCCCTTCGTTTAAAGGTTCTCAGTATCTGCCCAGTTACTCTTTTTGCTTTGTTTACTGCTATCTTATTTTATGTTTCAAATTTCGCATCATCAGTCATTACAACCCCTAAATCTTTTGCTTCAGAATTTCTCTGAATTTCCTGTCCATTTGGGTATAATATTCCATGGATTATATATACACACACACACACACACACACACACACCATATATACTGTATGTATGTATATATATATATATATATATATATATATATATATATATATATATATATATATATATATATACACACACACACCATATATACTGTATATGTATATATATATATATATATATATATATAATCTCTACACACACACACACACCATATATATACTGTGTATATATATATATATATATATATATATATATATATATATATATACCGTATATATGTATTGTCTGAACTGTTACTTCATTGCTTGCCTTCAGAGAATATTATCAATCAAACTGTCGCATATCATCCTAGCAACATCTTCAACGGTGAAAGATTCTCTCCTGTTGCGCAAAACATCATGCTCATGGCTGTAAATAATTTGACAACCAATAGATGTCAATGAGAAAATTCTCCGTTCAGCACATTCGTGGATTGCTCTACCGCAGAATTTCGCGTGCACACGCACTTTCTTACGAAGAGGGACCATTTCAATCGTAAGCTCATCAAGAGACCAATAACTCGGAAACTATCTGTTTCAAATTTGTCCGTCCAGTTTGTATTCGTCTGTCTGTTTTAATCGGAAAAGGCCTTAGAGATGCGTTTATCTCAATTCTCTCTGCCTTCGAATCAGTGCTGTTGTGACCAAACCCTGTCACTGGTATTCGCTGTTCATCGGGAACCTTCAAGACACTCGAGCTCCGTCGTTGCTCTTCGCAACGGTCAACTAGATTATGTGGAATCGAAACGTAACTTAGTCACTCTTCGATCAAACCCTTCAAATTGTGATTATATAATTTGAAAAATTGGTAGAATGATTTGTTTTAGTGTTCTCATAAAACAATACTGTGAACCGGGAATCAAGACTTTTCACTGTAACAACTATAAGACCACTGTAGGCTTCAAATCTAACCATAATTTGCTCTGGCCAAAAAAAAAAGACAATATATATATATATATATATATATAGTTTTTAATGCTGGAAGCAGCGGTCAAGGAAGAATGCCCGCAGAAACGCCCCCAGCCCCAATAGAATAAAAAGAGAGTTGGAATTAAGTTTCAAGATTTTCGAGACGCCTGGACACTCTATGTTTGAAAGATTGGAGGTTATAGAAAGGGGGGAAAGATGGATCGAGGAAGATTGTTCCAGAGCTAACCGGTTCAGTATATTAAAGGTTGAAAAAACCGACTAACCCTCGTGTTAAAGAGTTGGACAGAAAAGGATTGAAAACGTATCGAAGGTCTGGTACTGCGTGCTCTCCTTAAAGGAGGAGGCATGTAGTTGGAGAGATCAGAAAAGCATTGTCCGTTATAATAGCGATAGTAAAGAGAGTGAGGCAACATTGCAGCGAAGAGAGAGGGATTGAAGACAGTCAGTAAGAGGCGGGGAATTGATGAGACAATAAACCTTTGATTCCACCTGGTGAAGTAGAGCTGGGTGGGATGAGCCACCGCACACATGACAAGCGTACTCCATACAGGGGCGGACGAGACCCATATACAGAGCTAGCAACTGAGTGGAGGTTAAGAAACTGCGGAGCCGGTACAGCACATCTAACCTCTTAGAAGCTGTTTTAGAAAGAGAGTATATGCGATCTCCCCAAGAAAGATCACGAGAAGAGGAAAGATTGAATTGTGTATTGTTGAAAGTAAGGGGAGAGTCGTGTGGAATATTGTGACGAGTAGACAAATGAAGGAACTGAGTTTTTGAAGCATTAAAAGCTACGAGGTTTTCTCTGCTCCAATTAGAGATAGAAAGATCAGAGGTCAGGTGCAACACAGCCGTCCCTTCCGAATCATGGAGTGACTGTTGAGAGGAGCGCTTTGTGAAGTGGATGGAGAAGTGAAGAGTGAAATCATCGGCATAGGAGTGGATAGGACAGGAAGTGCGACTTAAAAGATCATTGGAAAATAAAAGGAAAAGAGTGGGTGACACTACACAGCCCTGAAGAACACCATTATTAATAGCTTTAGGAGAAGAACAGTGACCATCTACAACCGCAGCTATAGATCGACCAGAAAGGAATTCAGAGATGAAGACACAAATAGAAGGATAGAAACCGAAGGAGGGCAATTTGGAATTTAAGGATTTGTGCCAGACTCTATCAAAAGCTTTAGAGATGTCTAGCGCAATCCGAAGTGTTCACCGAAATCCCGAAAGGAGGATGACGAAGAGTCAGACAGATATGCAAGAAGATCGCCAGTCGAGCGTTCCTTGCGGAACCCATACTGACGAGCTGAAAGAAGATTGTGAGAAGAGAGGTGTTTAAGAATCTTCCTATTAAGAATAGATTTAAAAACTTTAGAAAGGCAAGAAATTAAAGCAGTTGGACGATAGTTGGAGGGTTGAGAGCGGTCGCCCCTCTTTGGGAGACGCTGGATGAAAGCGAACTTCCAACACGAAGGAAAAGTACCAGATGAAAGACAAAGACGAAAGAGTTTGCCTGGGCAGTGTATCAGCACAGAAGCACAGTTTTTGAGAAGAAGTGGAGGGACACCATCAGAACTAGTACATCTTCTTAGAGTTGAGCCCAGATAGGACAGGAAAAACATCTTTGGAGAAGATTTTATTTCAGACATAATAAAGTCACAGGGAGGAGGAAATGGAGGAACAATACCGGAATCGTCCACGGTTGAGTTGGAGGCGAAAGTTTGAGCGAAGAGTTCAGCTTTGTCAGGTGAAGAGAGGCAACTGAGCCGTCGGAATGGAAAAGAGGATGGAAAGAATAGGAAGTTAAATTGTTGGAGACGTTCTTGGCTATGTGCCAGAAAGGTTTTTTTTCTCATTTTTGTCGGATGAAGGAATTTTTGGCGAGTCGAAGGACAGATTTTGTACGATTCCGGGCAGAAATATAAGCTGAGCGAGAGTCAGGAGTTGGATGGCGACTGTACCTTCTGAAAGCACCCTCTCTGTTGCAAATAACATTAGAACAAGCAAAGTTAAACTAAGGTTTTTTTTGAATAGGTAGTAAGAATACAATTTGGAATGCACGCCTTCATGCCCAAGAGAATCACCTCCTTGATGCGCTCAGCATACTCGGTGGAGCCCCAGCTATGGAAGCAATAATCATTCAAGTACTGCCTACGCTCCTCCCAATCAGCGGCGCCGAAGTGCCAAAGGCGCGTCCTCTTGTGAGGATCCAAAGGCCGAACTGGATCTATAGGACACGAAACAGCTATAAGACTGTGGTCGGAGGAGCACTCTCTCTTTCAAAAGAGCAGATGTATGGAATGCAATTCCTACGCATATCAGGCAGGCTTCACCACAGAATGTATTTTACAAATCACTAAAAAAGCACTTCATTAGCACTACTGATGTATAAGTTCACTACTGCCATTTTTATCATCGTATTCAATTATTTAAAATATGGTAATTTCATTAATCACTTATAATTTCGTAATCTATTATTATTATTATTATTATTATCATTATCATTATTATTATTAAGCAGTATTTATTTTCTACTCGGTATTCAATAAATCATTTAATTTAAAATTATGTGGTTTCACATTTATTTATGTCATTGTAAATTGTTAAAGTTCTGTATATCTTTTGTCAATAAAGGTTGTTCTGTACTCAATATTTACTCTTGTAATTGCTGCTATTGTTATTATTTTTTGTTGTCTCTACTACTATTAGTTGTCACTTTCACTGTTTTATGTAATTTTGTCTAGCAAATATACAATAAATCATTTAATTTAAAATCGTGTAACATTTTGTAAACTTTATATTATTATTATTATTATTATTATTATATTATTGGTTTTTGTTGTCTTTTATTATTACTTGCCACTTTCACTATTTTTATGTAATAATATGGTAAATGCCATTAATTTTGCCTAAAAAGCCTCCATGCTTCCAAAGACATATTTAGACGAGAGTACTGTGAATATATTAATGGCATAACAAATATCTAAAAACTGTAAAACTGTCACTTGTATTCTTTTTGGAATAAACATTTAAGAAGAAATGTTAAAAGATGTAAGAAAATTTAAAGATAAGTGAAAGTTTTAAAGCAAATAAAGAAGAAAGATTGAAAGGGAGGAAAGAAATGTAAAGATAAAGTGACAATTTTAAAGAGGAGGAATTCCGAGTCAAAATTTTGCAATATTTCTACGCTCCAATAAATGTTTCTAACTGGGGTTTTAAGGCAGTCCTAGCTGTTGGACAATGCGCGCTTTGTCTGGACACATCGCGTATTGTCCTCCCTCATTTGACGGAGTCCGAAATATATAAATAGTTCGGACTTTGACCAGCACCAGCTGGACAAAGTGCAGAATGTTCAATTGACTTTGGACACTCAACACGAATTCTTTCCTAATAGAATCGCTGTCGAAATACAACGAAATTATACGTCAAGCACAAGGACCAAGGCCCAAGGCCCAAGAAAATCTTATCTGATTACAGACGTCTTCGACGATTTGATATTTTAACTGTTGGTGATACCAAGAAGCTGATTAAGCCAGTGAATGAGTCAAATAAAGATATTCGATACTGCGTACACAATAATGAACTTTTCGATGTGATTCACGATACACATGTACAGACAGGACATGGTGGAAGGCGTAAACTTGAAATTCATTTGAAGTGTAAATACGTTAATGTGATCAGGGAGATAATTACAACTTGCCTTGAACTATGCTTGATTTGTAAGAAGAAACGTTCTCATCTTAAAAAAGGAACTGTTGTCAAACCTATGATATTCAAAGGGGTCAATGCCAGAGCGCGAGTTGATTTAATGGCCATGTAGATATGTAAGGAGGGGAGTATAAATATATTCTGAATTATCAGGATCACCCAACTAAATTTTTCATTCTTCGACCTCTCAAGACCAAAAGAGCTGCAGAATTTGCTTTCACACTTATTGATATATTTTGCATTATGGGTGCGCCCTCTGTTCTACAATCCGATAATAGTAGAAAGTTTGTAAATCGTGTAATCGAACAGTTAAAGGAAATGTGGTGACATCTGATTTTGTCAATTACAAAAAAAAAAAAAGCTTTCACTCTGGCATAAAGCAAAACCCATCTGAGGCAATGTTTGGCAGGAAAGCTCAGATTGAGCTGAGGTCATCAAAGTTACTAGAATCAGTGGTTGCTATAGTGATAACAGAAGAAGAATTAGAGGAGGTGTTGAACTCGGTTCATTTCAGTGAAGAAGAAATTCCGACTGCGTCTAAAAACTCTAATAATATTGAAGGAGAAGAAACAACAGAGAAAAATGCTCAAGACTTTCAGAATCAGCCTGAGTTGCATGAACTCAACCCTTTACCTGACACGTGTTATGTATATGATAAAGAGACTAAGGAGCTCGCACTTGCAAGAATTGTAGCTTAGAAGTATATGCCATATGTGGACAAAGTACTTATAATCAGTGGTGGGCACCGTTAACCAAAAAGTTAACTTCGATAACGATAATCCGTTAACCCCAATTTTTAACTCCGATAACGATAATCCGATAATTTTACTACAAAGTTAACGGAAGTTAACGATAATCCGTTAACGATAACTATTTCTTTACTAACATTTAAAAAAATCAAGGAAAAAAGCTTTAAAACCCATAGAAAATGTTTATTTATGCAAAATCCAACATAAATAGGTATTTAACTGTATTTTTATCAAGTTTTGCAACTTTTTTGCTTAATAACTTTTTTTTATTTTTAATAAAAAATGTACTGATTACATGTTTTGAAACCCGTTACCCTTGTAACCATTAACTAAATTTTAATTTACCAGAGAATTATTATGGCGGGAACTGAAAGGTAAAATTAAATTTTAGGCACATTTATTAAAGACTATGACACAATGTGCTGGTTGCCCTTCAGAAAGACCAACTTCTCAAAGTTAGGCCCAACCGCCAGTCTTGACCTCTTGGGCCTCAGGATGTCCTTGCCGAGAGAGAAGAGCCGTTCCACTGCGGCAGAGGACGGAATTGGCAGACTGAAGTTATGGCGGTTTGAATTCATTCGCGGAGCGGTGGTCTTCCGTGAATGACTCCTCGCAGTTAACGTGTTAACGGACTTTAACAGACTAAATATCGAGTTATCGGAAGTTAACTGGTCCGATAACGATAAATGGAAATTAACTTCCGTTAATAGTCCGTTAAAAAAAGTTAACTTCGTTAATTAACTGTTATCGGATTAACGCTTTAGTGCCCAACACTGCTTATAATGAGGAAGAAGGTTTTGGAAGTAAAGTTGTGTGTCATAACTGTGCCACGAAAATTACACTCACTGACAAGAAGAAGAAAGCCATTGAAAGCCTCCAGCACCAAGCGAAGAAAATGAAACTTCTACGTGATGCCAAATTCCCTCCCACCACGGAGGACATACACAATACACAATTACGGACACAGTTAGGTAGACCAGCCATGAGTGGATCCTAGGGTCTTTGTTGGTCTGAAACATTATAACATTATAATATTATATTCAGTGGTCAAGGTTTTACAAAATGTGGTTGCAAGTATGTTCAAAAGAAATGGGAGTGTAAGAAACAAAACTTGCTTCGTAACTCGAAGTGTCAAGGGTCCATCCCGTGTAATAATAAATAAGAACAAAAACACTGTGACATTTCACTGATACGTTTTGAATTAGCTTTTATGCTTGAAAGAGATTTGTAACGTTTGCAACTTAACTACTACTTAACTTTTAACATTAACAGAAATTTTTTTTTGAAAACTGAATGGATCTCATTTAATTTTCTTTACATTTTTACATTTAAAGTTCTAATAAAAAATTTACTTAAAGTTTAGTTTCTTTAAGGCTCAGTTCCCTTAATTAATTTCCTGAATGTAGTGAACACCTGGTCCAAGGTCAGTTGAACATTCTGCGTTTTGTCCAGCTGAGACTGGTCAAAGTCCGAACTATTTATATAGATCGGACTCGGTCAAATGAGGGAGGACAGTGCGCAGTGTGTCCAGACAAAACGCGTATTGTCCAACTGCAGGGCTTTGTCCGTTATATATATATATATATATATATGTGTGTGTGTGTGTGTGTGTGTGTGTGTGTGTGTATGACCAAAAGAATGATCAAGGCAGGAACAAACATTATTCAGATGTTTCATATTAACACTACATATCCCAAGGAACAAGCCTATCTCCCCTATATATATATATATATATATATATATATACACACACACACATATATATATATATATATATATATATATATATATATATATATTGTTTTCCAAACAGAATAATATGTTTATATAATCACGTACATACTTATAGTTAATTTATTGATTAAAAGTGTGAAGCATATTTAGAAATGCACTAAATAGCTTTATCATGCATCGATTGTCGGGCCGTATTTAACAATGAATTAAGGGGTTCAAACATCCCGAAATGTCTCGTGCGTTTTATATTTAACATCAATTTTATATTAGTATATTATTAATACCAGCCATAACTCCAAAATAATAAAATTGCCAAGATTACACCAATAATAATAACAATTATTTTTTTCCCGTATTCCAGGAAAGAGGAGTATTTTCCGAAAAAAATTATACAGTATATATATATAAAGAGAGAGAGAGAGAGAGAGAGAGAGAGAGAGAGAGAGAGAGAGAGAGAGAGAGAGAGAGAGGCTCAAGTAGCTTGGTATCGACTTGTACCTAGTCTCCCAGGGATAGAAAGGCGCTCCCACAATGAGCGACCAAGGTCGCGCAGTGTCCCCTTGGTACGGAACAGCCAGCTGTGGGATAGTGATAGAATTTAAGAAGTTCTTCCATGGGGCAGTTCAACGTTAAAACGTCCTGAAGGAGGCGATTAAGTCTGATCTCATGTCCTCACGGCACAAATCGTTCAGTGGCTCGAGGAAATGTATGTTCCTGTTATGCGTGCCTTGGTAGAGCTAGTTTCCGCCAAATAATAAGGCCGCCAAGACCGCTCACCAACTTTTCAGAGTTGTCACGAAGGGGGTTATTCGTCCTTGCCCCTAACGTACCAGAGAAATATTTTACTCATGTATTTTCACTCTGCAAAGACCAACAGAAAGTTGATTGTGATTTGTCTGAGTTATTTCGTGCAGGTCCCTGAGGACCTTAAGTGAGATGCGCGTACAAATGATGAGGCAGCGTTCCAGGCAATATGTGAACTTTTAGAGAAAATGAATCATTGCGTAGTTCATTAAAAAAAATCAGTAAAAATATTGGCTGCAGGGTTGTAGTCATTCAAAGAAGGCTGTGACTGAAGTATGTGGTTGCTTAGCGTCTTTCGTCCATTTCATCTGAGGACACTGAGAAAGGCGGTAACACCTTCCAGAAAGTGAACACCATTCAGAAAGTGGACTTGATCGAGCCAAATAAATTACGTGGAATCAGGGGCGTACCCAGGATTTGGTCAAAGGAGGGGAGGGAGGCGTGTGAGTAACTAAAACAAAGGTGTGTATATACCATGCGAGTATGTATATACATAAACATTTACTACAGCCAATATTCAGGTTTGACGAACTGCTTGCTGATGCTGCATAATCACTAGATGCACTTGGGACACCAGAATTTGAAGTCTTGGTCTGTGTACTATGTGCTACAGAAGATTGTTCAAAATTGTAAATTTGATTAAGTCTATATTTGGCAAATTTACTCTGATTATCAGCTTTATCCATATTTACCGTACATCACTCTCATTTTTCTTCTGAAATAATGATGAAGATCCATGATGGCAGCTCACTTCACAATGTACAAGTATACAATGCAGGTCACAGAAGCACTTGATAACAATTACAAGAATTACAAATCGCCAATACAGAGAGAGCATAGAACTAAACAGAACTAAAATCACGGTGAACAGCCCTAGTTTTAAGACTAATTGGCGGGTAAAAATCAACAGTCGCGGGTTGGCGAATATTTGACTGTTTTTAAATTCATATAACGTCTTTTTGACTATTAGCGGAAAGTTTGAATATTCAACAAATATAAATACTGTAAACTAAAACAAAGGTGTATATATATAATATATATATATATATATATATATATATATATATATATATATATATACACAGGGTGTCCCATAAGTCCGGCATCATAGGAAAAATAATAAAAAAGGCAAAACAAAAGCTTTTATTTACAGAACGTGCTCAATATGTCCACTATTGTCTTATTGTTCCGTAGCCCATTCACAAAATTCCATCCGCCGGTCGGGATCATCTTCGCTTAATTTCTGTAGGATCTGAAGTTTATATGGATGCCATTTGTGAGCCTGAAGAATGCGATGGATGCTACTTTTCGACACTCCTGTCTCGGCGGACAATCGCCGAAGAGACTTATTGGGACTTCTGTTAAAATGAGCCAGGATAGCAGTCGCTGTATCATCGTCAGTGGACCTCCTTGAAGGTCCACTGCGTGGTTTATCTTCTATGGATCCTGTTTCCTTAAACTTTGCAACAAGTCTGCTAGCACAACTCTGTGTTATTGGTTCGCGGGCTGGATGCAGTGTGTTAAATTCAGCAGCGACCTCTCTTTGACTCCGATTTCCTATGAGTAGAATTATCTGGATTCGTTCTTCCTTGCTCACAGACATTATGGCCTGTAGAAATAGAAAAATATGAATTTCTCCTATGATGCCGGACTTATGGGACACCCTGTATATATATATATATATATATATATATATATATATATATATATATATATATATAATATTATATATCATGAAAGCTTGGTTTGTCTGTTTTTGGGATGGTTTTTAAGCATGATTTGGCGGGTTTTCAATTTCTTACCTGGCAACATTGGCCTGGAATGACAGGTTTAGTATTAATATTTTATATTAATGCATTTATAATAATAAAAGGACGCGTGTGGGTGTGTGTGTGGGGGGGGGGGGGGGTCTGTCTGTCCCAGCCATAACTCCAAAATGGAAGCAGTTACAAACATGAAACCACACACATATTGATTAGGTCCGAGGTTGTGCACCTGGGTGTTAATAAATTAAATAATTAATTTTAAAAAATTAAATGACGTCATCAAGTTCATTACGTCATTACGTATATATATATATATATATATATATATATATATATATATATATATATATATATATCGAAACCTATGGTAAAATTGTTGAATACCCGGTTAGGTTCATTGAATGCCCGGTTAAGTCAACTGTACGCCCTTGACGATTGGTTAGGTTAAGTCGTGATATTTTCGCTACCCGTACGAAGGGCGGGTTCTCTGCTAGTGTAGAATAAATTCATAATAATTAAAAATGTATTCTTACTATAAAATATACAAACTAAAACAAAACCTGCTTATCTCTGTAACTGTATGTACAAACTTTAGTACATAGTTATAGAGATAAGCACATCAATAGATACTAGTACAAGGCCCAAGGGGGGGCGACCGCCTCTGTCCCCCCCCCCCTTCGGTACGCCCCTGCGTGGAATGAGCTCGTCACTGGATCCCCCTTCCCATTTCTCCAACTGGCTTTTGAATTTTTGGTTGGGTGTGTGTAGTGATTCGAATATTCTGAGATCCTTCAGTGCGTTCGCTAACACTAATAACACCCATGCGTTGAACGTACTCAAGGATCTCAAAATATTCGAAAACAACTACACTTACTTCGGAAACCCAGCTAAACACAGTCCTAACCCAGTCTGAGAAAAGGGAAGGAGAGAAATTTTTAAACGGATGCCTAGTGCTGCCAATATAGTTGTAGGAACAGCGAACACAGATGCATAAGTATACAAATAGATAAGAGTAAGGAGTTTGGAAATTTTTTTTGTAGTTAAAGTAAGTTTTGATGTTATGATTTGTGGTGATAGCTACGAGAGAAAAGACAAGGTCTGCCTGAATTAGCACTTATTTCCCACTCAGTGTCATTCCCATTTGCATCCGTGGTCCGCAAATGAAAATGCACAGAGTGAAAATTTCATATCTGAGAAAAGTGTTTCTTGATTTGAGAAACAATGTCACTCCATTACCATTCGCGGTAAAGGCGCCAAATGGGAGTGGTTAATATTTCTTAACTTAATTTAACTTGATGTAAGCTAACCTAACATTAATTCAGCCTAACCTAACCTACCCTAACTTAACCTAACCCAATCTGGACCAACGTGGGAAAGCCGTGGATGAGAAAGAAAATGGCATAAATTGGTTAATGGCCGATTTGAAAATGCCTCTTGAAATTCTCCATCTCAGCTTTCCCACTCTTGGGCACGGAATAAAATGGAAATAACATTGAGTGGATTGATACCAATTTAGGGAACCAAATAACCGTAACGCAGAAATTCAAAATACTGTATGTCTTTTGTAACTGTTGTGTGCAAATGTATGTTGTAAGAAAAACATTTTAAAACTTTTTGGAAAAGATATTTTGGAAAGGCGTTAGCGGCGGAAAAAAGTTTTCCACTTCACTGTGTTTGCTAAGATATTTGCTGAGGGGGAACTGAGAGGGGAAACCATTGTGAGGAATTCTTCTGTTGATATAGTTGCCCAATAAAAATAAAGTGTCTGACAGGGCCAGTGTAAAGAGTTTGTGTAATTCTCTCTCTCCGGATTCAGTGCTTTATTTTGTTGGTTAAGAAAAATAATTAATTTGTTGACGCTAATGTTGGTCGTTTCGTCAGTCGGATGTTTGGGTAGGTTTACTCCCACTCAACATTCCCCATTTTATTCCGCCACCAAGAGTGGAAAAGCTGAGAGTGAGAATTTCAAACGAGGCATTTTGAAATCGGCTTACAGAGATCAGCCGATTTATGCGGCCCCCATTTGCGCGGTTTCGGATTAACGCGGTCCAAAAAATATTCAACTTTTTTTTTTATAAATAAATAAAAAGCACTGGTGGTTAAGAAGCCAGCTCCAATAGACCCTAATAGTGTTATTTTTTATTTATTTACATGCTATTACTAATTTTTACTTTTTTTACAGGTGAGTTTATGTATTTATTTATTCAATTAATATTATTTTTTTGGCAGGTAATTATTATTATTGTATTTTATTTTATTTTATTTAATTTTTGGGGTGTCTTGGGGTTGGGGAGGGACCCGTACTTAGCACATTGAATTATATGTTATAGTTCCTCCAATTTACGCGGAATTCATTTCAGGAAGATTCAGGAACGCATCTACCGCGTAAATCGGGGGATTACTGTATTCCCAATTCATGGTATTCTCATTCTCATCCACGACTTTCCCACTTTGGTCCGGGTTAGGTTAACTTAGGCTAGGTTAAGTTTACGATTGGTTAGGTTAGGTTAGGTTAGGTTAAATTAAGTTAGGTTAGTAAATATTAGCCATTCTCATTTGACGCCTTTTGAGCGAGTGGGAATGGAGTGACACTGTTTCTCAAATGTGGATATTTCACTTTTGTGCATTTGCATTTGGGGACCACAGATGCGAATGGGAATAACATTGAGTGAGAAGTAATTGTTTGGGTAGAGTGATTCCATATTTGAATCTGCTCATGAATAAGTTGTCAGTATTGTTTATAGGTGTTATTTCCTTTACAAATTCGAATGAATTTCCTTACTGGATACAAGCTCGTTATCAGGTTGCTTAAATGAGGGATGTATTTAGTTACATTGTAAGTATGAATTTTGTAGGCTGAGAACACCGGTCTATTCGAAACATTTTGTTTGTGTATTTCGGGTAAACCAGATTGAAAACCCGGTGGTGAGCTTGAGGCTTGTAACTGATTGTGTTTGTTCTGATAGTTTGTTTTCCTCAAAGCTTTTTATATGTTTGTTGATTCTGTCTTCTTGTTTGAATGATATTGTGAAGGAGTCTTCATTTATTTTCTCAAATTCAGTGTAATCTGAGAGGACGCTATTTACTTTTCTCATGTAATCTGCTTTGTTCAGGAAAAACGATGCTTTTATCTATGATAGGTTTAATTACTGTAACTGAATTATCTTCAAATAAATTAGCGTTTTCAAACCTTTTCTGTTCATATTGGAGGGGGGGAAATAATATGTGATTTAATGCTGCAAATCAGAGATGGGGACTCGAGTTAGTGACTCGAACTCGAGTCGGACTAGAGTGAGTCCCTATTTTTTTTAACTTGAGACTTGACTCAGACTTGGGTGTAATTTGATTTGACTTGACTCGAGACTTTGCCTCTTGTGACTCGAGACCTGGATGAAATGACGAGTATTTTTCCCAATTATGTGTTTAACCACGGTGTCATAATCACGCGTCCACATCGTGCACGACTCTGCGATGAAACACTTACAAAACATAACATTCCTGAAGTGCAACATGGAAATATGAACGTGTTTGATTTAATATGAAAAAAATTAATGATGCTGGGCTGTCTGTAGAAACATACTAACTCTATGTATGGTATATCACACTTCATTTGAACATAAATTTTCTGTAACTGAAACTAGTGATAAAACTGGGAACCAACTAACTCTTTTCAAGATATTAATCTGCATATACAGGGCGTCCCAAAAAAATGTATACACACTTTAAATACTTATAACGGCAGTGTTTATTAAAATACATTTCATTTTCAAAATGTAATAGAATCTACAGACATTATTTAATTGTTTTGTCAACGCCTGTTTTCAAACTGACGTCCGTTCTGGTCCAGGCACTGCTGATAACGCGAAGCAATGGAATCGCAAACATCACGAAACATTTCGTTTGGTATTTGTGTGCATTCTCGTTCAATGGCTGCTCTCAATCCAGCGACTGTTGCAGGTTTTATAGCGTAGACTTTGTCTTTTAAGTATCCCCATAAAAAAAAGTCTAGTGGTGTGAGGTCTGGTGAACGCGGAGGGTATTCTACGAAACCCTTTCGTCCAATCCACATCCACATCGTTCCAAGTACCACTCGCAATACTCCACTCTTCGGTCCGGATCATCTTCATTAATAGCATGGACTAATCTTGGAATGTAACTTTTCCATTGACAGCGCTTCAAAATGCGTTGGACAGACGATTCTGAAATTCCTACCTCACGACTCGCTTGCCGCACAGATTTTCTTGGACTTTGGTGATACGTTTCCAGTACTCTTTCTTGCTTTGTGGGGCTTGTCGATGTCCGTGGTCTTCCGGAACGCTTCTTGTGGACATTCTGAACAGTTCCATCGGCTTCAAACTTATCTCTAATTCGAGTGATGGTAAGTCGCGTTGGTGGATCTGTTTGAAACTCCCTCCTAAACTGTCTTTGCACTTCAACTGCGTTTTCACACTTCCAGTAGCATTTTAGAATGAATTTCCTTTGTTCAAAGCTTAGTCTGACTGCCATTATTAATTCTAATGGGTTTAACTTGGAAAGAAAGAAACATCAATTGAGCTATCAGCTGTTAAAGTGTGTATACATTTTTTTGGGACGCCCTGTATATATATATATATATATATATATATATATATATATATATATATATATATATATATATATATATATATATATAGAAACGACGAAAGTATAGAGGAGTGTTCTGCATACGAGGAAGAGAAATAACGAACAAACTTCTGACGACTTCTGACTGATCGAGGCCCGTGGTGTAGTGGATAGCATATCTGACCGGCAATCGGAAGATCCTGGGTTCGATTCCCGGGCGGTTACCTCATTTTTCATTTGTTCGTTATTTCTCTTCCTCGTGTGCAGAACACTCCTCTATACTTACGTCGTTTCTATACATTAATATACTGCGTGGTCATTGCAGTTAAATGTGTGTATATATATATATATATATTATATATATATAATCTAATAAATATCAGATCTTGAGTTCCTGTACTCATTTGTTAATTTCTTGTATGTACTATATTACAGTGACATTCTCTCATAAATAGAAAAAAGGAATGGAGCTATTGAAGAATAGGGACCCCAGCCTTCTTTAGTTAGCTTTATAAGGCTAACTAACGAAAATATCATGACTTAACCTAACCAATCGTCAAGGGCGTACAATTAATCTAACGATTGGTTAGGTTAGGTCGTGATATTTTCGTTAGTTAGCCTTATAAGCCTAACTAAAGAAGGCTGGGGTCCCTATTCTTCAATAGCTCCAAAGGAATTAGTAAATGATACTGAAAAATTGTGTATTGTTTACACTTTTTATTATCCAATTTTAACTGCATCTGTGGTAGTAATAGTGCGGTTTAACAGGATTTAACCTTTACATATGTCATCACTCCACGTATCTTACATCTATCGTCCATTTACCCATATTGACTTGAGACTTCACTCGAGACTCGCCACAAAAGACTTTCGACTCGCGCTTAAAGACTCGTGACTTGACTTTCGACTCGCGCTTAAAGACTCGTGAGTCGTGACTTGACTTTCGACTCGCGCTTAAAGACTCGTGACTTGACTTTCGACTCGCGCTTAAAGACTCGTGATTTGACTTGAGACTCGCGCTTAAAGACTCGTGACTTGACTTTCGACTCGCGCTTAAAGACTCGTGACTTGACTTTCGACTCGCGCTTAAAGACTCGTGACTTGACTTGAGACTCGCGCTTAAAAACTTGTGACTTGACTTTCGACTCGCGCTTAAAGACTCGTGATTTGACTTGAGACTCGCGCTTAAAGACCCGTGACTTGACTTGAGACTCGCACTTAAAGACTCGCGATTTGAATTGAGACTCGCGCTTAAAGACCCGTGACTTGACTTGAGACTCGCACTTAAAGACTCGCGATTTGAATTGAGACTCGCGCTTAAAGACTCGTGACTTGACCTTCGACTCGCGCTTAAAGACTCGTGACTTGACTTGAGACTCGCGCTTAAAGACTCGTGACTTGACTTGAGACTCGCGCTTAAAGACTCGTGATTTGACTTGAGACTCGCGCTTAAAGACTCGTGACTTGACTTTCGACTCGCGACTTGACTTGAGACTCGCGCTTAAAGACTTGACTTGACTCGGACTCTATAAAAATGATTTGAAAACAAGTCTGCTGCAAATATGTTTGAAATATGCGATTTTAAAAATGAGAGTTTGATTTGATCGGTTGCGGAGAATTGATTTACTCTCAAATAAAGTTTCTTGAGAGACTAGAAGTATCAGGAGTATTAAACTTTAAACAAAAGAGTAAACGCTGGACAAATTTTTCTCAAAGTGATACTGAGAAATATTTTATTAGATTTTTACTGTCTGTGAAATTTCTAATAGCATTTTTATAAATGTAGTTTAAGTATAATTACGTTTGGTTGGGTTACGCTAGGTTACGTTAGGTAAAATTAAGTTAAATGAGGTTAGATCCTTTTATGTTTCGTCGTCTTTGTTAGTGAAGGCCCGAAATCTTTCATTAACAAATTTTGCATCCGAGAAAAAACTCACAACGTCCAACGAATTTGTTCCATCTTTCAAAACTTTTGTCATGCAAAAGACCACAACAGTGAAGGGATTGGTAAAACGTATTTTAAAAGTAGGAAGACCAAAATTTAAGCCTAAAAGGTAACAGCTTCTTTCATTACTTGGGAGAGTTCTATGTGAATAATTAAAATAATCTTATCATAGTCTACAGGTTAGTGTTAAAAGCTAAACCAAAATTATTGTTTTTTATTTTGTATTTATTTATTACCTTGATAGACTTATTAATCACTTGTTTTTATTACTTTTGGTTTGTTTAACCTTCTTTGTAGCGGCAAAGGTCATGTGACGGAGAGGAGCTAACAGTTTTACGTGGGATCCGAACCAGGGTAATTTTATACATAAATCATTCAAGAACGGAGGACGGTCACCCATCCAGCTAATACCTAGACCAGTTGTCGTTTAACTTCGCTGATCTACGGGAAACAGTGTTAATAATGATAATAATAATTAATCATTGAGGAGGGCTAAAAACTGGCATAGCGCTCAGGCCAACTAAACCAGTCCATTGCTCCGACTCCCGTATTATCATTACTAGCATTATAGGGGTTCGAACCCCCGTCCTCAGTGTCTCTCCTTCGCTAACAGGAAAAAGGTGTTACCCACTGACGTTGTCGGGAAGCGGTGTTCCGACATAGCCACGACGTAACCTTCATTCCTTTGATAAATATTTTTAGATACAAGAAATTCAGTAAATTAACAGAAATAAATTAACAGAAATAAATTAACAGAAATAAATTAACAGAAATAAATGAATAGTTTAAAATACAGACCGAAACTAGACTAGGAACTTTCTCGAAACTTTGTAAAGAAATATTTTATATGGATTTGTTTTCTGGTCAGAAAATTTATGTCTTTGTAAATGTAAGTTAAGTTTGGTTAGGTTAGATAAAGTAAGTTTAAATTAAGTTAGAGTAAATTAAATGTGGTTAGGTTAGATCAGATGGCGTTGTAGGTCATTTTATGTTTCGGTGACTTTGTTGGTGAAGATCGTAAAATAAAATTGAATTTCATAGTGTCAACGCTCAACGACATTATGAATTATATGGATTTATATGGAGGAGATGTATGGATTTCTGATTTCAAACTCCATTTCAGATTTCCAATGAAAATGACTACCCTAACCTAATCAGACTTAACCGAACCCAAAGTAACCTAACCAGGCATAATATAACCTAACCTAAACCAACTTAACCTAACCTGACCTAATTTAAACTAACTTTTTAGTATCGACATTATGCAGATCGACATTGTGCAGATCGACTTTGTTCAGCGACCCGAATTATATTCTCATTCTGCTATTATGGTTTTATTATATTTTAATATCAAAGCACTGATATATATATATATATATATATATATATATATATATATATATATATATGTTGTGGTTAGTATCGCTCACTATGAATCTACTGGTCCCAGGATTGATTCCCGGCGATAGCAGGCGGCGCTCAGCTCATCCATCTGTTCATCCTCCCATGCAAAAAATTTGGTTGGTAGATAAATGGGTACCCTGGGTAGTCATTTAGCGATGAAGCCCATTTGATATGCATGGGAATTGCATTCTTTCCTGAAGTTTCCATTTTATAGTTTGGTTTGTGTATAAAATCACTGGGCAGTCTAGTGTTATAATGATGATGAATTCGATGGGGGGAGGGAGGATGATTACTCTATAAATGGGTGATGTATGTTGATTTTTATTGATAACTTTGAACATATTGACAGTAACAGTGAGTTTGTGTAAGTCATTTAGTTTCAAAATATTTAGCTATTTAAACGATAGGGAAGTGCAAATATTTGAGAGAGTTTGCAGACATTTTTTTATGAATTACTTCCAAAGGATGTTTTATACATTTCTTTGAGCTACCCTGCGTTGTTATGCAATACAATAAATGTAGGTGGATGAGGGAATAACACAAGGCAAAGATTGCGTTTTGAGGAAGTCCTTTTATTTTAGTTGAAAAATATGAATAGAAATCTTTATACTTTGGATTTGATATGTTCTACGTGGCTTTTGAAATTTAGTTTTTCGTTTAAATTAGTGTGAAGCACTTTAACCTCATTCACCCTTGCAAGAGTAGTGTTCTCAATTTTTATTTCTTAGTTTGTATTTGTATGTTTTGTAGTAATAAGCATGTAAGATGACTTCGTCATTTACGAGGTGTGTTCAAAATGTTTCCGGACTGATCCCACAAAATCTTTCTGGTAACACTTACGATTTAATTGATGTTGTCCCCTTCAAAGTAGTCTCCTTGTGCAGCTATACATCGCTTCCAACTGCGTTTCCACTTTTGAAAGCATTCGGGGTAGGTCGTATTCATGACCACCTTCAGTTCGTTTGTTGCATTTTGAATAATTTCTTCCACACTTTGAAACCTTCGACCTTTCAATGCAAATTTAAGTTTGGGAAAAAGAAAAAAGTCTGTCGGAGACAGATCTGGAGAATACGGGAGCTGGGGAACGACTACGACGTTGTGCTTCGCCAGATAATGCTGAATTGACAACGCTGTGTGTGCGGGCGCATTGTCATGGTGCAACATCCACGTTCCTACGTTCCAATTTTCAGGCCGTTTTCTCCTTACTGCGTCTCGCACGCGCTTCAGTATTTCCAAATAAAGTTGTTGGTTAACTGTTTGACCTCTAGGAACGAATTCGTAATGAACGAGTCCGTAGTAATCGAAAAAAACGACCAGCATTGCTTTCACATTCAATCGGACTTGCCGTGCTTTTTTCGGTCTCGGAGACGTCACGTACTTCCATTGCGATGACTGCTGTTTTGTTTCAACGTCATACTCGTACACCCACGTCTCGTCACTCGTAACGATGTTTCTGAGAAAATTTTCATCAAGACTAGCACGATGAAGGAGGTCTTGAGACACAACACGTTGCTCTTTCTGCTCGGCAGTCAAGAGTCGTGGCACAAATTTGGCTGACACACGACGCATCCCCAAATTCTCTCTGAGTATCGCGTGGCATGACTCTATCGAAATGTCCATTTCGTGTACAACTTCCCTGACTGTCAGTCTACGGTTCCCTCGAATCATTTCACGAACACAAGCAACAATATCATCAGTTCTTGAAGTGGAAGGTCGTCCCACCCTTGCATCGTCCTCCGTCGACGTTTGGCTTTCCTTAAAACGCTTGTGCCGCTCAAAAGTGGTTGTCCGACTTAAGGAGTCATTGCCAAATGCTGTGTTCAGCATGGTATGGGTTTGGGAAGCAGTCCTACCCAGCTTAACGCAAAAATTTATGCACACACGTTGTTCTTCAACAGTAGCCATTATTCAAATGCACAAAATGCGACAAAACACACAAAATGACTTCACAAAACAGTAAATATCAAGAGAACAATAAAACGATATCAACAAGCGGTAACGTATTTGGACACAGACTGAGTCAAACTACAACATGCATCACATGACGCGTATGCGCGTCATGTGATACGCGCGCAGCATAACCAGTTCGGGAACTTTTTGAACACACTTCGTATGTAAACTTAGTGTCCAAATAAGAAGGGCCACAAATGCTAAAAGCTCTCAAATACTTGCTTTGGTTTCACAGGTCCCTCCCTCTACTCGTGGTCTTTTACAAAAAAAAAACAATTACCGGTTTGCTCTTCTAACTCCAGAGTTTATAAGATTCCATGTGAGGACTGTCCTGAGAGTTATAGTGGGAAAACCATTGATTTTACGAGTCATCTATATCAGCAAAAATATAGTTTGAATACCGCTGACGATAACTCAGCCTTGCATAAACATCGTCTTCATAATAATCATAATATAGATATTAATAATGCTCAGTTGCTCTTAAATTTTAATAATAACGATAAAAGAAAACTTAATGAATCTTTTCTTCTAAAAAATACCGATAATTTTAATATAGAAAATGGGTCATTTCAATTGGATTTTTTTTGCTACCAATTTTTGTCTGTCAAAAACGTCTTTCATACAAATTATTGTACAACTTTATGGGTTTTCTGAGGCATAACATTTTTTTTTTTTAATTTCTTGCTTCTTGTACCTTTATTTTGTTTTATTTTTATACTCCGCTCGATGAAGAAGGTCTTTCCCCTTGAAAAGCTTTGTAGTTGTTCTGTAACTCTTTTAACTTTGTGGAATTTTAATTATTTTATTGTTTGACACAGTTATTGTTTTTAAAAGCTTTTATATATATATATATATATATATATATATATATATATATATTTAGGGTGGTCCTCAAAATCGAAAGTTGGAATTATTCAGCTCCCAGGGCCTCAATCTGTGAGGTTACCCATAAAAACACTGTGGTTAAAATTTCATTGAGAAATAATAATATTTACCCTGTGCTCATGAAGGTTGACGTTTATAGGGTATACCAGCCTCCGGGTCCCCCCTATTTAAGGGTATTAGCCGCTCAGGGGCGGGGGTCTCATGGGTGCTGACGCCACTCATTGTCGCCCGGTTCGCAGCGTGGCCTTCCGAGCGTCCGGGAATTTCTTCCGGTGCTCTGCAACACCCAGGAGCATGTACTGCAGCTGGTCCTCCTCCTTCATGTGGCGCCTGTTGTATTCTTGTGCCAACACCACGGCCCGCTCGGCATGGTCGTTGGTCACGGACAGGTTCCGGACCACCACGGCAGCCGCTTGGAATTGCTCGCTGTCCGGCCATTTCGACACATCCTGTTCCAGAAATCCACGTCGCAATTGGAGTCGGTCGAAGAACTGGCGAGTCCTCCCCGTCACGAATGTCTCTAATGACAGGGAAGAGCACGCCAGGACCGACGCTCTCTTGGGCGGGTCGTCCTCCTCCGTTGGCTCCTCCAACATCGCAGCAGTCATCGCCTTCTTCGTTTCCGGAGGAACATCGTCGTCGAAGAGAGCCAGGGCCACCAACTCCTCGGACAAGTACCACAGGTGGTTGGCGAATTTCGACTTGGCTGCTTTCGCCACCTCCTTGTCTTCGTATTTTTCCAGAGCCTGGAGGAGCCAGAGATCTCTCAGGGGGGCCTTAGCCGCGTTCGGGGCCTCCGTCCACGCCTTTGTGTAGAACTTCACGGCGAACACGCTCAGGCGCCGAACTCCGGCCTCTTCCTTGGCTGTGAGCCGTAACTGCCGCCGGAACATCCATACCTTCAGGGCGTACAACACCTTCGACATCCAGCGGGCCTGGTGCATCGCACCGGGCGCTCGGAACCGAATCCCACGTGGGGGCACTCCGCCGAGGAAGATGATGGTGAGTTCCAAGAGCTCCAAATAATCATCCCGGGGGTGACCTTTCTGCAAGGCCTTCTTGCAGAACTCGATGATGGAGTCTGCATCCTCCTCGACGATTTGACGAGCGTTGGCATCACTCATGACGTGGTCGTAATCTTCTTGGTTCACAAACTCCCATTGCGCCTTGAATCGCTTGAAGAGCTGAACCTCGGGTGCCAACGACGGTCCAAGGACTTCCGTGAAAACCACACTGACAAGAAGCTCCAGGACATGGTGACGACATGCCAGATAGAGGAGGCTTCTCCCAAGTTCCTGCTCGATCAGCACGCATGCACCTGTGTTCTTTCCCGTGTTTGAAGCCGTAGTGTCGAATGAGAGGGCACCAACTTTGTCATCCAATCCCCAGTCTCGCAGAGCTTCCACACAGCTTTGGCACAGTTTGCACCAGTACCGGAACCGAGCTTGGCGACCTGGAGGAGCTGCACCTCGCCGCCACAAGAGACCAGGATCGGGAGTCGATCAACCTGTTCCTTGGACGTCAGATCCGCCATCAGCTTCCCATCCCAGTGAACAACGAGCGCAGCTTCTCGATGGAAGGGCTCCTTGAGCTGAGCGGCAACTTGTTGGCGTTGCGCCATCCTCTGGCGCCGTATGGACGACCGGTTGATGTTCAACTCATCAATGTTGTGGCCAAGGGACCGAGCCGTCTCACCGAGCACGTAAACGGCGTCGCGGTCGGTCAGCTTCGTGCGGTCCAAGCTAGCCGCCAGTGCCGGTGAAATGATATTCGCCGGCCGACTGCGCTTGGGTGGGCTGCAACCTCCGACAGCGCCACGGGTGGGAGAGTCGCTGGGGGTGAAGAGCTCGAGCTGGAAGAGGCCAATTCTGCTGTTTGAGAAGTAGTGGCCATTTCTTCAGTCGCACGGCGCCAACGGCGTTGTTCAGCCTCCCTCCGCTGCGCAACATTGCGCTCTGTGCGAGCCAGGACCACATCAGCTCCTCCTATGGTCCCCCTGCGGCCGGGTTCTCGTTGGGCGATCAGGAAGGCCTTGTCCTCCTCGATGTTCATCATGTCCAGTGCGTCAGTGTGGGCGACATCAAGGAGGTTGCAGAACATCTGCTGGAAGGAGGCTTCCCGTGCAATCTGGGCATCTGAGCGTCGATTCTTGTTCTTCTTGAGAAGCTTGTATTCGCCATACAACTTCTCTAGCTTCTCAGTGATGTGGTCTCGTCTCGTCGTTGGAATCCGCGCTTTCGTCCACAAGATAAGCACTTCACCAGCAACGGCCGTGACAGCCTCCCTCGTCGTCGTTGCCGCCTTCGTGCTCAGCTTGTGCAGAGTCAGGCCGAGGACGTCGCCGATGGACGGCAGCTTGCTCCCCGTGAGTGCAGAGACTGGTGTCACAAGGAAGTCTTTTGAACGTGTACTGGCCATTTCACCAAAATAACACCTGGGGAAGATACATTGGAAATGTTTAATACCAATTCTAAAGGCAAGCCAAAAAAAAAACACTAATCTGTCAACGGTGAGAGCAACACCACACACAATCCGACCCTCTCAGCAAGGCGTGTCAACGGCCCATAGGGGCATAACTTCAACCTCCTTGAGCACAGGGTAAATATTATTATTTCTCAATGACATTTTAACCACAGTGTTTTTATGCATAACCTCACAGATTGAGACCCTGGGAGCAAGAGAAATATACGTTTGAAAATCCCCCCTATGCTTGAGGACCACCCTAATATATATATATATATATATATATATATATGGGATGAATTTCACAATTAAATTATTCTGACCATCATCCCTCAATTAAATCTATTTTCTCTGCTATGTTTCTTCGAGCATTGAGAGTTGTCAGTCCTGAATTTTTAGATTCCGAGTTATGCAATATCATGAATATTGGTACTAAATTATGTTATCCTATTTCATTTCTAGATAACTGCCTTAGGAAAGCCAAGAATAGGTATTATAATAGTGTAACTGTAAAGGAATTTGAGCGTAAAAATATCCTTAGCCTACCTTACCATGTTAATTTTCAATATCTTCCGACTTTACTTAAAGCAATTGGTATCAGCGTAGTTTTTAAGTATAATAATACTGTTAAATCACGCCTAATAAAGAATAGCCCGGATAATGCGGTTGGTTGTGTGTATTCGATCGGATGTACACAACGTAACTCGGTATATATAGGTCAAACGGGTAAAACATTAGGTATTATATCATATCTTAAAGATTGCCAAGGAAACTGCGATAACTGCGAACACTGTATCGATAAGAAAGAATTGCGCATCGATGGATTCAACTTACTAAGAGCGGATAGAACAGCGAGACGTAAAGGTGGTTGTTGTGCTATTTACATACATGAGAGGCATATGACAGAGACGGTAATAAGAAAATCCAACAGCTTCGTGGAAACCCTTGCAGTGAAAATAGAGAAACTATACGTGGTACTGATAGTCATCTATAGACCTCCAAACTCTCCAATTGAAAAATTTTCGGATGCCATTGATGATATCAGAACCCTAATAAAGTATGTAAACTCTCCATCCCCTAATATAATACTCTGCGGCGATTTTAATTTCCCATTTATAAAATAGAAAAAGATGGATAGAAATATATTTATACAGCAAGATAAGGGGGGCACAAGAGAGGACCAGGAGCAAGCAAAAATGCTGATGGCTCTCACAAACGAGTTTACGGTGACACAGGGGATAACAGAAAAATACCAGAAAAAATAACTGCCTAGATCTGGTATTCACGAATAACATGAACTTGATTGCTGATATAAAAATAACCCCAACTATTATCTCAGACCACAACATAATCGAGTTATCAACAAATATGGCGATAACATTAAAAGATAATACACAGACTGAAGGAAGAAGCAAATTTGGGGCTTTTAACTTAAACTCCAAGACCATAAATCGGGAAGAAATCAGATCACACATGGCCCAAATAGAGTGGAGAACAGTCTTAGAGAATAAAACAACGGAGGAAATGCTAACAACCGATTCCGATCAGGAAGATGATGCCTATCACAACTTATAGAGCGCTATAACAATATCCTAGATGCACTTGAAGGCAATAAAAACTATGATGTCATATATACGGATTTTGCTAAAGCTTTTGAGAAATGCGATCGATCATGATATAATAGCACCTAAAATTAAACATATGGGAATAACAGGCAAAGTGGGAAAATGGATCTACAACTTCCTCAGAGAACGTTTACAGGTCGCCAAAATTCAAGGTGCGTCATCATCAGAATCAGAAGTACACAGCTCAGTACCACAAGGTACAGTACTGGCCCCACTCCTATTCATTATCATGCTATCAGACATAGACATTGGGATAAACAGCAACAGTATAGTAACATCCTTTGCGGACGATACAAAGATCAGCAGAAATACAAATAAAGTGGAGGTCTTGCAGAGAGACACGAACAAAATATAAATTTCAGCTCTTGAGATATAGTAGAAATGAGGAACTTAAACATGCTGCAGGTAGACAAGAAATTCAGAGAAGCACGAAAGCGGTCGACTTGGGGGTAATAATGACCGATGATGCCACATTTGAGACACAAAATCAGATAGCAATAAACAAAGCAAAAAGAGTAGCGGGACAGGTACTAAGAACGTTCAAAAGGAGGGACAAGACAGTGATGATTCCCCTGCTGAGAACACCGATCATACCAAAACTTGAATACTGCTCAGTTTTAACGTCCCCATATAAAAAGGAAGAAATTAATAAACTAGAAGAAACGCAGAGACATTTCACAGCCAAGACTGATGGCTGCAAAGAACTCAACTACTGGGAAAGACTACGTAAACTAAATCTGTACTTCCTGGAAAGAAGAAGAGAGAGAGACACCATAATCTACATATGGAAAATGATCAAAAAACTGGTTCCAAACTTCAAACTAAACACAATTACCATCCAAACAACGCTGGAAAATAGGAAAGGCAGAACATGTAGTGTTCCCAAATTAAAGGCCCGACAAGGGACCGCTTCAACACTGATGGAAAATAGCCTAGTGGTCAGGGGCCAAGACTTTCTAACCAGCTTCCAAAGGACCTCAGAAACGTTACAGGGGTCAAAGCTGAAGTCTTCAAGAGAAGGCTAGATGCCTGGCTCAGGACGGTACCAGATGAGCCTGGTGTACCTGGCTATGTGCGGTGGAGAGCGCAAGAGAGCAACTCGCTCCTCCATCAAGCCAGGCCTAGAGGCGGGGCCACCAGCTTGACCTTCGTGTGAAGTGAGACCAACACACGGAACCTGAACGAGGTTAACGAGGTATTAGGGTAAAACAGCATAAATATGCGTGTAGAACAGCAAATAATTCTAATGCATTGCTTACCCATATGTATAGATATAATCATAGTATCAAGTGGGATAGTTCTAAAGCACTCGTTAAAATCAGAGATATAATTAAAAGGAATATTCTAGACTGTGCATTTATCCATTTTAAAAATAATTTCAATAATAGTGAGGGAATGTATAAAATTGACAATATCCTGTTAAAATACCTTTTGCTTCTAATTAACTCTTGTTAATCATGTGCTAATATTTTTATTTTTCTGTCCCGTTGTATATATGTATATATTTTTGTCATCTCGCCTTCTCCCTTCATTCCCTGACGAGGTGTACTTCTGAATACACGAAAGGTCTTGGAATAATTTTTCTTTTACCTTGTGGGTTTGCATTATATATATATATATATATACACAAACTCAGAATGGTCCCCTGAGAAATTTATATGTTAAACACAGACCGTGCATGGAACAAGGAACTCTTCTGGGAAAATTAAATCCACTATAGTCCGAATAAGTAATGGTAAATGACAAATACCATAGTTTTTCTTTTTCCGGAATCTCTAGGCTGACCCCTCTAGGCTAGACTTGATCTACTCTATAGTTAGACTGGAGATATAAGGGGTGGGTTAATTGTGGACCAATTCATACAGAGCATTAGTCAAAGTCAAATGAGGAATTATCGCACGGAACACCTGAAAGGTTGAAAGGAAAGGTATATGGTACTACTCAAAGTAGTAAAACTGTAGCTTTATAATGAAAAGTAGAATTAGTCCACTTGTTAACATTTATTTCAAAGCTTTCGGCAATATTTATCGCCATCATCAGTGCTGTAAGTAGGGCAAAAATACAAGTTAAAAATTATGAAATATGCTTCACAGAAGTACAGAAATCCCCAAAAGAAAATCTATTAACAAACTTTAAAACATTCAAATAAATATCACAGAAGCAAAGCATTAACATCAAAGCATTAGAGCATTAAATATCGCAGAAACATTAACATACATTCAAAGCATGTTAGCTAAAATTATCAAAATCTACGATGGGGTCGTGATTTGGTTAAAAACTTTCTCGAAAGAGCTACTAGGTGGACTGCATTTTTATTTTAATGGAAGAACTATAAATAATGGGATCGAGTCTAGGTAGGGTGAGGGGAGGGTTTTACAGTATAACATCTAGCTCTAACTCTTTCGAGTCTATTCCTAGCTGTCAATGAAAACATATGATGGCAATGCTTGTCCCAATTCAAACCTGTTATGTATTGTAGACACAGTATGTGGACGATGCATCTCAATTATTTAAATCATCAGATTAAGTTCAGTCACTTTTAAACTTATTTAAAGCAGGCACTCCAATGCCGATGACTCACCCTTCACTTCTCAACAGTCACTCCGATTCGTGTGAGACAGTTATGGCGGACCTGACTTCTGATCTTTCTACTATCTCTGATTGGGCAAGAAACCCTTGTGGCTTTCAATGCCTCAAAAACCCAGTTTCCTTCTTGTCTACTCGTCACATCTTCACACGACTATCTCCTTGCCTTCAACAATACACAACTCAATCTTTCTCCTTCTCTTAACATTCTTGGTGTTTCCTTTTCTCGTGATCTTTCTTGTGAAATAATATTTACTCTCTTTCTAAAACAGCTTCTAAGAGGTTAGATATGCTGTACAGTTGCAGTCTCTGTACAGGGGTCTTGTCCACCCTTGTATGGAACGCTTTTCATGTGTAGAGTGGCTCATCCCACATAGCTCTACTTGACCAAGTGGAATCAAAGGCTTTTCGTGTCATCATTTCCTTGCCTCTTACTGGCTGCCTACAACCCCTCTCTGTTCGGTGCAATGTTGTCTCACTCTCACTTTACTATCGCTATTATGACGGACACTCCTCTTCTGAATTCTCTAACTGCATGCCTCCTCCTTTAAGGAGAGCACCCAGTACCAGACTTTCGACACATTCTCATCCGTTTTCTGTCCACCCTCAGTATTCTCAATCTTTCATCTACTCATCCGGTCAATTCTGGAACAACCTTCTTCAATCCATCTTTGCCCGTTTCTATGACCTCCAGTCTTCCAAATGCAGAGCGTCCAGACATCTCGAAAACTCTGGACCTTGAATCCGGCTCTCTTCTTCTCCTTCTATGGGGTGGGGCATTTTAGCGAGCGTTCACCCTTGGCCATTCTTTCCCGCATAAAAGAATGATAATATTAAGTTTATCTCTGAAGCTGAACAAAATCATTCCATTCTATTTTTAGATATTGGATCACCTGAAGATCAGGCCCCCAGCCTCCTCTAGTTAGCCTTATAAGGCTAACTAACGAAATATCACGACCTAACCTAACCTAACCAATCGTTAGATCAACTGTACGCCCTTGACGATTGGTTAGGTTTAGGTCATGATATTTTCGTTAGTTAGCCTTATAAAGCTAACTAAAGAAGGCTGGGGGCCCTGATCTTCAGGTGATCCTAATATTACTGAGAAAATAGCTAAAAATATTTACAGCACTTGATATGAACTTTGACTATTTCATCCAACTTATCTCTTTCAGTACCTGTGAAACTGTAATGTCTCACCGTAAATATAATAATACATATTGTAATAAACCCAACTCTTCTACAAATGCTTCTACATATTTATATAGTTTATTTGGATGTCTGAAAGGAACCCAAAATGTGTGTAATGTAAGTGGCGAGTTACTAAAGTATTTGGTTTTGAATGGCAATAATGTCATTTTGGTCTAAAAATTGGTATTTGTGAAAGAAAATTTCATTTAACTTTGGTCACTCGTACTTAAATAATATTTGTTGCAATCATAAACTTTTCCATGACCAACTCGGGTTTTTAAAGAAATTTTCTTGGTAATAGTTTTTCTTTGAAGTTTGCAAAAGCATTTCGTAAATACCAAACAAGATTTTTTGGGAGCAATGTAAATACGCAGTTTCTCAATGTTAAATTTTTTTAAACTTCCTTTTATGACATTATTTTGCGGACGGAATTAATCAATCTTGAAAAGGTAAAACTAGTCCAAGTGTTAAAATTTATTTCAAAGTCTTCGGCAATATCTATTGCCATCATTAGTTCTGTAAGTACAAATTGACGTTAACGTTGTATTTACTAATATAAGATTAGTTTCACGTAAAGGAGAGGCACCCGGACTCCTCATATTCGTTCCTTGTTCTCTGAATCTCTTCTCATTGACTAATATCTTCCTTTTTATATGGGAATGTTAAGAATGAGCAATACTTCAACTTGGGTATGATCAACATCTTCAAAAGAGGAGTCATTATATTCCTGTCCCTTCTTTTAAAGGTTCTCAATATCTGTCTAGTTATTCTTTTTTCTTTGTTTACTGCCATCTTAGTTTGCGTCTCAAATTTTGTCATAAGTCATTTCACTCCTAAATCTTTGGCCTTAGAGTTTCTCTGAATTTCCTGCCCATTTGGGGTATAGTATTTCATGTTTTGGTTCCTCCCTTCTTCAGTATCTTAACAGTCGAAATTTCTTAGTATTAAATTTCATATTGCTGCCTTCAGACCAGTTGTATTATAGATTCTGGTCATGTCTATTTGTGGAGATCGTATATCCTCTGGGTTTCTTATTTTTCTACTTATTTTTATGTCATCGACAAAGGATGTTACTCTGCTAACACTGTTAACTTCCTCATCAATATCAATTAGCATAATAATAATAATAATAATAATAATAATATAATCTTTATTCAGGAAGAACACATTATATAAGATAGACATTACATCCATACTGGTTTGCACAATGTTGGGATTAACGTTTAATTTTTGTAGTTTAATTACAGTATTCTTATCTGAATATGCCGTTGGGAAGCATGGCAGCTTTTTAGTCAAAAGTCTTTGAGATTAATTCCTAATTTACATAAGAAAATGTCAAATATAAACAGAATTTGTGGGAAATAAAATAATGTTGCTTTAGTTAACTCTGTCATTACAAATGAAAATTGAAATAATCTTTGAAATAATAGAAAATGGTAATAGAAATAGTAATAGACGTAATAAAAAAGAAAATGGTGAACGATACAAACCATGATACATTCTTAAAGTAACCAAGATACAGATAAGTGAGGCATATTATAACTATGGCGTAATATATTGGAAACTTTTAACATCTAATTTATATGGTTTATGATTGCATCTATTTTAAGATTGTGAATTTTGCATATACTGTATAATAGGTGATTTTCATTATTTAGTAATATTTACAAGTTGCAATATACTGTATATGCATATACACACACATACATTAGTAGGAGTTTGTAAAGTGTTTCTTTAGTGAGTTGTGAAGCGAAATTAGTGATGGTGCTTGTCTGATATTTATGGGTATACCATTCCAGATATCTGCCCCTTTGTAGGAGAGAACATTTCCTGCAATTTGCATGGAATAATTTGCTTTACAGTATGTATGAAAGTATATTTTTCACTCTATCTAACTGATAGTCGACGAATTAGTAGTGAGAGATATACTTTCCAACAAGATGGAGCCCCTGCTCACAGAGAATGCCAACCTGTCACATTCCTTGAGAACGAAACACCGGATTTTATCGAACCCAATGTGTGGCCGGCTAGTAGCCCCGATCTTTCACCACTAGATTATGGTGTTTGAGAAGCCCTGAAGTCCAAAGTTTACATCCCTGGTACCAATATAAGAGACAGATGAACTACGCGAAAGAATTCTGCTCGGCTGGGAGAAGGTGTCTCAACGATATGTAAACAGGCGTATTGATCAGTGACGTCCACGTTTGGAGGCCTACGTTGAGCAGGAAGGGGAACACATCGAGCAACTTCTCAATTAAGACGAACAACATGCTACGGCAAGCATCTACGAAGTTTGGGAGCTCTAGTCCCCTTATTTTTTTTAATGTGACAGTTTACCTCTAAGGGGTCACTTTTTTTACCCACCCTGTATATAGATAAACTAAGATAAAATAAAGGTAAAACAAATGGTTGTAGTTAAAGCAAGAACGAAGAACCTGGTGTTATATATGTATCCACGGTGAAATTGTAGAGCTGAAAGTTATAAAATTATAGATTTATTAAGTCAGACACAGACACATATACATATATATATATATATATATATATTATATATATAATATATGCACACATACATACATATACATATAAAATTTATGTCATTATAAAGTTTGCCATTAAAAAATCTTAAAACTGGAGATTAGAGAATTTGAAGGATTGTGAGATTATGTGAGATTATACTGTGTAACAAAAATTTGGAAATTGTTTGTTTATCTTTTTTTTTATAGTTTTTTTTAATAAATTTGGGTACGCTGATTACAGATCTACAGAAGCTAAGGCTAACAAAGACCCTAAGATCCACTCTGAGGTTAGCCCGAGAGAAAGGAAAGAGTAGGGGGTTAAGAGAAGAGAAGAGAATAAGGGGTTAAGTAAGGAGGAACACCTATCACTCGTGGGTTAACATTCATTCAGAAAAAGAGAAAAACGACTCACCATCATCATCCGCCGGCCACTGCCGACAAGTCAGAAAAATAGTCGAAGAGAATAGGAGAGGGGTGAAAGATGAAAAGAAGTAAAATAAGAACGCTTACAAACCATGCAAACACAGTCTTAACTCACTGTCATACCATACAAACTACAAACATGCAAGAAAAGAGAGTTACAGACATGCAAAGAAGGAGAGGATAAGAAAAAAAAAGTAGGTAAAGTTAAACAAAAAGTGGGTTAGTTTACGCTACGAGCTACATCTACGTTCGTGTTAGTCTAATTTTTTTTTTTTTAATTTTTTTGCTGGCATCACACGCTGGCATGTCACAAGCTGGCATTTATCGTCAACAGACAAAACCAAAAATAAGATTTTGCATGTAAATATACTACTTATGCTATATTTTAATTTATTATGAAAGTTTGACCATGATAAACAGGAAGAAAAAACCCCTTTATCAAATTAAGTCGACACATCATCTTAGAACAGCATTTATTTAATTAAAACAGCATGTCTCGTGTATTAGGGCCTGTAAATTGGGTCATTTAGAAATGATTCTTGGATCGGCTTTTTCTTTTGTGATCACCATCATTACTTCGAAGCAAACACCAAATGTAGTCACCCATCATGGCTGCATCCCACCTTCCCTGATACCTCTTCTCCATAGTTTGAATATCCTGATGGAACTTTTCATCATGTTCTTCACTCACGTCACCTGAACTTGCTCTGAAGAAGTCCAAGTAAGAATGTACTGTAAATAGTGAAGCTCCAATGACATTCTACAGTCCAGTCTTTCAAAATTTTCATTCAAATTTTCAACAAATCCTTTGTAGTTTTCACTTTGGTATTTACCAGAAACCCGTGTACTATAAGCCAAAATGCTTTTCAACAACGGTCATTTTGTATTCTAACTCTTTGTCTTACTTGTGGGCCAACAAATATCCCTCCTTTGACTTTGGCTTCAGGTAATTTTGGCAACATTCACCGTATATGTTAGAAGGCATCACCATGAGTATCCATGGCTTTCACAACTTGTTTCATAAGCCCGAGTTTAATATGTAAAGGTGGCAGCAAGACATTGTCTGTTTGAACAAGAGCATTGTTTATGATATTGTGAGTACCAGGGTTTAAATGCTCTCTGCTCTCTCGCATAGTGCTGGCCTTTTGCTTTGCTGTCCTATAAATAAAGGAAGCATGAAAACTTTGTATATCCAACTTGCAATCCAAGTAGGAAACCCAACATTTTAAAGTCTCCACAGACATCCCATTTGTATCTTTCATAGTTGATCTTCTCCAGTAAATGCTTTACATTTTCATAATCTTTTAGGTGAACTGAGTGAGCTACAAGAATTGATAGATATTTATTGCCATCGTGTAGCAAAACAGCCTTCAAATTTCTTGTTGAAGAACCTATGAACAGTCGCCACTCTGTTGGAGTTAGTTCTACACCCATTTCCTCTAAAATATCAACCGCATCAGAACAATAACACAAAGACTCATGAACTGCGTAGAAAGATGCAAAAGTCAGATGCCTTTTCCTGTAGCTTGAAGCCTTGCAGCTAGTATCTAATAAATTTCATTCTTGGAGACGTGATGTTGACAGCTTTGCATTGGATTTAGTAAGACCTTAGGTCTCTTACTAAGTTATCTAATTCTTGTTGATTTTGGAAGTGTGGAGACTTACTTGACGATGCTCCTTTGAAGTAACCTCGTCATCCTGCTCACTAGATGATTCCACTTCTGAAGTTACTGCTAAGGAAGGTGGATTGGAAATTGGTAATTCTTCACTGTGTGGAACTGGGGCAATGGAAGATGGTATGCTTGGGTATATATACTTGGGTATATATCTTTAGCTTTCGTGTACCTTGCAATGTCAACCATGTAAAAGTAGCAGTCATCATAGTGGTTAGTGAGCTCTCTCCAAACTCGAGTAATTGCAAATGGCATAGACTCGTGACTACCACGTAACCATCCTTCCAATGTTGATCGACAGCTACTACAGCAGAAATGAGGTGCTCATGATTTTTCTTTGTCACCCATAAACATTCCAAAATAAGTATCATATGCTAAGTAAAACTTAGTGCCAACAACAATCTTGTGCTTGTCCTCGTTGAACCAATCCACAAACACAGCAAAATGAGTCTGGACAGAGCTTACAGTATAAGCCCTAGTGTTAACCATGAAAATCTGAAAAAATTCAATAAGAGTTAAAAATCATTATCAAAACATTGAAATATACAATAACAAGAGGAAGTTGAGAAAACTTTTTTTATATATGCAAAAATCCTGAACATTAAAAATTTGTATTTTTATCAAAATCTCGTGACAGTAGAAAAAATGAATGCCAAAATTAAAATCATCATACCTAAATAACCACAGAAACATTAAAAATTCAACATAAACAATTTTTTGTTACACTGTGTTGTGAATAGTAGTGGAGCAAATACTGTTCCTTGTAATACTGAGCTTTGGACCTCTGACTCTGATGAAAACATTTCCTGGACTGTAACGACATACTGCCGCTCATTAAGGAATTTATATATCCATTTTACTACCTTTACTGCTATTCCCATATATTTCAGTTTATACTTGTCGAACGCCTTGGCAAAGTATGTATATATACACGTATACATGTGTGTGTGTGTGTGTGTGGTGTGTGTGTGTGTGTGTGTATCCACTATTTTAATAATTTACATTTAAAAGTGTGTACATTCTCTCTCTCTCTCTCTCTCTCTCTCTCTCTCTCTCTCTCTCAAAAGTACACTTCGTCAGGGAATGTACGTGAAAAGTAAAAATGAAATGAAACGAATCATGGATTTACGTTCAATAGAGAATTATGGCAGTTGTAAAGTCGTAAATTTGTTTCTTGTGATGTTTCCTTAAAGTTAACTACGAGTTGCCTGTGTTTCCTCTGAATATTTGCGCATTGGCGCCTGATTTATCGCTAACCCGTTCCAAGAACCAGCGTTTTTACTGCGGTATTTACCTTCATTTACGGCCTAGCGGATCTTGGTTGGAGGTTCAAGGCATGTGAACTGGAGTTCAACCTCTTCTTGGGAGGGGAAGAAATTGTCTTTGGCAATTTTGGGTCGTCTGTTTGATTTGTTTACCGAAACTCGTGAACAGTTACGGAGGAAAGTTCGTTGGCGCCCTTATATGGTTATGTCTGATATGTATATTTATGTCGAAAGCTCACTGGTGGATGATTTAGAGCCATATATGATTATATGATTGAGTGAAAATAATACGTTTTTTTAATCAAGTCCGACCCTTCGTTTTTATGTAGTATATACGAAATAATAAATATATAGACGGTAGTAGTCTCGTAATAATTAATCTGTTCAGTACGTGAAATGCATATTTTAATATATATATATATATATATATTATATATATATATATATATATATATAAATCCAGAAGAGGACTTTGTAATTTCTGATCACTTGTGATGGGTCGTGGTTCGGATTCCACGTTAAGCTGTAGGTCTAAGGTGGAGCAACGAGCTTGACCTTCGTCAGAATGAAAAATTCTGGCGGAAGCCAAACTAATAATCGCAGAAATTTTGAGAGAAATCCCCCCCCCCCCCCACCAAAAAAAAAAAAAATCAGAAACGAGTAACATTTTCAGTCCATATAAATAATGGACCCTTTTGTAATTCGAAAGAAAGTAGAACAACCCCAGTAGTAGTAGTAGTAGTAGTAGTAGTACAATAATACTCAGTAGTAGACGAATCCCATAAAAAGTACAATATTCATTAGGGCAATAAACGCTACAACTAATTAAACAATAATTTTAAGAACGAAAAGAAGTTCGCCTGAAAAAGAATAATAAAAATACACGTAATAAAAGGAGTAATAACAAAAGTAATAATAACAACTATCCACAGCTAATACGAGGATAATAAAAATACAAAAATACATGTAATGAAAAGGCCAAAGTAGGTGTAAAGTGGAGCTCTATATATATATATATATATATATTATGTTAAACACAGACGTGCATGGAACAAGGAACTCTTCTGGGAAATTACATCCACTATAGTTCGAATAAGTAATGAGAAATGACAAATGATGCTAACCCGACGTGGGCACCGGGTTACTCGCAAAGAGGCCCCAAAATATAGCTTCCCTCACCAGCTATCTGCAAAGCAGATAGGATTCCAGCTTTGGGACAGGATCTAGGGTTTACAGTACCTAGCCTACTACATTTAGAACCTCAATATACGCAAGAAACTCGTTGCATTCACGTCGGATTGAATACATCAAAGAAAAAGGGGTAACTATTGTATTTTTAGCCAAAAAACAAAACTTAAACCTCAACCGGGACATTGAGCGTCCACTTTTCAAGGAACATAACACGTCCATTTAATATACACAAACTCAGAATGGTCCCCTGAGAAACTTATATGTTAAACACAGACCGTGCATGGAACAAGGTCTGTGTTTAACATATAAGTTTCTCAGGGGACCATTCTGAGTTTGTGTATATATATCACGAGTTTTATGAAAACTTTATTATACAGGGTGTTATCAAATTATGTTTCATAAATTAGTATACATATTCAGGACGTCAAAGTGCACAAAATAGTTCCTATGAACATAAATCCGTAATCGCTTCGTTTCCGAGATACATTGCTTTTTTGCCGACGACGATCCAATTAAAATTAAAGTCATTAAAGTTTTTCAAAGTCGTAGTTGTCTCGTTCTTTAAAAGCTATTTTTCTTTTGTTTTGATACTACTTTGTTCGTTGTCATTTTAGAAGCCAAAAGTATTTCCTTCATTTCATGTGTCACTCTCATGTAATGTTACAGAGCGTTGTGGAGCAGTATTCTCGAAAAATCTTGTTTATGCAAGAGAAGTTAATAGCATACATGAATTGTGGCAACCTGTTCAAGATTGTTCAGGAACAATACGCAACCATGTAGGTGTTTTCGATCATATGCGGCAAAATTTTCAACGACGCGTTGAAACATGTACTCTGATGCAGGGAAACCATTTTGAGCACTTGTTGTTAAAAACTTTGATAAACTTTAATGGCTTTCATTTTAATTGGATCGTCCTCGGCAAACAATCAATGTATCTCGGAAACGAAGCGATTGCGGATTTATAGGAACTTTTTTGTACACTTTTCCGTCCTGAATATGTATACTAATTTACGGAACACAATTTGATAACACCCTGTACATACAGTATATGAACTATTCGTTATAACTACGTATGTAAAATGTAAACAGCTGGAACAAATAACTGGGGTACTTTCCCGGTGCCTTCTTCAGTAGGTAAATCTGTGTAGTAACTAGTGATGTACATATTCCGATATTTAGCCGATGCCGATGCCGATTCCATAAAAAACTGCCGATACCGATGCCGGTGCCGATTCTTTGCTTATATATATATATATATATATATATATATATCATCTTTTAAAAATCAATTCTCTTCAAAAATTTTACTAATCTAATGTGAAAACGTTCAACTTTCATACTTTTACATTTACAATTTTTAAATGCTTTTCCTTAGCTCACTCCACAATATACAGCACTAGAATTTGTTACTCATATACCGTAGCTAAAATGATGTTAAAACGTTTTATTACTCAGTAAAATCATAAAATAATTTTATTTTAGTTTTATAAATTGAATACAAATATTTAAAGTAATTGTTCTTCCTTATGTTGAACGTATTTACTTTCTCCAACAATATAAACAACATCAAAATTTTTCATTAAAATTTCAAGTCTCTGGTGGCCAATTTGAATGAAAAAATGAATATATAATTTAGGTTTATGAAATTATTGAAATACTTAAAGTAAAGTCGACATAATAAGATGGTTTAATATATAAATTATAAAGTACAACTTAATATAGAATTATTATTATTAATATAGAGAAGGAGGTTACAGTAGTTTATAATATTTTGAGATTAGCTAGTTAGAGAAAATGTAAATTTATGGGCAACTTAACTTATTAAGCTTTACCTTTTTTGTGAATGTAAAATATTTTTTTATAATTACACTTTGAAATGAGTATAATTTATCATAAATAGTTTTTTGTTTGTTAAATTTTCTGTAAATATAAACGTTGTTTTGTAATGAAATAAAAATTTCAAAAATTGATGAGAGAATCGGCTAAATTTGGCCGACGCCGATACCCAAAAAATGGCCGATTCTGTCTGTGCCAATGCCGATTAATCGGTACACCACTAGTAACTTTAACCCAACAGAAGTTGGTACTCCGGCTGCGCTGGTATTCGAATACAAGGCCAGTGGATTAGTAACCAGCGACGTTACACTCAAAAACAATATTATTAATTTGACAACGAAATCATTGTCTTCAAAAGAGTAACATGGTTATATACCACCTGACAAAGCCTTTTTCGTCAATTCTTTTAAAAATGTGCCTCTGTTAATATAAGGCTCAAGGTTTCGTCAGACTGACGTTTTCTACAAGCAAAGTTTGCAGTGTTTGCAGTGTTAAAATTCATTTTTTACCTGATTAACAAACCTAAGCGTTTTAAAAGCAGATTTTATATTATTGAGTGGTGTCATCTATCGGAGGAAATATGAATTATATTCCTCTTAAGGTTATTTTCATTAGATCTTAGACTTTAGACCTTAGAATCTCTTCGGTATTGGAACTGTCAAGAGTAAACGATCACTTTTCAATTCGTACCATTCCCATTATATAATATTTTCGCGGTCCCAAAAGAAGAAGGATCTAAGTGAGAATTGGTGACCTAGTTTAAACTAGTCTAACTTATAACCTAATATAAATGAACCCTATCTTTAATTAATTTGCATAACTAACCCAACCCAGCCTAACTTAAACTAACGCATGGCCAGAATGGCAAACACGAGGATGAGAATAGGAATGAAATGAACTGGAAAGAGAACGCATAAACAACACCAGAATGAGCATGCGCCATTTTCGATAAAGTGTTTCGAGTATATCAGTCTTACCTTTCAGCCAGATTCGATCGACTCAACGTCCTGACACATTTCAAGTTATACTTACGTTCAATAACAATTTTCGCTCTCTTTTTCACTGATTTTCCGATGCCATTCGAAGCTTCACAGACAATAATTTTGGCATCTTCAACTTTGGCTTTTTCGATTTTGAACACCGCAGAATCGTTTCCTGAAGCCAAAATTTGGTTGCTGAAAATTAAACAAATATTCACTTAAGGATTTAAGAACGTTTGATTAAAATGTTCACAATGCGAATAATCTTTAAGATTTCAAACAAAGTATTCAGTATTACCATATTCAAGATGTGTTTTTTCCAATACTAATTCAGTCAAAAGACTTAGTTTACAATATTTTCATCCAAATTAGATCATTTTTACCTATAAAGGGAGAACCACGTGACTTTTGGCGTTGGGTTTCCATCTGCAGTACAAACGATTGTTCTTTCATCGTTTAATTTGAGAGTCAGGTTATCCGTGTCTACAAACACTTCAGGAGGGTCTGGAAGGTGAAAGATATTCATCACATGAATCTTATTTGATTTTAGTGAGTTGTTATATTGGTGCGTACATACTACTGTATCTATTTGGTATTATGCAACGAAATAAAACTTTATTTACAGACATTCTGTAGAGTATTTATTCTAGAAAAACGTCGCATATTTGTTATATTGGATTAATTTGTCCATATGACAAACATTATTAATACAATGACAGTTCATATACTAAGGATAGAAATATATACAATTGATTAGAAATAATACTGTGATGTCGAAGTTAAGTGGAGCTACAGACAGACGTTTTCGTACCAAGAAGTCCATAGCTTAGAGGATAAATGGCAGGACTCATGGATAGCTTGGGTGATCGGGTTGGTTGATTTTTTAATTCTTTGCATTAGACTGTGTTGAGCACGTCTTGTTACCTCCGGGAAGCTCGGGACATTGCGGGTAGCAAACATTTGCGAAGCTGAGCATCTCGGGGGTAATTTATGTAAGAGTCTAAATGATTAAATGATATACATATATACATATAAAGAGAAGAGAGAGAGGAGAGAGAGAGAGAGATTAAACTAATGAAGCTGAAAAAATATAGTAAAAAACGAAAAGAATCAAGAAATGTTCTCGATGATCAAACTGTCCTTTCATACGTGTAGAAATGAAGTAATCTAAACAAAGCCTGACTGAAACCCTGCTTAAGAGTGCCAGATGTTTTTCTGTTTCTTGCTTACATTGGACGATGAGTTGGAAAGAAGTGTTGGCACTTCCTGTAGGATTTATGGCGCTGACATCATAGTTGCCCCCGTCATTTCTGGACACCTTCGAATACGTTAACGTGTCCGACAACGTAGGAAGAAGGACGTTATCTTTCATCCATTTGTACCTGACGATGCAAAATAAATTCCTCAGAAAGGTAAAATGCCTCGCATTTTGGAGATGTGAAAACGAGTCAAAATATGTACTTTGTTTATATTTAAAGGGAATTGGAGGAAGAAGAAGAAGAAGAAGAAGAAGAAGAAAAAGAAGAAGAAGAAGAAGAAAAAGAAGAAGAAGAAGAAGAATGGAGCCGAACTTCTTTCCGGAATCGTTAAATTTCCTTTCCGGAATTTTAGTTCCGTATTATCAGAGTGTCAATACGTCAAGTCCGAAATAGTCAAAGCATACGAGAATAAACATCAAAAGATGCAAAGTCGGAGAGAGAAAAAGGTCTCATACTTATCAGTATTGAAGAGGTCATAGTAAAAAATTAAAATCTTGCCTTCACTCTTCTAAGTTTCGTGATTATCATACTAATTACAATATTTGTTTCATGTCCCGTCTTTCTTCTTTGGAGACATTTAAGAAAATGTTTAAAATTAGTGAATCTTCAGAGGATATAAATTTACGAAAAAATGAGTCGAAAATCCTTACTGATATAAATGTTATTACAGCTACTACTACTACTTTTTAATAATAATAATAATAATAATAATAATGATAATAATAATAATACTAATGATAATAATCAGACGTGTTCGTTGCGCGAACATTTCGCCCTCTCGTCGATCTCTTCCCACTTGGCTTGAATCGACGAATTCCAAAATACTGACCAAAATCTCCCTTTTCCTGCATTTTAATTTATTTTTGCATGTAGGAATTACATTAATGGAGAAAGACCAGTTACTTTCTCCTTTCCAATATATTTTCATCTATTTGTGCATGCATGAAAGAAAATTGTATTGAGCATGAAGGCTACACAAAACCACTTTTCTATCTACATTTTCATTGACTGCTGCAGCAGAAAGTAGCATTATTCCCTAAGACCCTTCCTAATTCTTGTATGCAGGCTGTAAACTGTGGTATATTACTGTATATACCTAGATAACGATAGCTCCAATCTTCGTATGAAATCAATCTACTGTTATTGTAGTTTACTATGATAAATACAGGGTGGTCCAGAAGTCCTGCCTCATTTTAGCAATGACCATCCTGTATAAAAGTGTCCATTCATGAGGTATGATAATTTGAACATAAGAAAATGAAAATACACGTATTTTATAAATTTAATGTTGACAGGGCGAGAGGGGAACGATAACGAACGATAACGAACGATAACGTGACTCTGAAGTTACCCCATTGTCGGGAAGACTCCGATTCAAGAAAACCTTTGGTATTTTATCCCATTCTCCAATATGTACTTTTGAAAATTTGATGAAAATCTGTTACAAAAGAAATTTTGTTGGGTTTCTACCGGTTTTGTAAATTTGGTTAACCCTCAACTAGTATCGCGGGGTCAGGAAGGACCTCCCTCATTTAAATTTTGTGTGACCAAGAAACTAAAATAGTGATTGAGGGTTAAAATCGATTCGGTAGGGATCGCATCCCTCCAAAGAATGGTTGCTTACAAACGTTTCGGAACCGTTTCTAACTTCTGATCACCTGAAGATCAGGCCCCCAGCTTCTTTAGTTAGCTTTATAAGGCTAACTAACGAAAATATCACGAATTAACCTAACCAATCGTCAAGGGCGTACAGTTGACCTAACGATTGGTTAGGTTAGGTCGTAATATTTTCGTCTTATAAGCCTTTAAGGCTAACTAAGAAGGCTGGGGGCCCTGATCTTCAGGTGATCCCTTCTTTTAAATATCTATGAAATTTTAGTAAGCATATCTTCGTTTCCTGGTATACTATTAAAAAATGGTGAAAACATTAAATTAGTTACCCCTCCGTCAGGAAAAGCTTTATCTCGGAGATTTTTAACACGATGCGAGTTATTAAATATAATCTACGTACCCTACAATTTTGGTTACAATTGTTTTTGAAAATTAAAAAAATTCTATTGTTACCTTTGTATAACCCAACAAAGTCCGTGTCAAGTGGTCGGAAGGGTATGGGTTGTGATTTTTCGTGAATATTTATTTTTGAAAAAGTTCCAATTTTGAAGATTATTCCCTTATAACTTCAACATCATCTTGCCTGCGACGTTACAGTGACTCCAGACATTAGTCATATCATCCCGAGAGATTAATTACCCGTGTTTACGTGAATTTTTCTTACTAACTACAGTCGATCTAACCTTTGCCTCTTTACAAATTTTCTTCTCCAGAATGGCATACAGTTAGATAGATAGACAGATGATACAGACTATTTATATTATTTAAAAATCGAATTCAAATTATTTATTTTTAACTTTAAAATTTCTTAGATTTCATAGATACTCTGTCCAGAGTAATGCAAAATTCATTGTCGTGTGCAAAGAGTTAATGAGCTGAGAGGACATCACACGGAGCATGTTCTGCACTAGGCGACTAATTCCCGATGTGTAGTTAAGTTACAGCAAAAATTTTATACTTTTATTTCAGTTAATAACCAAATACAAACGTTTTAATTTAAAAAATCACCCGATATATTGCAAAGAAAAATTATACGAAGTCTTTACATTAATCTCGAAGTGCTCCAAAAAGTCTTGTTCATACTCTGTATATAGTTTTCCTTTAATTTGGAAGGGAAACAACATGACATTAGTCCCGAACGTGTAGAGATAGGAACTCTGTAGCTCAATAATAATATAATAATAATAATAATTATAATAATGGGGCTGTTCAACCTCTTTTGTAATGGCAAAGGCCATGGAATGGAAGGGACCTATAATTTTGCGTGGCATCCAAACCGTGGGTCACTACATCCTCTGAATGCAGAGGATAGTACCCAATCTAACTACAGAACAAATCTAACGTCGTCTATCCCCTCTGATCTAACGGGAGGCTGTGTTGCGACGTAGCCACGACATAGTTAGCTAGCTTGAACAATAATATGACTCTACAGTAATTTCGTCGGGAAGACTCAGATTTAAGAAAGGTTTCGGCCTTTAATTCTCCTCCCAATTAATTTATTACTTCTGCAAATTTTGTGTAAATTTTGCAAAAAGGAAAATTTGTAGCGTCATTCAAATTTTGACTGTGTAGTTAACACTAGTTAAAAAAAAGAAGTTAATTTCGCAAAATTATAATGGTTTCATATTCTACATCCGAATACTAACGATCCGAATACTACATCCGAATACTAACGATCCGAATACTAACGATCCGAATACTAACGATCCGAATACTACATCCGAATACTAACGATCCGAATACTACAACCGAATACTAACGATCCGAATACTACATCCGAATACTAACGATCCGAATACTACATCCGAATACTAACGATCCGAATACTACAACCGAATACTAACGATCCGAATACTACATTCGAATACTAACGATCCGAGTACTACATCTGAATACTAACGATCTTCTAAATTTGAGCTAAAAAATAGTCTGGATTGGAAAAGTACGAGTATGTATCTTAAAATATGTAAAAAAGATGTAAAAAAGTTTCATCTTTTAGCAATTTTATAATGTATTAAATTTCATTCTAAAAATTTATGTATCCTTTGATCATTGTGGAAATTGATCCAAAAAATAAAGTTCTCGCAATTACCAAGAGAAACTTTGGTTCCCTGAAAAGGGGTATCCAACCTCTACGTGTCCTCCAAATGTGATGTCATTCGATAGAGAGAAGAACCCTGTAGTCTGTCAGTTCAAATAAATAAATAAATAAATAAATAAATATAAAAAAATAACCTTGATGATGATGATCTACAGATCTACAGAAGCTAAGGCTAACAAAGACCCTAAGATCCACTCTAAGGCTAGCCCGAGAGAAAGGAGAGAGTAGGGGGTTAAGAGAAGAGAGGAGAATAGGGTTAAGTAAGGAGCAACACCTATCATTCGTGGGTTAACTTCATTCAGAAAAAGAGGGAAAAAAGTCTCACCATCATCATCCGCCGGCCACTGCCGACAAGTCAGAAATAGTCGGAGAATATAGGAGAGGGGTGAAAGATGAAAAGAAGTAAAATAAGAACGCTTACAAACCATGCAAACACAGTCTTAACTCACTGTCATACCATGCAAACTACAAACATGCAAGAAAAGAGTTAGAGACATGCAAAGTAAGGAGGATAAGAAAAAAAAAAATAGGTAAAGTTAAACAAAAGTGGGTTAGTTTACGCTATGAGCTACATCTACATTCGTGTTAGTCTAATTTTTTTTTTTTTTTTTTTTTTTATTGCTGGCATCACGCTGGCATGTCACAAGCTGGCATTCATCGTCAACAGACTCATCTCGAGCACCACCACCAGAGCTCCTGTTGTTAACTTTCTTTTTTAATTTAAACAACGTTAATATTTTTAAAATGTCTGTCAAGACGGTTCTTAAACACATAACGCTGGTAGAATGAACGACTGGACGCGGAAGATTATTCCATTTATCAATTACTTTAAACGTAAGAGAGTTTTTAGCGATATTAGTAATGAAACGTCTGCCACGCAACTTGAATCCGTTATTGCGAGTATTACTATTATCGAAAGTGAACAATTTGTCAAAATTTACGTTATCGATGTTATTAACGATTTTGAAAACTTCAATAAGCTCCCCCCTTAATCTCCTAGTTTCGAGTGAATACAAGTCTAACACTTTAATCCTATCTTCATAAGGCTTATTGCGCAATGCCGGAATAAGTTTCGTGGCACGACGCTGAACCCTTTCTAACCTATCAATATCCTCACGCAAGTACGGGCACCAAAACTGAACGGCATATTCCAAATGAGGCCTGACTAGGGACTTGTAAAGGGGCAATATAATATCCTTCGATTTAAATTCGAAATTACGCGCTATGAAGCCTAACATCCTATTAGCTTTTGCGCAAGACTCAGGCACTGGTTCCTAACCTTTAAATCTTTAGTTACGCGTACGCCTAAATCTACTTCCTCGTCAACGCTCGCTAAATCCCTATCATCCATCGTGTACACGTAATTATTGTTGCGAGAACCTATATGCAAAACTTTACATTTATCTACGTTAAATTGCATCTGCCACTTATCCGTCCACTCCATAATCCTATCTACATCGTCTTGGATCCTATTTCTATCGTCCTCGTTAACAACCTTACGCCTATTTTAGTATCGTCCGCGAATTTTGACACGTTACTAATCAATCCTACATCTATGTCGTTAATGTAAATTACGAATAACAATGGGCCTAACACTGAACCCTGTGGGACACCACTACCTACCTCTAACCCCCGATTCACTACCATTAACTACGACCCTCTGCCTCCTAACACGAAGCCATTCTTCTAACCAGTTAGCTACCTGACCGCGGATACCGTGCGCTTTAACCTTCGCAATTAGTCTCCTATGCGGAACTGTATCGAACGCCTTTTTTAAAATCTAAATAAATAACGTCAGCTGCCCTATGCCTATCGTATTCGCGCACTATTTCGTTATAAAATTCTAACAAATTTGTTAAACAAGACCTATGGCGTCGAAACCCGTGCTGACTACTATTAATCAAACCCCTACTTTCTAAGTGATCGATAATACGATCCCTAACTACGGATTCCAAAAGTTTACCGACAATTGACGTTAAGCTAATGGGCCTATAATTGCTAGCTACCGCGCGGTCGCCTTTTTTAAAAATAGGCGTGACGTTAGCTAATTTGAAGTCTTCAGGAATAATCCCGTTTCGAGTGACTGATTAAAAATCTTCGCTAAGGGCCTACGATAACGTCTTTCAAATCTTTCAAATGTCTAGGATAAAAAGCGTCAGGGCCTGGAGCCTTGCTAACTTTTAGCCTATCGATATAATGCGCAATCTCAGCCTCGTAAACAGTTATCATCTAAAATAGTCTCGCTACTAAATGGAACGATATCGTCAACGTCGGGGACATTATTTACGTCCTCTAGGGTAAAAACTGTCGCAAAAAAGTTATTGAAAATACCCGCCATCGCCTGATGATGATGATGATTTTGATGATGATGATGATGATGATGATGATTGATGATGATGATAATTATAATAATCAAATGCATTCGCTTCGTCTCTTTACCTAACCTAGTTTAATCCCTCTGCAGCAACGAATAAATAAATTTTACCTAATTTTAAAATTAATTTTTATGCAGAAAGTCCTTCTCACACACATATTAAAAATTATATATATATATATATATATATATATATGTTACACACCCAGAGGAAAAACTAAAAAGCTATTCCAAGGCCATTTGTATAATTAAATACCTTGTCAGAGGATAAAAAGGAAGCATAAAGCGAATATATATATATACAGTAGACGCCGTTTATAGTGTTCCATTCGGTGCCAAGCCAAAAGGACACTATATCCGATGAGACACTATATCCACATATGAGAATAAAAACCCACTCTAATAGACTCTGTCTATTAGAGTGGGTTTTTATTCTCATATTTTGACCTTCACGTAAAAAAGTGAAGTTTTTTGCATTTACTATCCACAGTTTGGTTCTCTCGGGGTTTCAAGGTTAAAAATAGTGAATATGTACTGTATATCAATATATTTACAACATAAACACCTTTATTTATGCAATTTCTCATTAAAATTGTTTTTACAATTCAACTGAAACATCAAAACTATGTTCATTTTACATTAAAAAAAACATTTTCCTTCCATGGCCATTAATAAGCCTGTAAACAGCACAGCATCACAAATACAAGTGTAAACTAGAGCTGCCAAGTAGACTATACTAGCTGAAAAGAGACACTATAAGCGTATGAAGAGACACTCTATCCATAGCAACTGCATGTAAAAATAACTGTTTCCTAGTTTGAGACACTATAAACGGCGAGACACAATATCCAGGGACACTAAATCCGGCGTCTACTGTATATATATGAACCTTACCTTACCTTATGTTGTTTCGTGTGTTGGTCTCTCTTCACACGGAGGTCAAGCTGGTGGCCCCGCCTCTAGGTCTGGCCTGGTGTAGGAGCGAGTTACTTTCTTGCGCTCTCCACCGTACATAGCCAGGCACGCCCGGCTCATCTGGTACTGTCCTGAGCCAGGCATCCAGTCTTTTCTTGAAGACTTCAACTTTGACCCCCGTTACGTTTCTGAGGTCCTTAGGAAGCTGGTTGAAAAGTCTTGGCCCGTGACAACCAAGCTATTTTCCTTCAGGGTTGAGGAGGTCCTTGTCGTGCTTTTAATTTGGGAACACTACACATTCTGCCTTTCCTATTTTCCAGTGTTGTTTGAATGGTAATTGGGTTTAGTTTTAGGTTTGGTACGGTTAATGTATATATATATATAATATATATATACAGGGTGTCCCGTAAGTCTGGACCCATAGGGAAAAATAATAAAATTACAAAATAGTCCAAAAATTTATTACATAATCTGTTCAAAGTGTCCGCCGTTGTGTCGCACACATAGTTGAAGACGCAATCTCCACTGCGACAGCACTTTCTGAATCACAGTCGCAGAAATTTCTTGACACGCCTCCACAATGCGTGCTTTAAGGTGGAAAATGTTCTGAAGTTTGACCTCGTACACTTTGGCTTTCAAGTGGCCCCACAAATAAAACTCCAGCGGAGTAAGATCATAATAAAAAAATAATAAAAATAATAATAAAAATAATAAAAAAATATATTATAAATAAATTTTTGGACTATTTTGTAATTTTATTATTTTTCCCTATGGGTCTAGACTTACGGGACACCCTGTATATATATATATAGGGTGGGGCACGGGAATCAAGTGTTTTTTGAATAGCTAGTAATCGGCCATTAGGAATGGGAGGGGCGTGCGGTAGGTAGCATTCCATTCCTGGGTTCATAGCATTTAACTTTAACTAACACTCACCTTTATCTTTCAGGTGCCATCATGGAGCAGTGGACGTTAGAACACCGCATGTTCGCGTATGATCATTTTGTTAGGAGTGGCGAGTCAGTGACAGCAGTTCAGCGTGCGTTTCGCCGCAGATTCAACATCATCATCGAAATGACTCTGTTCCCGCTCGTGACACATCTTACGTTGGGTTAACAATCTTCGAACAGGAGGCTCAATAATGAAAACAAAACCGAAGGGGCCGCAACGCACTGTGCGTACTCCAGAGAACGTTGAAAGGGTCAGACAAGCGATGTTGCAAAGCCCAGGCCGCTCTGCTCGGAGACATTCAGCTGCACTCGGAATCAGCAATCGTACTGTTAGACGGATTTTGCATGAAGAATTACATTTTCACCCATACAAGTTAGCGATGGTGCAGGAATTGAATGTAAACGATTGCCCCCAACGACTGAATTTTGCACAGGAAATGCTTGCACTTTATGAGCGAATGAAAAAACATGATGGTGGTAATGAGTGATGAAGCCCATTTCCACCTTAATGGGGCCGTCAACAATCAAAACTGTCGGTATTGGGCTGCTGAAAATCCGCGACAACTCCATGAAAAACCGCTGCATAGCCCTAAGGTTACAGTTTGGTGCGCGGTGGGAAAGTTTGGCGTCATCGGTCCCTATTTCTTCGAACAAAATGGGGTTACCGTTACCATAACATCTGGGCGTTACATTGAGATGGTGAACACCTTTTTCATCCCTGAGTTACGAAGAAGGCGTATTGCTCGTCGACATTTGTGGTTTCAGCAAGATGGGGCCACGCCACACACCGCCAGAGCGTCAATGGCTGTTCTTCGCCCCCTGTTTCCCAACCATCTCATTTCGAGATTTGGTGACATTGCATGGCCCCCTCGGTCCCCTGACTTGTCCACATGTGACTTCTTTCTATGGGGGTACCTCAAGTCACGTGTCTACGAGGACAAGCCCCGTACATTAGATGCATTGAAGGAAGCGATCCGTCAACAAATCATCCAAATCAACAGAGACCTGCTGGGAAGAGTGGAGGCCAATTTTCGTAAACGCCTTCAACAATGCGTCGACGGCCAAGGACATCATATGCCAGATATAATTTTCGGTACATGATTATTATGACATGAAATGCTATGTTTTTACGAATGTTGTTCTACCAATATATTTTCTTTTCAAAAATAAATATCATTTTCCTGATTATTCCAAAAACACTTGGTTCCCGTGCCCCACCCTGTATATATATATATAGCGTAAAGAAAATAAATAAAGGGACTTAGCGAAGGATTAACGAGTAGTAATTAAAGGAAAAAGGTTATTTTAACAAGATATGATTCATTTTATAAGTTCTCGATCTACAGGGTGTGCATAAAGTTATGCGCATTCTCCATTATTCTCCCCACTTTTGTTTATTTCTCATTATAATTTTTTTAACCTTTCCAATTAATTCTATGATTATTTTTATAAATATAATTTAATTATAATTTTTTTAACCTTTCCAATCAATTCTATGATTATTTGTTATAAATATAATTTAGTTTAATAAATATAATTTAACAATGAATTAAAATTACTCGCGTTTCTACACACTTATTTATACTGTTACATTCTGACCTCTAAAATGTCAATAGTTTTGATGCACACATACTACTAAATAACAGTGTTTACATCCAATAGTGGACACACCTAACTGCATTATTTGTGTTGTTTTTAATTAAGCGTCATTTAATAATACAGGGTGAGTCAAACGACTGGAAACATAGGAACTACGCTTTTCAATGCAAGTATATACTCGTACGTATGTATATTTGCATTGAAAAACATACAGTAGTTTCTATGTTTCCATACTTTTGACTCACCCTGTATAGTGGGCTACTCTGTTAACGTGGCGCTATGTTCCAAGAAGCACGTGATATCTCGGTCTTCGTTACCTATTGTTCAAGATCTCGTGGGGAAATTGGTTAGGTTCCGAAGACCCCCTAAAAATATACCACTTTACCTGTAATGTCAGAGTAATGTTATACTGTAATACCGCGGTATATTCGCTTCTAAATATTAACTTTTAAATAAAATTTAAGAAGAAAATAGATAATAGATAAATAGATAATAGACATTAAAAGCAAATACAAATTAAAATGTGAAATATAAAAGTCAATATTTACGTCACGCTACACGTCACGCTTCACGTCACTCACCCAAGTCTCATGCTATCGGCTCGCGCCTACCACGCCTACCGCGCCTACACGCTATTATTGTGCTCCTGGCTTGAATTATACCTGTTTAACCTAAAAAATAACGCGTTATTCGCGTCTTGGCACGTGCAATAAGAGTGATTTTTTATATTTTTTGCAGTGTAATTTGCGTATTACATTACCAGACGCCGCGTAATCTACCGTTATTTTATAATTAAAAATTACGTGAATTCCAATTATTATTTTAAGTAAGGTCAGAAGTTGTTTAAAATTTAGATGGTAAGGGAGGTTAAGGATATTTTTAGGATAAAATTCCTCGTGATTTACACGACTATAATATCTTTCCTTTAGCTTTCCTTAAACAATTTTCTATAAATGGAATAAGGTCACAGTTTATTACCATTGTTCATAATATTGCCATAACTCAAAATCCAAAAATTTACTGCTTACAATTTTTAATGCTCCGAAAATCACAAGGGGAAAACTGGAAGATTTTATCAAAGGATGATGATGGTCAGTATAAAAATGGATATACGAGTAGGTTTACGGAAAGCTTCAAATTTGAATTGGTTTGCGTATCTCCCAGTTTTTAGATTCACAAATGATAATTACTCGTAAATGGAGATAAAGTTCTTGGCATCAAGTTAGAAGACAAATTAAATTTTAAAAACCACACACAAAATATCAAACCGAAAATACCTAGATTTGTGTACGTAATATTCAAACTAAAAAAAAAAATCCTCAAAATGTTCGCCTTCCTCACACTGTGTTATCATTTATTCATCCACATTTACAGTATGGAATTACAGCATGGGGTAGTACAAAAAATTATATAAGATATCCGCTAGAAGTAATCCATAAAAAAAGTTACGAACTTTCTCAAACAATGATAACAGACAAGCTTAGGCTCTTCAATGTTCACGGATTTAAATATTCTAAAATTAAATGACCTGTATAAACTTACTGTCGTTATCATTAATATGTACAAAGTTGCTAATAATAGAAGCTATACTTCGCCCACTCACTTGGCGATTACCCCGCATCAGACAAACCATAATCACAATACCGAGCTTCGCAAGGATTTCATATACAAACGAAATTGTTTAATGTAAATTGCAAGAAATTCGCCTTCCTATAAACGAGCAGATATTTGGAACTCTATGCCTATAAATGTCAGACAAGCATTATCATTAATTTCATCTCGCATATCACTAAAGCAACCCTTTATTAACTCCAATTAATGTACAACATCCCAGTTACTTATATATATGCTCATATATATATATATGTGTGTGTGTATATGTGTATATATTGGAACTTGGGCCCCAGTGGCTTCATGTTTTCCAAATGAAATGTAATGTAACTTGTAAATGTTACTAAACAAAAATCACAGTCCCTTTTTTAGAAATTATAGACGCTTATTATGTACAGGGTGCCTCAAAAAATGTTATCACTTAGTTCACTTAGTGAACCCCTACTGAATGGGGTTCACTCATTAATCACACACAATTCCTGACAAAAACAATATTATTATTAAAAAACAAGCACATAAACAAACAAATACAGAAACAAAATTCGCCTTCCTATAAACGAGCAGATATTTGGAACTCTATGCCTATAAATGTCAGACAAGCATTATCATTAATTTCATCTCGCATATCACTAAAGCAACCCTTTATTAACTCCAATTAATGTACAACATCCCAGTTACTTATATATATGCTCATATATATATATATGTGTGTGTGTATATGTGTATATATTGGAACTTGGGCCCCAGTGGCTTCATGTTTTCCAAATGAAATGTAATGTAACTTGTAAATGTTACTAAACAAAAATCACAGTCCCTTTTTTAGAAATTATAGACGCTTATTATGTACAGGGTGCCTCAAAAAATGTTATCACTTAGTTCACTTAGTGAACCCCTACTGAATGGGGTTCACTCATTAATCACACACAATTCCTGACAAAAACATATATTATTAAAAAACAAGCACATAAACAAACAAATACAGAAACAAAAAACACACACACTATAAGTGGTAAGCAATGACATATTAGCGCCATATAAGTGGAAACATTTTTTGAAGCACCCTGTATATATATATATATATATATATTTATATATATATATATATAATATATAATATATATATATATATATATACAGGTATACCCCAGTTTTCGCAAGAGTTATGTTCCTCAGACTCATTACGAATAGCGAAATTGCGAATAACGAATAATTTTTTCCCATATAAATACATGTTTTATGTGGGGATGCGTTCCGGTGTCCATTTTTCAGAAGGTAAGATGTTTGGATACGTTCCCATACGATACATAAAAGCAAGTATAAAACACAAATACAGACCTGTATTAGCATAGTAAGTTATGAATAACATAAATAAAAGAATAAACATACCTGTACTGTACTTTTATTCCTCAAATCACCCCCGACTGGGGTCAAACCACCCCCGACTCGCACTGAAAGTTTCACCACCACTGCTATCACCTTCACCAACGACTTCTTCCTCACATCTCGCCACAAAGACCGTGCCTTTTCTTGAATAATGGCCTGCGATACGAGCTTGCTGCGCTGCGTTTGGTAGCAGGCGGAATTGTGACTTATTTTTTCCCTTATCTGGCATTGCGAATAACGGAGCTGGGTTTGCGAATAGCGGAATTTGGTGTCAAAAAACATATTACGTATAAGCGAAGCTATGAATAACGAGGTATACCTATATATATATATATATATATATATATATATATTATATATATATAGATATATATTATATATATATATATATATATATATATATATATATATATAATCTTAAATCGGGTACAATCACAAGTTATATAAATTATAACTTGAAAGTTTCCATTATATTGCGTCGTATATAAAGGGTGTTCGGAAAGTCACTTTGCACTTATATTTATTTAATAGCATACAATAGTATAACATTGCATATATGATAGAGGTTATGGATGGGACCATCAGAACTTATAAAAGGTGTTGAAAACTAAAAAAAATAATAATAAATATAAAAAAAATAATATAAAAAATATAAATATAAAAATATAAAAATATAAAAAAACATTAATTATATAAGTGCACAGTGACTTTCCGAACACCCTGTATAATGTACCTCATTTACCTGTGTTTCTATCACTTATCATTTGTAATATTAGAAACTAATTATTATTGGTATTTCAACATGTATTATTTACCACTTATTTTTCCTCTTATTTCTAAGATTATTTCAATTTCCATTTGTAATCACAGAATTCATTAACTGAAACTTTATTTTATTTTCCATTATTTCTATTTATTTTCTTATTTTTTGTTGTCAAAATTGAAATGAATCTCAAAAATGTTTGCCTGAAAAGTTGTCATGTTTTCCAAAGGTCTATTCAGATAAAAATGCTGTAATTTGACTACTTGCCACCAAAGTACAAAATTAAACATTAAGTCCAACATTCTTTGAATCTTATATGGATGTTTTTACGAGTTAAAAAACAAGTTGAAACCATTTTAAACCAGTTCAAATTGGATTTGTCTCTTCAATTGCGTTACTTTATACACACCCTTTATCTCGTGCAATATCTGATTGTATTTTCTTTTTCAACAGTAAATTTTACAGACGGAGCTAAATTATTGAGCTTATCAAGGAATTCATCAACATCCAAATTACGAGTCCAGAGACATGAAATATCATCCATATACCGATACCAAACGTTTACAAAATCGTGCAAATCATCAACAGGGACTTTATTAAATAAAGAGCATACATCAAAACTAACCAGCGTGAAATTGGGGTTTACGAGGAAATCTCAGCTTGTTAATAAGATCCATGCTGTTCACAGTATGAGATTTAGAAATAGATCCAACTAAAGGAGTTAATAAACTGACTGACTAACTATTTAGTTATATTATAGGTTACGAAGTTTACAGAGCTAACAATAAGTTTCATGGGATTGTTAACTTTATGTGTTTTGACTAAACCATATAAATAAAAGGTAAAGATGGAGTGATAGTCAGAAACCTTTTAAATAAATCACTACAATTATTTTAAAAATATTTTTCTTAATCTTTTATCGAATACTTTATTAACAGCCGCCATTGAATTTTCATTTAGAGGTAGGCAAGTATTCCGATCAGTAAATAAGCTATTCATTTTATTAGTGTAACTATTTTTGTTCATAATAACTAATGAATTAATTTATACAGGTGAAATTTGAAAATTTTTAGATAGAGTAAAACAGCATAAATAGGTGTGTACGGGTTGGGGGGGGGAGATAAATAATTGTAACGTATTGTTTAACCATATGTATAGAAATAATCCTAGTAATTACCGGGAGGGTTAAAAAATTCCAATAAAAAGACACCCGAAAAAGACATTTTAAAACGTGCTTTTATATACTTTCTAAGTAATTTTAATAATAGCCAGGAAACTTATAAAATGTACCACATCTTGTTAAAATACCTTTTCCCTTAATCACTACTTGTTAATCTTTGCTAACTCCTCTTATCTCTTTTATCTATACTTGTACAAATATACTCATCATTCCGAATAATGCTTTCTTTCTTAATTCTCGGATAAGATGCTTGAATACGCAAAAGGCCTTGGAACCGCCATCACGGGTGGTCAGAAATTACAAAGTTCTTGACCGGATTCGATCTCACGACCTACCGATTAGCAGCCCGTTTATTTACCACCCAATTTTTTTGTAGGAAAAGATGAGCAGCTGGGTTGGCCGGGCGCTGCCTGCTACCGCCGAGAATCGAACCCGTGGCCGGTGTATTAGTAGTTAGCGATGCTAACTACTGACTACTGGCTTTGATGAAAGCCCTAGTTACACGGCGCTAGGAAGATTCTCAATGGGAAAATTGCCAGTGGGAAAATTGCTATTGGGATAACTGCCAAAATGGGAAAACTGCCTGTCAGAAAATTGCCAGGCGGAAAATTACCAACTGAAATAAGGGAAAATTCCATTGGAAGAAGTTGCCATTAGCATAATTGCTAGGAGAAATAATTTATGAATAACCTTTCGGATTAAGTACAAGATTAAACTTAATTTGAGGATTGAAAAAAAGGCTTTAAAATTTAAAAATTATTAAAATTACACTAAACTTTATTATAAAAATAGTAAATTAAGTTTACATTATAAGTTGGATATTTGAAAAGGTAACATATATTTAACTTAGACAAGATAACCCTAAAATACGTGAAGATTATATGCAATGGATCTTAAATATGACATTTTATCGTTACCATTGTACTTTGCAACGAAATTCTTTATTCTGGAATTTATATCCCTGTATTTTTTTCTCATATGAAATGAAGTGTTGTATTCTCTTTGTTTTCGCCAAACTTTCTTCATTTTTTAAGAAGTTAATTAGCTTCCAGCTATTAGGGTGCGAATTACTCACTGTTTTGTTTAAGACGTTGTGGAAAGCTTCAATACTGTTGTTGGTACGATGCAACGAATTCTCCAATCGGGAGTAAACATTCCAGGTAGGAATTGGGAACATGGGAGTGTCTCTTCTTCTATTAAGACGCGTTCCTCTTTCAATTCCAATATAAGTAAATTCAAATATGAAATAAATTCTTGTGGAATATCTGCATCTCCAGAAAGCTCCTCAAAAGCATCAATAACATCTTGGCATGGGACAAAGGCGAGCTGAAAAATACCGCATCTTCAAACAAAATTCACCGTCCTTGTGGTATTGTTGTCGTAATCCCAAGTCAACAATTTTTCTGTACAAAGACTGGCAGAAATGGAAGAAGCAACCATTATGGTGAGCATGTGGAAACGCACTTATAATTCCGTTGATGGACGCTTTTTCAAAATTACTGATAATGTTCTCAGGGTCATCATGAACTAATTATTTAATTTGGGCGTAAAAATTTCTGTAAGTAACTTCAGTCTTGTTGGGTAGGAGTGCAAAGACACGGGGAATGCTGAAATTTTCCATTTGTATGTGAATTGTTAGAAGTTAATAATACATTTCTGGAGCCACTTTAAAGGTGCCATCGACCGCCCAGTTTTTGTACCGTTTTAGATCATGTAAACCATCGTCTGTCGCAAAAATTAACATTCGATTTGCATCGTCGATCCCAGAGTCGTATTGAAGAAATTTTTCGCCTGAATCAAGCTTTTGAAATTCAGTCGGTATACTATAACCTGTCCTTCCGGATGGAACAGATGGGAAGTTGCGCGCTTGTTGTCTCCAGTTACGAACATTTCTGCTCATGTGATTCACATTTGTTAGTTGAGAAAGAGCATATTCATCCAGCGATGAAGTACATTCAGAAATCAATGAACGACTCGATTGATGGGATACTGTAGCTTTAGCTTTCAATACTCCATGAACTTTTTTGGCATCAACTCTGTCTTTGCTTGCTGAATGGTTATGCTCATTCACTGATTTTATCACTTCATAATTGTACGTAATTGACTTTGTGTGTAATCTTGCTTTGCAGCTCTTTTGTTTTCTTGCAATACATTCCCAATATATTACTGTACCACTTTTGTTACAACCATTTTGGTGGTACATATATTGTAGTTCATCTACAGCTATGTCTCGACCACGTTCACTCTTAATTATAGACTATCTTGGGTAAAAATACTTGCGACCATTTGACACTGATGAGAAGAGTGAAATGAATCCTGAGACTCGAAAATTCATCTTTTTATACAAACGCGGCCACAGGTTTATTCCAGAATTTTCCGCCTGGCAATTTCTATCTATTTTTTTAATAAAGTTTAGTGTAATTTTAATAATTTTTAAATTTTAAAGCCTTTTTTTCAATCCTCAAATTAAGTTTTATCTTGTACTTAATCCGAAAGGTTATTCATAAATTATTTCTCCTAGCAATTATGCCAATGGCAACTTCTTCCAATGGAATTTTCCCTTATTTCAGTTGGTAATTTCCCGCCTGGCAATTTTATGACGGGCAGTTTTCCCATTTTGGCAGTTATCCCAATGGAAATTTTCCCACTGGCAATTTTTCCCATTGGGAATTTTCAGCGCACGAGTTAGTTACACAGATTCCCTGTAACATATATATTTTAATAACTCAAAATGTAAATACTTGAGTGAAACTACTTTTACAACTCCACTTTCTAAGCTGATGTTGAGGGTTCTTTCTGAGAACTTCATTATCAGACAAAAGAGGCTTGAATCTTTCGGCCTAAATTCTAACCTATAATTTTTATCCCTAAACATGTTATTTATACCATTCCAAAAGAGTTTTAAATAAAGATATTGCTCTTATTCAGGTTGTAATTTAAAATACAAAATACAAAAAATAATTTTATAAAAATATTTTCTTTTGAAAATATATTTAGTAAATTTAAGAATCCTGAAATTATAAAGCGAATCCAAATTACCTTTCTTAGTCCTTCATAGCCAATTAAGTCATATTTTTAACTTTGAGTGTACATCCAATCCGGTCAGTTTGATCAAATTTGCTTCAAAGGTTTATATAAATGCAAATAGAGAACGTAACTGACAAATGGTTTTATAGTTCAAATGTTATAATTTTTTCCACTTTAATAAATGAAGAATGTGGTACTTACGTATTAACGGGGGGCCACCACATATTGATGATTGGTTAGGTTAAGTTGTAATATAAATCATTGTAAATATTTAAAAAAATATTGCTATTTAAAAAATATGGTGTATTAGAAATTTTCAACTAACGAAAATATTACAACTTAACCTAACCAATCATTAATATGTGGTGGCCCCCCGTTAATACGTAAGTACCAAGAATGTTTATATCAAAAGCGGTGAAAGAACTTTCTAATAGTGATTCAGTTATTGTAAATTGACCAGACAAAAGAAGAGGAATTATTATACCTTATAAGGGAAAAGAAATCATTAAAGTGAGCAACATTCCGTCAGTTACATCGAGATTAAGAAAATAGATGATGGCTCTTTACTTCTGCCTAGAACACTTTAAGATAAATTGAATTGATACCGTCCTGAAACACCATTTAAACTCCAAAATAAAATTGCTGAAGATTTTTGTAACTACTCATATATACCGAGTATATGGGTTCATAAAAATAATGTCCCTGTACGCTCCATTATTTCGACGTAAAATACTTACAGCTACAAGCTCTCCAACTTTTAAACGAATACAACATGTACCATATCATGATTCACTTTCATAAACTTCTGCAACATTCGTGACCTCTTCTCAAATTTTCAATCTGTCGAACACCATCCTTCCTCCTCTAAATCTCACCTTCTCTTCCTCACTGAAACTCAGGTGTCTGGGACGACTGACAACAGCCCCTTTTCTATACTTTCCTACTTTCTCTATATTCAGTTTCATTCCAATGGTGGATGTTGCGTATATACTTGCTCACGTATTCCCAAACTTGAATCCTTCTAATTCTACACCCTCTGGCTACAACTTACATACCAATCTGAAACTAAATACAGCTGCACTGTCTACCTTCCTCCTAATTCTACTGACTATTCCAAACTTTTTGACTACCTCACTTCCACCATTCTATCTCACTCACCTTTTGCTGAAATCTCCATTTCAGGAGATTTTAATGTTTGCCACTGCCTCTGATTTTCCTCCCATTTCACTAGACAGTTGCGCTAGATATATCAAAAGCTTTTGATAAAGTCTGCCACAAATCCCTAATTTCCAGATTGCCCTCTTTCGGTTTGTCTCCTTCTATCTGTGCCTTCATCTCTGATTTCGTTTCTGGTCGATCAATAGTTGTGGTTGTAGATGGTCACTGTTTTTCTCCTAAAGCTATTAATAGTGGTGTTTCTCAGCGTGACCCGACAATTCAGGGCAGGACAATTCAGCGCCGACAATTCAGCGCAAGACAATTCAGCGCAAGACAATTCAGCGCGAAAATACCAACAAAGAAGAAGAAAGAACAAATCCAGAGGGAAGAGAGGCTTGCAACTGTTAGGTTAGGTTAGGTTAGGTTTCTAGTTTTTGAAAGAAAATCTTAATTTTAACAATTCTAACAAATTTTGTTTTTTAAAATAAAATTTTAATAATTATACTCCTTTGAATTTTATCTCCGATTTGTCACTCCTTCGTTATGTCACTCCTTCGTTACGGTATTTATGTCACTCCTTTGTTATGTCACTCCTTTGAAATGTCACTCCTTCGATACAGACCCAATTTAGCATATATATAAATATACAAATTTTTCTCTTTTTTATTTATTGCGATTTATTTTTATTATTTTTAACTAAACTTTTAACTGTACTGACTTGCGCTGAATTGTCGGCGCTGAATTGTCTTGCGCTGAATTGTCTTTGCGCTGAATTGTCGGCGCTGAATTGTCGGCGCTGAATTGTCGGTGCTCCGTTTCTCAGGGGTCTCTCCTGTCATCTACTCTTTTTCCTTTTATTTATGTATGAACGTTTAAGTTACACTTCCTACTCTATCCATATCTATGCCAACGATTTCACTCATCACTTCTCCACCCGCTTCGCAAAGCGTCCCTCTTAACAGTCACTCCATGATTCGTTTAAGACGGCTATGGCGCACCTGACCTCTGATCATTCTACTATCTCTGACTGGAACACAAAAAACCTTGTGGCTTTCAATGACTCAAAAACTCAGTTCCTTCATCTGTTCATTCGCCATAATGTTCCACACGGCTATCCCCTTATCTTTAACAACACACAACTCAATCCTTCCTCTTCTCTTAACATTCTTCGTGTTTCCTTTTCTCGTGATTTTTCTTAGAAAGATAACATATATTCTCTTTCTAAAACATCTCCTAAGAGGTTAGCCGGAGGTACCGGCTCCGCAGTTTCTTCATCCTCACTCAGTTGCCTTCTTTCTACAGGGGTCTTGTCCGCCCTTGTATGGAATACGCTTCTCATATGTTGGGTGGCTCAACCCACACACCTCAACTTGACCGAATGAAATCAATCTTTTCGTCTCATCAATTTCCTGCCTCATACTGACTGTCTTCAGTCCCTTTCTCTTTGGTGCAATGTTGCCTCACTCTCTCTTTACTATAGGTATTATAATGGACACACTCTTCTGAACTCTCTAACCCTGCCCAGGCAAGCTCTTTCGTCTTTGTCTTTCATCTGGTACTTTTCTTTCCTGCTGGAAGTTCACTTTCGCCTGTCCTAAAGAAAGGTGACCACTTTCAACCCCCCCAATTATCGTCCAATTGCTTTGATTTCTTTCCTTTTAAACTTTTTGAATCTATCTTTAATAGGAAAATTCTTAAACACCTCTCCTCTCACAATCTTCTTTCAGGACGTCAATATGGGTTCCGCAAGGGACGGTCTACTGGCGATCTTCTTGCAGATCTCTCTGACTCTTGGTCATCCTCCTTTCGAAATTTCGGTGAAACTTTTGCTATTGCGCAAGACATATACAAAGCTTTTGATAGAGCCTGGCACAAATCTTTAAGTTCGAAACTGCCCTCCTTCGGTTTCTATCCTTCTGTCTATGCCTTCCTCTCTAATTTTCTTTCTGACCGATCTATAGCTGCGGTTGTAGATGACCACTGTTCTTTTCCTAAAGCTATTAACAGTGGTGTTCCTCAGGATTCTCTCCTGTCATCCACACTTTTCCTTTTATTTATCAATGATCTTTTAAGTCGCACCTCCTGTCCTATTCTCTCCTATGCCGATGATTCCACTCTTCACTTCTCCGACCGCTTTCCAAGTCGTCCCTCTCAACAGTCATTTCATGATCTGTTTAGGACTGGTATGGTACACCAATTCTCGTGTCGCATTTTGTTCGATCTCCGGTACTTCCTCTCCTATGCCGATGATTCCACTCTTCACTTCTCCGACCGCTTTCCAAGTCGTCAATCTCAACAGTCATTTCATGATCTGTTTAGGACTGCTATGGTACATCATTTCTCGTGTCGCATTTTGTTCGATCTCTGGTACTTCCTGAAATCTTTTTTCCTTGAGGGTGTTTTTCAGCTTGGGGAACAGGAAAAAGTCACAGGGCGCCAAATCCGGCGAATACGGTGGTTGGGGAACCAGTGGAATATTGTGCTTCGTTGAGAATTCCCTTACGCCTACAGAGAGTGTTGTGTGAGAGGGCGCATTGTCGTGATACAACATCCACGAACCCGACCCCCATTTCACTGAACTTGGAACTAATTTTCACATTAATTTACTAATTCTGTGTAGAATTAATTGCATTAAAATTCTTATCTGGACTGGCTATGTGAAGTGGAGAGCACAAGAAACCAACTCTCTACTTCACCAGGCCAACTCGAGAGGAGGGGCAACAAGCAGGGGCAAGCTTGACCTTCATGAAATGAGGAATCATCGCACGGAACATTTGAAAGGTTGAAAGTAAAGGTTGTTCTCTATTTACCATTTTAGTTTCTTTTTCACAACGAAATAACTTTCCTCCAAATTTATTTCCAAAATAACTCAAATAAATATTTTTAACAAAACACTAACAACTTCCTAAATAATCTAAAACGACTGACTGACTGACGAAATTTTTACACGTTTCAAAGAGACAACCAGTATTATACCTTTTCATTCAACAGTTACTTAGCTCCAAATATCCAGAAATGCCTTACTATATTATTTAGTTCTTTATGTCCTCTGATCAAATTTGAACCTATTATTTTAATCTACTTGATATAAAATCTTATTTTAACCATAAATTAAGAATCCAAAATAATCTGGTTTCATACGATGTTTATTCATTTCATTGTGATCGATGCCAAGCGAATTATATTGGCACCACCTGTCGTCAACACAAATTACGTATAGTCAATTTCGTGAAGTCTCCAGCCATACATTACATCCATTGAACAAACCATCAAACGTTATCGTTTCGTGAACAACGCCACAATTTAGATCACCAGATTAACACACCATCATTTAAGACCATAGACCCCCACAACAAAAAAGATCTTCCAGCACTTCCAATTTTGGAAACATTATAGTGTACAAAATTAAAAAGTATGTATACAGTAGCTCCACTGAAGGTTAACTTATTATCTATTAAACGTTCCATTAAGAAAATAAATTTCTGCCAAACAACCTACAAATTGATTTTCATTTTTCAACACTGTTTTAATACTTATATATATATATATATATATATATATATATATTATATATATAACGTCAGACCTTTGGTAAAATTGTCGATTGGAGATTAAAACGATTTATTGTTCTCATCAATTTCCCGTGTTACTCTTCATGAGTTATAATGCTTTTGTAAATGACAAAGTCTTAAATTTTCTTGCGAAAACTGACAGATAAATATGGCCTGTGTATTGTTCCCGAGGAAAGTTTGTCGGCGTCCTTGTGTGGCTATATATGATATGTAGGTATATGTCGATAGTGCAAGGTTTGGATGCTGATTGGTGGAAGATTTAGCCATATGATTGGGTGAAAATAATACATTTTTGTTTCACCGAGCCAAAACCTTCATTTGTACGCATTATATGCGAAATAATAAATATATAAATGAAAGTGGACTCGTAATAATTAATTTATATAATATATATATATATATATATATATATATTATATATATATATATATATATAATATATATATATTATATATATATATAATTATATATATTATATATATATATATATATATATATATATATATATATATATATATATATATGGGATTAAACTCAGACTGGTCCCCTGAGGTTTTTCATGATACACACAGACCGTGCATGGAACAAGAAACTCTTCTGGGAAAATTAAATCCACTATACAGTAGTCCGAATAGGTAGTGGTAAATGACAGACATTGTAGTTTTTTTTCTTTTTCATGATGTTATCCCGACGTGGGCAACGGATCACTCGCAAAGAGGCCCCAGAAATATAGCTTCCATCACCAGCTATCTACAAAGCAGATAGGATCTAGCTTTGGGACAGGATCTAGGGTTTACAGCTACACCTAGCCTACTATATTCAGACCCTCAATATAAGCAAAAGATTCGTTGCATTCACGTCAATCCGACGTGAATGCAACGAGTCTTTTGCTTATATTGAAGTTTTGAGCTATGTTTTGGGCCTCTTTGCGAGTGACTCGTTACCCACGTCGGGCTAACATCGAGAAAAACTATAGTGTTTGTCATTTATCATTACTTATTCGGACTATAGTGGATTTAATTTTCCCAGAAGAGTTCCTTGTTCCATGCACGGTCTGTGTGTATTATATATATATATATATATAACACGAGTATTTACGAAACTTTATTATACAAAGTGATTCAAAATACAGGGTGTACATAAAGTCAGGATCTATTTTTGTGAAGCACTTGGAAATTATATGGAATTCAATCATAAAATGATAAAGTGGTAACATTTATTAAATAATTAAGAGTAGGATTCGACGTGACGCCCATCAGTATCCCTGCACAGCTCAAATCGTTCCGCAGCATTTCTAAACACATTCTGGAGCATTTGCGGGGTTATGTTATCTGCAGCAGTTCGTATACGTGTACGTACAGTAAGTTTTCAAGACTCGTAATCTTCGTCTGATAGACGTGCGATTTGATAAAGCCCCATGCAAAGAAATCTAAAGGGGTTAAATCTGGTGATCTCGCTGGCCAAGGTCTTTTGTTGCTTCCGCGTCCGATCCAGCGATTTGGAAAACGTCCATTTAGATAATCCTGAACAATTTTGGCATAGTGACAAAGAGCACCATCATGTTCATAGACGACGGTACTAACAATCATATTCACGTCGTCTATCAACATGATGGTGCTCCTTGTCACTATGCCAAAATTGTTCAGGATTATCTAAATGGACGTTTTCCAAATCGCTGGATCGGACGCGGAAGCAACAGACCTTGGCCAGCGAGATCACCAGATTTAACCCCTTTAGATTTCTTTGCATGGGGCTTTATCAAATCGCACGTCTATCAGACGAAGATTACGAGTCTTGAAAACTTACTGTACGTACACGTATACGAACTGCTGCAGATAACATAACCCCGCAAATGCTCCAGAATGTGTTTAGAAATGCTGCGGAACGATTTGAGCTGTGCAGGGATACTGATGGGCGTCACGTCGAATCCTACTCTTAATTATTTAATAAATGTTACCACTTTATCATTTTATGATTGAATTCCATATAATTTCCAAGTGCTTCACAAAAATAGATCCTGACTTTATGTACACCCTGTAATGTAGACACATTTTAAAATTATTTATTTTGGATACTAATTTACACTTAATAACCAAGAACTTTACTATGTACAGTTGCGCTCATTGTTCGTAGGACACTCTTGAGCACAGATAGCGACATCTGGCATATATTTGTTGTCTGTACTACAAACGGTTGAAACATTTTATGAATGAATCTGGCGTTTAGTGAGTGAACGCTGATTGGTTGGTGGACTCATTGCCAAATGTCTTTAGAACATAATTATTTCCATTCATCACTCTGGTTTACTTATTACTAAGGAAACGTAAAGGGATAATTAAATATAAATTGAAGAAGGGAATATATATTAATAAGGAGAATGTCAATGAAGTGAAAAAAAAATGGTCTTGTAAAAACTAAAAAAAAAAGCCTTCGGACGTGATGACAGTTGTTCATGGTATTGGCAAGCCTGAACGAACTGAAGTTTCAATGTATTAAAACAGAGCCGTTGGTAGGCATTATTGTGCCCTGAGCAAATTCCACGACTTGCTCCACCCATCCTCCCTGTATTTATTTATTTATTTGTTTATTTAGATTTAATATTGAACATAGATTTAGATATTATTTTGTGTTATAACAAAGACAGAGCAAAAACCTGATATACTGTATATAAATACGACCATTCTGACCATTCAGGGGACAGTCTGAGTTCAATCCCATATATAAATATAAATACATATATACGCGGTTTATGAATGAAAAAACAATGTTTTGAGCCATAATAAGTTTAGTAACATTATAACATTACCAGATTGATGGGTATCTGTAGGTTTCATACGTCACTGCTCAGAATATCTTCCAATTGGTAAATGGACGACAGCTGAATGGATACTACTGGTATGGCATTGTTTTATCCGGGGCAAATGCTATTTCTAGATCAGCAACATTGCTATAAAAATAGAGTCAGGGAGAAATATTATTTAGAAACGAAGAATGTTTTGTATTGAGGCAGCATCATAAATGCATATAATTGTTTTGCATTAATAAATTCCATGTTACAAATTAAGTGTTGAACCATTGCAGCTGTGACTGTTGGTGGTCTCTCACCTCAAAGGAGAAAATTACAGAAAATAAAACCATTACAGTGATTCATATCAATAAATGGGATTCATATCACAACCCTCACTTGGCCAATCCAGAAGGTCGATATTTCTTTGCTCAGAGAACCAGCGTGTAACGATCCGTGTTCTGTGAATTGGGGACCTGTCTTGCAAAAATGATTCGCTCAGGAAATGGTAGAGCATATGCACGCACAGAAGGAAGCATAACCGCTCAAAAATTTCTATATACTGGTCTGCAGTAAACTTCGCTTCTATTTTGGTGAGCTCTCCTACACTATACAGATGAATCTATCCCCACGTGTTACAGGTGACATGACCGGTACGTACTTCCTCATAGATGAGCTCTTGAGTATATCGAGTATTATTCCTCGTCCAACAATGAAGACGGCCATGGGATGTGGAGGGAAAGGTCTTTTCGTCGGTAAATATCACTCGGCTCCAAAAGTCAAGTCCTTTGTCAACATGTTGCTGAGCAAATCAGTCTATTTTTTCGATGTTGCTCATTTAACTTGATAGCCGGGGTCGATGGTGTAACTCAGCTTCATGTAGCCGCCGCCTTACTGTCATTGCCGAAACATGAAGCTGCAATTGTTCCCTTTTGCCGCTTATGGCAACATCAGTGGTAAAGGGATGGGCTTCGGCAACATCGCAGATCCTCCGATCATCCGCAGCAGTTGTCAGTGGAGGTTTCTCCGTTCTGCGGTGATCTCGTAGATTCCCTTCCTCTTGCCACCTCTTCAACCATATGTAAACAGTGTTCCTAGAAATTCCAAGTTCTCTTGCAATTTGAGTTGGAGACAGCCCGCTCTACTTCATGCCGATGATTCTTCCGCTTTCAGTAATTTTCTGGTGATGATAATCTGCAGAGTAGTTGCTTCGATGAGATTCAGGAATAGTGTGAGCTTATTCTCAGTCACCATACCTGTTAACACCTCTGTCATGACGTCATGTGGTGTCATATGATATGTTAAAATTCAGGTGGAATTGTTGGAATGCGGAAACAGTTTGGAAAATGGTCATTAACTGGCACACCAGCGGTTCCCAAACTTTTTTTTGTGATTACCCCTTTTGATTAATCGCCAAATTGAAATTACCTCCCCCCTTGCAAAAAGCAGAGAAACTTCCTTTTACTGAGCATGAAATATATAATTATTCAAATTTCATAAACATAATGCTCGTATATTTCTATATATACAGTGCCTTATGTATAAGTTAAACACGTATGGTATTGGTCAAAGAATGGCTAAAACATTACAGAGGAAGCAAGCAAAACGCGTCACCACCAACTACTAGTCTAGTGCGAGGGATGCAACTGTTTCTGTTGAACTAACGCCTGAATTCTGTGTTTAGTTTCGCTCAAGGCGCAGCGTAAATCGCCTTCAATGTGCAGCCGATTTCGCAGTTTGTTCTTTATGACTATTGCTGAAAAACCTGCCTCACAACGATGACATGTTGCAAAAGGCACCAGCACTTTCTTTGCTTCTTCAGCAAGCAAAGGATACCCCCCATCCACTTTTGCCCAAAATGTCTCGATTTTTTTCTGTGCAAACTCAAACTTCAGAATAAGCTCTTGCCGCATTTTTAGGAATTCTACTTTCAGTTCAGGTGAGTCACTGCTTTTAAGTGAATGGCCTCTTTTTAGATAGCATGGCTGCGTATTAAATATGCTTCTGTACCACATCGACTGCAGGAAGTCATAGACAACAACGGTGGCTGAATTTTTTGATATGAATCACTGTAATAGTTTTATTTTCTGTAATTCTCTCCTTTGAGGTGAGAGACCGCCAACAGTCACAGCTTCAGTGGTTTAACACTTTAGTTGTAACGTGGAACTTATTAATACAAAACAGTTATATGCATTTATGATGCTGCCTCAATACAAAACATTCTTCTTTTCTAAATAATATTTCTCTCTGACTCTTTATTACTATAGCAATGTTGCTGATCTAGAAATAGCATTTGCCCCGGATATAACAATGCCATACCAGTAGTATCCATTCAGCTGTCGTCTATTTGCCAATTGGAAGATATTCTGAGCAGTGACGTATGAAACCTACATATACCCATCAATCTGGTAATGTTATAATGTCATTAAAATTTAATAACCGCGTATATATGTATTTATATATGTCAGGTGTTTGCTCTGTCTTTGTTATAACACAAAATAATATCTAAATCTATGTTCGATATTAAATCTAAATAAATAAATAAATCAATTTGGAATTTGCTCACGGCGCAATAATGCCTACCAACGGCTCTGTTTTTATACACTGAAACTTCAGTTCGTTCATGTTTGCCAATACCATAAACACTGTCATCACGTCCGAAGGTTTTTATTTAGTTTTTACAAGATCATTTTTTATTCACTTCATTGTTAATATATATCTCCTTCTTGAATTTATATTGAACTATTCATTTATGTTTTCTCAGTAATATGTAAACCAGAGTGATGGATGGAAATAATTATGTTCTAAAGACATTTGGCAATGAGTCCACCAACCAATCAGCGCTCACTCACTTAACATTCATTCATAAAATGTTACAATTGTTTGTAGTACACACAACAAATATATGCCAGATGTCGCTATCTGGTCCCAAGAGTGCCCTAAAAATAATGAGCACAACTGTACATAAAGAAGCATGTAAAACAACATTTAATAGTCATTTTATGTAAGAAGGCAGAGTTTTGTATACTCTTTCGCATTATTTTTCGTACGTACCTTAATTCTCTCTCTCTCTCTCTCTCTCTCTCTCTCTCTCTCTCTCTCTCTCTCTCTCTCTCTCTCTGCCGGTCGGAACGGGAGCTGCTTGGCGTCGATCTGAACGTGGGAGGGACGAACTATAGGTTAATCTTGGTGTACAGACCTCCGCATCTCCTCCTCGAGGAGGATACAGCCCTGTACACCGAAGTCAGTAGCCTGCTAGGGGATAGGGTGTGTGTGTAGTTTTAGGGGACTTCAACTGTCGCGGCATAAAGTGGGAAAACAGGACTGCCGATGCTGAAGGGAGGAGGCTAGTTGACTTTGCTGATGAGAACTTCGTCACTCAGTGGGTCAACGAGCCTACACGAGGCGAAAGCGTTCTAGACTTAGTATTCACGACTGAAGACAACCTCGTCACTGGCCTCACCGTTGACGAATCATTGGGCGGGAGTGATCACGGTCTTATTAGGTTCCGTGTGTGCGTCCCTCGGGTGAAGCGTAGTAACTCGAGAGGCAGTAAGCTCGATCTCCGGCGGGCGAACTTTGTTAGCCTTAGGGGTAGCGTAGGAGAGATGGGGTTAGAGGTGATGTTGAGGGAGTGTGGAGTGCATTCCGGGACGAGTTTATGGTGCTGCAGTCTGCTGCCATACCCTCAAAACCGGTCACCCCTGCTTCAACGCAGCCTAAGTGGTTCAATCGTGACATCGCTTCGGCTATCCGAAATAGGAAAGTAGCGTATAGGAGGGCGAAGGCCAATCGTTCCCACGAGAACACTGAAGCGTATGTCCGACTGTGTAGGGAAGTGAAGGCGAAGGTTAGGCTAGCGAAACGTAACGAAGAACTACGGGTGGCAAGCCTCTGCAAGGGGAACCCTAAGGAATTCTTCAGTTATGTTAATAGTAGAAAGCCCATTAGAAGCATGATAGGTCCGTTAAAGGATGGAAGCGGCGTTCTGCGGACCTCCGACGCGGACATCGCTAATGTGCTTAATGAGTACTTTGCGGGAGTGTTCACCAGGGAGGATACCCGCGTCATCCCAGAGCCAGGCGTGAGGCACGAAGGTGCTGGCCTGGATAGTGTTAGATGTACCGCGACAGTCGTTGCCAATAGAATAGACAAACTGAGCGCGTTTAAGGCTCCTGAGCCAGACCAGTTTCTCCCCAGAGTGTTGCGAGAAGTGCGCGACCAGGTGGCTCCCCACCTGGCTACAGTCTTCAACAAATCGTTGGAGATGGGCCAGGTGCCTGGTGACTGGAGGGAAGCCAACGTGACCCCTATCTTTAAGAAAGGCGATCACGAAAGTCCAGGGAACTATCGTCCCATTAGTCTCACTTCAGTTGTAGGTAAATTATTAGAAGGGATAATAGCTGATAGGATCGTTGACCATTTGGATTCCTACAAGCTGCTTGGGGACTCCCAACATGGGTTTAGACGGCATAGGTCGTGTCTCACCAACTTGCTCGAGTTTTTCCACGTCATGTTGAGTGAGTACGATAAGAGTAGGGCGATTGATATACTTTATCTCGACTTTCAGAAAGCCTTTGATAAGGTACCTCACCGCCGGCTAATGGCGAAAGTGCGCGCGCTGGGTATCGGTGGGGAAATAGGTAGGTGGATTGAAAACTGGCTGAGGAATAGGCGGCAGAGGGTGGTAATTAAAGGGGCTAGTTCGGGTTGGGCCTCGGTCACTAGTGGGGTTCCTCAGGGTTCCGTTTTGGGGCCACTGTTGTTTATCATTTACATAAATGATATCGACGGTGGCATCGTCAGTCGGATCGCCAAATTCGCTGATGACACCAAGCTTGGGGCCAATGTTGGGACGCCCGAAGCGATCGAGGAACTGCGTGCGGACCTAGGTAGGATAGGAGAGTGGTCCGAAAAATGGCAAATGCCGTTTAACTTGGGTAAATGCAAAGTGATGCACATTGGCTACGCCAATCCCAAGTCGGACTACTCGATGTTGGGTAGTAATATCGAGGTGACTGATTTAGAAAAGGACTTGGGTGTGCTAATTAGCAGCGATCTTAAGTTTACGAAACAGTGTGTAGAGGTGGAAAAGAAAGCCCAGAAACTATTGGGTTATATCAGGAGGCAATTTCAGTTTCGGAACAAGGAGATTGTGCTCTCACTGTACAATTCCCTTGTTCGACCGCACCTGGAGTATGCTGTGCAGTTCTGGTCGCCCACCCTCAGGAAAGATATTGAGAGGCTGGAGCGAGTGCAGGCGAGGGCCACAAAGTTAATCCCTTCCGTTAGGCATATGGGCTACAATCGACGGTTACGCGCCCTGAACTTGTTTTCGCTTGAAACTCGGAGGCTGCGCGGTCAACTGATCGAGGTTTTCAAGCTCTTACGCGGGTTCAACGATGTCGATTTTAGAAGTATGTTTAGTTTAAATGATAACCCAACTCGCAACAATGGTTGGAAGTTGGATTTGAAACGGTTTAGGACTAGTGTGTGTGGGAATTACTTTACGTATAAGATCTGTGACACATGGAACAGGTTACCTTCGGAAGTTGTGAACAGTTCCTCTGTGGATCAGTTCAAGAAAAGGGTAGACGAAATCTTGCACACTATTTGAGTATGTAAAGACATTTAGGACCTCAGTCTGCGGAAATTTCTTTTCCTATAAAATAGTTAATATCTGGAACCAACTTCCCTCAGAGGTTGTTTCCAGTCAAAGTGTAAATGTGTTTAAAAATAGGCTAGACAAAGTACTGAATACTCTCATAGTTTAAGACTAAAACATAAGAAAACTCTGCAGGAGATCGCTTGCACGGTGTCTCTGTGAGCAAGCTAAATATAGAGCTATTTATATATTCTCCACTTTCCTGTAAAATTTCCTTGGCTACTTTTCCAGGGTCAAGGTATTTTCTTCAACCTTTTTCCGTACCTGCCTCTGGCAGGGAGGGAGCGGAGGGTGGGGAGAGAGCCTTCTACTTTTCTATCCAGTTTTCTACTACTGCTAGGATAGTTGAAAGAAAAATAAACTTTTACAAAATTTTCCCTGGCACCCGTTGCCATTGGTACCTCCTCGGTATGGGCCGCAAGGCCTTTTGAGGTACTTTTCCTTGTAACTCCTTGTAACTCAATGCTGGAATTCTTCTACATGTTTACTGAATACGATCACTCTAGGGTAGTAGACGTAGTATATTTGGATTTAAAAAAAGCCTTTGACAAAGTACCACATAAGCGACTTATGAGAAAGTAAGAGTCCTTCGTATAACTGGTACCGTGGCCGCGTGGGTTGAACTCTGGCTGAGCGAAAGGCAGCAGCGGGTAGTAATAAACGGTGAGGCCTCAGGATGGGCATCAGTAACAAGCGGTGTGCCACAGGGGTCGGTACTGGGGCCGCTATTATTTATTATTTACATTTACGATATTGATATTGGTATGTTAAGTACCATATCGAAATTCGCTGACGACACGAAGTTAGGCTCCTGTGTGGGCAGCGTGGAAGGTGATCACTCGACAAACACCTTTCAACGTTGACAAATGCAAAGTAATGCACATTGGATCCCGAAGCCGATGTGCAAAGTATTCACTGCACGGGCAGGAACTTGCAACGACCAAGTTAGAAAAGGACTTAGTGGTGATTATAAACAGTAATCTCAAGTTTTGCAAACACTGCGTCGAAGTTGAAAAGAAATATTAAGAGGCAGTTTGTGTACCGAAGCAAAGAAGTTATTCTCCCTCTCTATAACGCGTTGGTTAAGATCTTCGAATAGGCTGTGCAATTCTGGTTCCTATTCTAGAGAAAGGACATACAAAGACTCGAGAATGTTCAAGCCAGTGACAGACAAAACTTATCCTGGCTGTTCGTCATAAATCATACGATTGAAGGCTCACTAATCTTAATTTGTATTCCTTGGAAAAGCGTCGACTCAGGGGCGAACTCATCCTGGCTTTCAAATTTCTGAATAGGATCGACAACGTCGACTATTCTAAACTTTTTACACTTACACAAACCCGACTGGAAGTAATGGTTGCAAACCTGAATGCAAACGGTTCCATACCAATATTTGCGGTAACTTCTTCACGTACAAGATAGTTAATTACTAGAATAGGCTTCCTCCTGAAGTCGTTTCCAGGTCTTCTTTTACTGTATTTCAAAACAATTTTGGTCTAATATTAGACACCCTCCTCAAGTAGATTGACGTTTGAATGTGTGAATGATGTTCGTGTGTATATTTCCAGTTCCCAACTTTCCTATAAAATTTCTTGGCAAAATGCTGTTTTCTTTCTTATTTCCTCCGTGGGATGAAGAGGAGGGGAGAGCTTTCTTGCCCCTTCTTCGTCCCACGGGGGATGAAGAGGAGGCAACTCTCTCTGAGTTGTCTGTGTTTGAACAAAACCCATAGGTACCATCTAGCGCGCTGTTGTTGTTACCTCATTTCCTTGTAACTCTCTCTCTCTCTCTCTCTCTCTCTCTCTCTATATATATATATATATATATATATATATATATATATATATATATATATATATATATATATTACAAACACACTGACCATATATACTCGTATATATGGATATTGCGAACACATGCGTCATAAGATTTCTTAAGCTCGGCCGCACACTCATTCCCAGAGTTTACTTTTAAAGATTTGGGTTCAGAAATAGAATAATTCTTACGCAACTGAACTGTAAATAGGGTTGTCAGACGTCCCGATTTCTGCGGGACTGTCCCAACTTCCCAAGTAAAATCCTGAGTCCCAAACATGCAATTCCGAGTCCCAATTATGCAAGTGTTGTGGCGTCAACATTAAAGGTGTTATTCTTTCTAAAAATAGGAATTATTATTATGTTGTATTTCTTGAATTGTTGTTTATGGTTTGGTTGGGTAAATAAACAATATTTTTTCTGTAGTTTGTGTGTAGTTATTCTGTTATTTTAAATTTTACAAGTTGTGTCTGAAAAGGTTTTCTGTCCCGACTTAGGAATTTCAAAATCTGGCAACCCTGTGACTGTAAAGGATTAACAGAAATATAATTATACACATTTAAGTTTCCTTAAATCAATTAATGGATGCATAATTACACAAACCATCATACGAAATACGTTTTGTATTATATCATGTCCTTAACTGCGCATGCGCTAATTCAGAGATAACGGACAAACATTTCGAGTATTTAGCGATATTATAGCCAGGAGAATATCTGCAAATTTGCCGCAACAGTGGTCAAAAGCTTAAATTTTGGTATATATCAGATCTTCTATGGGGTGAACGAAAATTTTTACCTTAAAGGGCAGATGTTTCAAGGTCAAGGTCAAGATCAAGGTCAATCAAAGTTTCAAGGTCAAATGCTAAAAAATGCCTTTAGATCGGCTCCCCAGAGGTCTAGAAAACTGGTTCTGATGTCAAAATGATCTTTATAATAAAATAAAGGCACCTTGTAGGACACGTGCAGCCCCTCAGGTCACCATGTCACACACACGAGGTCATATTATCACAGGCCTGCGAATGAGAACTTTGTAAGAGTTGTTTTCTTACTAATAACTGATTTTATATAATTCAACTACGCTGATTTCGAATAAGGTGTCCATTTTTTTCTATCACGTAAGGATTTTCTGCAAACTGGAAGAGAAAAAACAACAACATAAATAAATTTTATTTATTTCAATTTACATTAGGTATTTATTTCGCTTTGTTATACTAATTACAAATTCAAACAACTTTAAAAAGAAAGAAGACTATTAACGTCAACTACATATTCATCTTTATTTGTCTTGAGTTTTCTTGTGCCTTTTAGTCTCGAATGTACGTGCTGTTCCTTTTCTTTTATGTAATAATTCTGGAGTATCCCGTTTCAACATCCAGCAGTAATCAGCCATCATGTTGATGTCCCACCTTCCCTGATATCTCTTCTCCATTTTTTTGATGTCTTGGTGAAACCAAGCATTTATAAGCGGTACTTTTTAATTAAAATTTAATGAAAATTACTTACATATGAAATATGAATTTTTGTGAAAAATCTGTACGTGATGGCGAAAAATTAATATTATTTTCGGAATCAGCGTACAAAAATTACTGTATAAGTAATAAAATATTTCGGACAACAAAATCATCGCAGGCCTTTGTTATCAATCAGGTGACCACTGGGTTTGTTTTCTCTAAAAATAGCATAAACTATGTCGTGTGACTTATCATATCAAACGTTTCGATAAGTCACAGGTAATTATGATATTTATGATGACCTGAACTGTGACCTTGATCGATGACCAAGGTCACGACCAAGGTTCGTTATAGCTTTTTCAACAAAAAATAAACCATCGTGTGATATATCAAACTGGAGAGCTCAATGAAACGAGTTGATTTGCAGTGTTTTTATTGACATCCGGAGTGCTCATGACTACAGAGCTTGTATTAGGCGTTCTTGAAGGTCATAGTCATGAGCTCACCTGTTCATCCTCCTGTTCGCAGGAACAAGTGCACAGCCGAGTGCAAGCGAATGCAGACTGTTTGCAAGTGCAGGACTGACATGGCCTCTTACACCTGCACTGCTGAAGTGGTGCAAGAGATGGATGGGACATCCAACGGGGGCTCCAGGAAGGAGTGTCCAAGGCCTTCTTCCATCCGTACTCTTCTGGAGATGGCATTTCTAGAAGAGGTGTGCCACCTTTGGCCCAGATGGATGTCTGATAGAGGGGTCTGTTCGAACGAAGTAACAGAGCATCCGCTGTTGGTGGGAGGCATTCTACTTTTTGGGTTTTATGGTACAACAACGCTTCGCAAAGGGGATTGATTTGTTTTAGTCCAAACGCTTTGTCGTAAAGGCGGCACACAAATCGTTGAAGGGCTTGGGAGCTTTCGTCTCCCCTTCTGATCGGAGAGAGGTCTTTTATCGTCAAGTCTTCCATCGTCTGCGTCATTTCTTTATCGAAGTTCCTCCATACGTTCCAAGCCGTAACCTTTCCTTTTCCGAAGAACGACGACACGGTGTCACATCCTGTGGAAGAATGGGAGCGCACGATCCATATCTGCATCCAAACTTTCGACCACATCATTCAGACAAAGTTGCGTCAAGCTTTTGTTCCTCCGGAGCACGAGCCTTACTTCAACGCCGGGAGGAAGGCTCTTTGCACAAAACAACAACCACATCAGTGTTTATGGAACGAATCTAAAAAAATAGAATAAAATTATTGACTACACAGTTAGGACTTTTGCTTTAATAGGAGAGTAATTAAGATGAATCTAAACAATGACAGACGATTTGGAATTCCCGCAAAAACTTGGTGATGAAAAGAAGGGACGGATTACCTACTGTACCCTTGACTACTGCAAGATCTTCTGTTGCGGCATGAAGATGTACGTCAATGCAAGAGTCAGCCTCTTCATGATCACAAGTTGACATGGCGGATCCTGGTCTCAAGTGAAGTACTTCAGTTCTTACAAAAAAGGGACAATAGCTAACAGGATGAAGAATAGAAGCAGTTGATGCATGTATTACCTTTCCAAAAATAATGCATAATGCTATCCTATTGTTTTGAAAGTATCAAACTTAACTATTCTATTGCATATATATGTAATTATATTACATTTTTATGTACCTGATGTAACGTAAACATTCTGGACTCCTGTTGGAAGTTGATGAATTGAATCACCTGCGCTTTGTTTGCAGCATCATGGAGAAAATCTCCCACTTTTTTCCTGATAGCACTCGGGTATTCTCATTCACTTTGATCCTCGTTCCAGACCCCCTTTTAACCCTGGTGTGTTTCTTCAAACTCTCTGGCCAATATTCGTCCCAAACAAGATCAATCCTTGACCAACGGGTCAGGAAGATTTGCTTCAGAAAGACTTCAGCGTATTTGTCGAACGTCGTGTATGTCACGTCTTGGAGATCTAGCGTAGATCACGCAGTCAAAGGATCGGGTATAATATGTCTGCTCCTCAGCACCGAGAAGCCTTCTGCGGACATTCCAAGTGATCGGCCTTCGTTCCCAGGAACATGGATCCATTTACCGTCAGGGATGTAGGGTAATCGTAGATCTTGTGGGAGAAGAATTCCTTTAGGTCTCCTTTTCGGTTTTGAGCCGAAATGTACATCTCGAAGAGAGAAGAGAACTGCATCAGACCACGAATTTTCGCAAGAACCCTTTTCTTTACTATTCGTTTCGGGACAGCAAAGAATTTTACCCTATTCTTTGGAACCAGGTCTGTGATGTGCTTCGAACGGTTAATGAACTTTTCCTGTTGGAATTGAGAGTACTGCTCCTTGTCAAGCGCGACGATTTCCCTTAGAGACTTGACGGGAGACTCGGGCATGATGTCGCTTCCCAACGTCACAAGTTCAGAGAAGTTGCAACCGAAGGGGTTCCTGAGCTCCGCAATCGTTGACGCCAGAGCCTGTACGTCCAGCGAGAAGATCTGTGCGGTTTTCCCTTCTCCATGATGCTTTAGGGTCTCTTCGCCTTGTGTGTCCCCAAGGACTTCTCCTTTGAACTTAGTGAAGGCTTCAGTCAGTGTCGGTCCACAAACGAGCCACCTTTCCATGGCCTTGGTGTTTTCAGTGAGACCGATGATCCTGCCTACCCCTTTGATATCCTTGTTGTTTCGTTCGTGGCAGTGGTCGATTGGGAGGCTTGAAAATCTTGCCGTTGTTTTGGGGATCACCCAGTTCTTGTGCTTGAGAAACTCAACTCTGATTGCTTCCGGGAGAGTCCGCATTTCCCGGGCGTAGTGCGTGTGATCCAAGCTGAAGAACAGCATGGACCGTTCTAAGGCCTCAATGTACAGTTCGAAGTCTCCCTCTAGATGTTTCCAGAGAGCGGCAACCGTGACCTAATGAGAGTAACGTGCCTTTGTCAGTCGATTGACAGTAAAGACCAAGGAAGGAACTTAGCGGCAGATTTGCGGGATTTACTCGTATCAGACTTAGCCCTTTCCGAAACGGTGTTGAAGGCTATCAGCTGTCCAATTGTTAGCGCTGGCTGACTCGATTCGGCTTGCAGTGAAGATCCTTCAAGGGTCATTCGGAGGAAGAATTTTTAGTGCTGGATGGATTGATTTTTTTCTCGTCTTGCTCGATCCCCCGCCGAAGAATACCCTCCGACTTTGCAAGAATTCAAGAATGGCTTTCCGCAGTCTCTGCATTGGCCGATTTCATGATTTCTTTCATTGTATCGGGAAACACGAAGATCACATTCTTCCCATCAGTCTCCTCTTTCAGCCCAGGAAAACGACCAATGATCAATTCTTTCAGTCGAGTGTGATGGACATAAACGTCTTCACAATCCCGTTGTTTCAGTGTCTCAGACAACTGCCCCCTCAATTCTTTGAGTTGGAAGACACTTTCTCCTCACCCACTTCTCAACTCATTTCCCCATAGAGTTCCTCAAGAGCCTGCAACCAGGCCTCTTTACTTAGATTTTTGGACTCACGCGCAGCCTCCCGTTGCTTGCTCCGTACTCAGTTGTTCAAGGCAGACAGATAATTGAAATGGTACAGAGCATCAGCTGCCATCAGATCACCTCCAGGAGGCAGCCTGGCCATGATATCGAAGTCTTGAAGGATCTGAATGCCCATCCTAATGTTGGCATTTATGGATGTGGTCTACATGAGATGGAAATTCTCGCCTGCTGTCCCACAAACTATACAGTACACTTGGCCTTGACCCCTCTGGAACGACCGGGAAGAGATTTCATCATAGCACTTTCTGTGCCATTTGGCCTCGTTGGCCACGCAATAGACCGGGGTTAGCTCTTTAGCATTACATAAAATGCCTTCTGGCAGGGCCCCCACGCTTTCTAATTCTTTTATTCTTGAGATCACAGTCGCATAAGCTTTTTCGGCTCCCCCTAAAACACGATTCAGTGAACGCAAAAGACTCTCTCGAGAGGGCCCACTTACAAAGAAAGCAAAGCCTGCGGTCCATTAGAGTTCAATTCAAAATCTGGACATATGGGGAAATGAGTGTAAAAAATTAGAATGACATGTTAATGGATCAAGCAAGCTGACGTGGAATAATCACTTGATCATGGGCCACGGTCACAGTTCATGTCATCATAATTACCGTAATTACCTTTGTTTTATCGAAACGTTTGATATGATAGGTCACACGGCATAGTTTATGCTATTTTTAGAGAAACAAACCCAGTGGTCACCTGATTGACAACATGACCTCGTGTGTGTGACCTGGTGACCTAAGGAGCTGCATGTGTCCTACATGGTGCCTTTATTTTATTCCAAAGATCATTTTGACACCAGAACTAGCTTTCTAGACCTCTGGGAAGCCGATGTAGAAGCATTTTTAGCATTTGACCATAAAACCTTCATTGACCTTGACCTTGGAAACTTTCCCATTTAGGGGTAAAAAATTTCGTTCACCCCATAGAACATCTGTACCAAAATTTAAGCTTTATTTTAATCACTGTTGCGCAATTTTTCATTATATCCATCATAGGAAAAATGAAGGAAACTTTAGACAAAAAATTATGTCAACATAAAGTTGATGAGATTAACATTTTGTTACGAATTTTGTAGAAAATTTTCTATCAGTTTTCGTAACCAATAGATTAAAAGTTAACAAGGTATGGCAGGTAAATTATACAATGTTCTTTGGTTAGTAATAATATAAACGATATTTAACAGTATTGTTTTCAGAGCGATTTCATCAAAAGTAACGTTATTTCATTTTTCTGCGTACGAAAGCACATCATAAAAGCGTCATTGGCACATTGGCATATAATAAAATTATTTATATTTGGTTAAAAACCTTCATAAATAATTTCATTTGCTATTAGTGTTTAAGAGAAATTTTGCATCGTTATTTTGAATAACGTTCCTACGTCATTTCAGAGTAAATACGTTAAATTATCTTTCAAGAAGGGTACATACTATTAATTTTACTGTTTATCACCAAGGGATTGGATTATCTTTGTTAGAGGAACTATAATAAACGTAGTTTATGTAACACTTCATGCTGCGTTGATCACCGAAGCGGTGGTGATAACGACGCAGATCGCAACGGCGTGGGACGTAGGGGTACGGAGTGGGGGATTCACGTGCGACTGCTGTTAGGCGGGCAACGCTCCTGAGCCTATTGAAACATAGACTTCATCATCAAGAGCCTCCTCGATCCGTGACTGGTCACGACAAGGAGTAGGGGAGGTGTGCAGAGAGCAGCTGTGACTACCATCAACAGTATCAACACAAGTGGAAATTTAAAATTTGAAACAAATTTAATGAAAAAATTAAACCAAATTTATGAAAAACAAAACAGGTTTTATTGTTTTAAAATAAAATTTGTTTTAAATTTTAAAATTTCAGTTGTATTAGTACTGTACTGTTGATGGCATACTTTCACGAAACCTTCCCCATTAAATCATGATTCTGAGCATCGTTTGGTTAGTAACTTCCGGTATTGGGCACTAAAGCGTTAATCCGATAACAGTTAATTAACGAAGTTAGCTTTTTTTAACGGACTATTAACGGAAGTTAATTTCCATTTATCGTTATCGGACCAGTTAACTTCCGATAACTCGATATTTAGTCTGTTAAAGTCCGTTAACACGTTAACTGCGACGAGTCATTCACGGAAGATCACCGCTCCGCGAATGAATTCAAACCGCCATAACTTCAGTCTGCCAATTCCGTCCTCTGCCGCAGTGGAACGGCTCTTCTCTCTCGGCAAGGACATCCTGAGGCCCAAGAGGTCAAGACTGGCAGTTGGGCCTAACTTTGAGAAGTTGGTCTTTCTGAAGGGCAATCAGCACATTGTGTCATAGTCTTTAATAAATGTGCCTAAAATTTAATTTTACCTTTCAGTTCCCGCCATAATAATTCTCTGGTAAATTAAAATTTAGTTAATGGTTAGTGGTTACAAGGGTTTCAAAACATGTAATCAGTACATTTTTTATTAAAAATAAAAAAAAGTTATTAAGCAAAAAAGTTGCAAAACTTGATAAAAATACAGTTAAATACCTATTTATTGTTGGATTTTGCATAAATAAACATTTTCTATGGGTTTTAAAACTTTTTTCCTTGATTTTTTTTAAATGTTAGTAAAGAAATAGTTATCGTTAACGGATTATCGTTAACTTCCGTTAACTTTGTAGTAAAATTATCGGATTATCGTTATCGAAGTTAACTTTTTGGTTAACGGTGCCCACCACTGGTAACTTCATATTTTGACTTGGATTATCGAGGAATACGCCCTTCTCATATATATATATATATGTAAAAATGAACCATAAATAATTCCCATATTCCTATATTATCTTATCCTTCATGTAATTCTTGTATTCATTTATATAGTCTCTGTATCCATTGTAAGAAAAAGTATCCATTTTTAAAAAATTCATGTGTTATATGGTTCATGTATTTATATAATCCAGTATATTCTTATATACTTAACTTTATATAATGCCTATACTCATATGTATGTACGTGGTGTATTCATTTTTACATAAGGACCAAATCGCCCAACGCGAGTTTGGATAAAATTTTTGATTTGCTTTCTACTTTGCTAAATAATTGGTGACCTGTTGTTTTTTAAAATCTCATAATCATTTTTTTAGATTTCGCTTAATAAGGAATCCTGTTTAAGTTTTGCAATGTTCACATTTTGTATACACTCTCTTTCGTTATAAACAATGAGATCATGTCTTGCCTAAGCATTAAAATTGTACATCTTAAACCTTAAAATTTCACTCATATGCATATTTTAGTGTAAAGATGCATAGTCCGATTTCCACTTTTAGTTAACTTGGCAGATCATGATAACATCAGATCTGAAAAGTCGCGGTTTAAGATAAAAATATAGTTTTGTCTTCAAATATTTTGTTTACTCGTTCCAGCCTTACCACAGCTAAAAAATTTACTTATTTTCAAATATTGTGCAAAAATAATACAGCCTTTTTAGCATTTAATAATAATAATGTTAGCAGTTTTTGGGTATATAAACCCACTAAAATTATTCCATTTTCATTCAAAAGCTAATTCAGAGGCTGAGCACTACCTGTACATTTTAGCAGTAAATTACTACAGTAAAAGATAGTTTTTATCTTATCCTTCGAGCCTTGCTCTCTTCAGAAGAACTTAGTCGTTAAAACTTTCCGGATACGCTATAAGAAGAATCCGGAACCTTCAGCATTTTTAGTAAGTCTATCAGAGTCCTCCGAGCCACTATAGAAGAACTCGGAGAGTAATATAGAAGAAAACTACTGCAAGTCACACATCCGTTGCTGCCACCTAACCAGAACCCCCCGTCGATTCCGAACCACCCCAGGGCCATAGACGGAGAGGTTAACATATATATATATATATATATATATAATCAATAGGAATATGAAAACAAGAGATACCGCTCTCAACATTTATTGGCCAAACGTTTCGGTCTACTCAGGGGCCATCTTCAGTGACTAAATAGAAGCATCTAAAAAAACAATCATATAACTTTTTTACTTTTTTACTTTTTTACTTATTGTATTAGATTTTATTATTGTACTGTATATTTATGACATTTGTATTTACTTAGTTATATGACTGTTTTTTAGATGCTTCTATTTAGTCACTGAAGATGGCCCCTGAGTGGATCGAAACGTTTGGCCAATAAATGTTGAGAGTCGTATCTCTTGTTTTCATATTCCATTGAGGATAAGGTTCCCGAAGAACACTTCTATCGTAACTATATATATATATATATATATATATATATACACTTCGTGGGGAATGGACGTGTTGTGTCTCTCTCTGTATTACCATCCAAATAAGAAGGGAATAAACTACTCGGCGGTTTATTTTGTTTACACCTAAAAGTGTATAAAGTATCAGTGAATCCGTGTAATTGAACTGCAGATCTGTTAACCTTAACTTCACAAACACCATTTGTTGAGGGTTGTGTACTGAGCTGCTAAACTCTTTTGCTCTGTGGCATACTTTAATTATATCATCAATAATCTCTTCAAAGTAAATTATGTTATTTTCTATTTCATCCTCTTCTATACCCCCGTGACCATCGAAAGGAAAGAAAATAAAAAGAAAGAAAAGAAAAAAATTGTTTGTGTATTTCTTTTTACGATAATTAATGAATAGCATGACCATGGGTTCAAATTCTCACTTAATCTGTAGTTTGTGTAATCTGGAAACAACTGAAAATGCAGCAATCAGATGTGATTTCTGTCAAAAACAGCACGACTATATCTGCACGAAATGGAATGATAGGAAAATATCCCTCGTCTCGAACGCTAAACAGATCGCGGGGGTCAAATTTCTGTGTGACGCATGTACACAGACTCCTTTGCGGTATTTAAAGAAATGGAGAAAGCGAATTCAAGTGTTACAGAAAAAGAGGAAAAAATGGGGAAACAAGAGTCACGAAATGTCCCAATGGAAAACCGGGTGGATGAGAGAGAAGAGCAAATAACAAATAATAATATTATACGGAATGAAGATATAAAAGAAAGAAAAAAGATAAGTAAAAGTTGCGATGTAGTAAAACTGCCCAACGAGAAAAATAATAAAAAAATAAAAAATAAAATCGTAGGAAATAAACAGCCGAAGAAAAATAATGATAATATCAAAATTAAAAACAGAAAATAATCAGATAACAAGAAACAGAAGCGTAGAAAATACCGTCTGTAAATACTACGCAAAAGGGTACTGCAGATATCGGGATGGGCAATGCATCTATGCACATTAGGGTGGATCAATTTTACATTTTTTTCGATTTCCATATTCTAATAGACAAAAACTTGCGCATGCATGAGAAAATAGCCTCTGCAAAATGTTAGCTTAATAGGTAATCATCTTCTGCCCCCGGCAGAGCGATGAAAATCATATTTTAGTAGTCAAAAACGTATTTTTAAACCCTAGCCTAGAGTCATAAAATTTTGCGTATGTGTTATTTCATGCCTAAGCAACGATATAAATGCTATGGGAAATATATAAATGCATTATTTAAGACAAAGAGCCGATCTGACGTAATAAGGAAAGAATATTTGTCGAGAGGGTTATATTTTCCTCTTTGAATAATCAATAAATAATTAATTCTAAACTTATTATTTTTTGTATTTTCGCTTTAATTATAACCGATTGGGACTTATGGGCCACCCTGTACAATACAAACTGCAGGAAATGCACGCTCTTTCAAAGGAGCAGATGTATGAACTCAGTTCCCATAATATTAGATAGTTTTCATCATTAAATCACTAAAGAAGTATACTTCATTAGTTCCTACTGATGTACAAGTTCGTTACTGTCATTAGTACCATAGTAATTAAGTTCCCATTTTATAATTAAGTATCTAAAATATACTAATGTAATTTCATTAAACATTTTTAATTACATAATTTCGTGAGAATCATTTATTTTTTATTAAATATACAATTGAATTTTTTTTTTAAATTACGTAAAATAATGAAAAAATATTTTTGTAAATATTTACCTTTTGTTTATTAATAATAATAATAATTATTATTATTATTATTTGCAATTTTCACTTCTCTTATGTAATATATAAATTGAATCCTATTAAGTCTGCATGAAAAGCTTCTATGCTTCCAACGGGGTATTCAAACGGCAAGTTTTGGATAATTAAAACAGTTTCAGTTTATAAAATTGTAATCCATTTTCCGCAAAAACAATTATAATGGCTTCAGATTTCTTCCCATAGAATTAGAAGGAGTTTTTGGGTTTTATCTAATTAATGATTATCGTTTTATTATCAAAAACTATATAAAGTTAAGCCTTTTCTGACATCAAAGGGGATTGGGGGAGGGGGGCAAGACAGTGGAGGAAGGGGGGGAAGCTAAAAAACGTAATAAGCATCGGCAAAAGACGCAATTTTTCAATCAACAAATCGCTTCAGAGAATATTTGTTGATAGAAAGATTTTGTCCAAATTTGATTTGTTTTTGTATTTTTTTATTTTCAAGAAAATATTCAGAAGAAAGACAAGAATGAGACGAACTTCCTTCCGTCTCTTCGTTGTTTGAGGCAGAAAACAAAAGCGGTAAAAGAAAAAAGAAAGTCAAGGAAAGAAAAACTTCGCGCCACGCTATTATTTGGTAAAAGAAAAATAATTTCTTTGTATGATAAAATAGGAAACGTTTTTAATTGATAATAACAAATTTTGCCTCTTTTCGATAACATGTACGAAATAACCTGTTTTTTACTAAATCGGGTATGGACCGAGAACTCGGGCCATTAGGGGGCCCGGCGGCCAGGCAGCTCCGGCCCGCAGTCATCATAAATCAGTGAGAGTGTTCTCAATTGGGCCAAGTGTCTAATCGAACTGTAATATGAAAAAAATCGGATTTCAAGGGGCTCAGGACCTCATTATGACCGAGGGCCCATGTTGCTGTCAGTCCACCCCTGCGGTGATCACAAAAATGACAGTCAAAAAGATGTAGCGCACACAATTTTTTTGTTATCTTGGATTCTTTTGTTTGTATATAAAACATATGAACGTACATATCACTAATTACACAATTTGAAGTAATGACCCTATTTGAAGCGAATTAAATTTTATTCACTAATAAAACATCGTATTTTCGCGTATTTTCACTTTATGGTTGACAGAAACTATAAAAACTCTACGAAAAATGGAAAAATAAAAAAAAAACGCGCTGCTCTAACTGAAAATTCAATACATATAGTTATTTTTTTCTCTTATGAACGGTTTCATCTTGCAAAAACCCAACAATAGTCACTCATCATGATAGCGTTGTTCCATTATACTTATATTCTGGTGGAACTTTTCACCTTGTTCATCACTAACGATGCCCAAGTTGTCAGGAAAAAAGTCCAGATGGGAATGTAAAAAGTGAATTTTTTGAGTGACATCCGGCATCCCAAGTTTTTATAGTTACGCAACAATTTTCCGACCATTTCTTTATACTTCTCTTCTTTTTTGTTACCAAAAACCCCATGAACTAAGGATTTAAAAGATTTCCATGCCGCTAATTCAGTGGAGTTTAGTTTGAGATCGAAACTGTTATCATGCAAAAGTTTTCTAATTTGCGGACCAACAAAGATACCTTCTTTGAGTTTTGCGTCACTTAATTTTGGAAACTTTTGCTTTAAGTCGTTAAAACCATTAATATTTTTGTCCAAACCTTCACAAAAATTTTCATTAACCCCAGCTTTATATGCAACGGAGGAAGAAGTACCAACTGAGGATCCACTAATGACGTATATTAAAGATTGTTTTTCCAAGGACAGAATTCTTCCCTCAATGGCCAGTCCTTAACAACATAGTGGTGTTCTGTTGCTCGACTATCCTATAAACAAAGGAAACAACAATCCGAGAAAAGCGCGATCACCTTCAAATCACCACAGAACTGCCAACGATGATGTTCCTTATACGAGGGGCGGTCAGAAAATAAGTTTACACGGCGTATAATTTCGTAACTAAAGGACCTACATTGATTATGTTTGTATCAGGTGAATTCGTTAATCATTGTTGGCAACACTGCACGTCGATTCGGCTGCCATCTACCGTACATTGGTTATATGAGTCAGTTGAACATGGCGGCTCGACTGGAACAGTGCCCTGTCCTACGGAGCAGTCCAGGGCGTTTACGTTTAATGGCCGCTCGTAAACGTTCCAGTGTTGAACAATATGCAGCTGCATTGATTGTTGTGCCTTTTTGCATGAAGTCTGCGAGCAAAACGACTTTGTGGTCCCAAAACAGGTAACCATCACTTTGCCAGCGGACCTCACAATCTTGAACTTCTTTGATCGCGGGGACCCAGGGTGTTTCCATTCCATGCTGACACGTTTTCCTTCCGGAGTACGGTGATGAACCCATGTCTTGTCTCCTGTGACAATGCGCTCGAGAAATTCTTGACCACTGACAAACTCGGAATATCGTTGCAGAAATGACAGGGCACTGTTCCAGTCGAGCCGCCATGTTCAACGTACTCATATAACCAATGTACAATAGATGGCAGCCGAATCAACGTGCAGTGTTGCCAACAATGATTAACGAATTCACCCGATACAAACAATCAATGTAGGTTCTTTAGTTACGAAATTATACGCCGTGTAAACTTATTTTCTGACCGCCCTCATATTTGATTACATTCAGTATATGGGACATGCTCTCACAAGTTTCCTTCATTCCAACGACATGGGCCACAGGTATTGAAGGCTTTTTGTTCCCATTATGCAACAAAACTGCCTTTAAGCTTACTTTAGACGAATCAATAAACAGCCGCCATTGTTCAGCTTTGTGTTGAAATCCTAGTTCTTCCATCAGTCCATTTATGTCTAGGCACACACAAAATGAATCCTGCATACCATAAAACATCGACAATTTCTGATTTCTCTTTCTAAATACGGAAATCCTCGTACCTTCAGCCAGCAAATTCCATTGTTGCAACCTTGATCCCAAAAGTTCTGCTTGTTGCTTTGAAAGATTTAGCTCACGTACTAGGTCATTAAGCTCACTTTGCTCAATTAGGTGTGGTTCTTGGCAACTCTGTGGAATGTAACATGGATCGGAAGACGTTGACGGACCTTCCATACAGTCCTCTTCTTCTTCATCGAGAATAGAACATTCCTTCCAGTTACTGGGTGGTGCAGCAATAGGAAGATCTTGTCCGTGTGGCACTGGCTTCATTGCTGAAAGAATGTTTGGATATTCAATTTTATTTTTGCTGCTCCTCGAAAAACCTGAAATTTTCGTAAGAGAAATATCAGTCTTCAAGGTGGCTGGCCCCCACCATATCATGGAAATGGCAAACGGCATACTGCTCTTCTTTCTTTTCATCCATTGAATCAGGTTTACATAGCACGATATGCAGCATACATGCAGTGCTCAACTTTTGTCCTGATCTCCGAAATGGCAACCAAAATAAAGATAATAGGCTTGTTTTACCGTTTTGTTATGAACTGACGTTGTGATTTTGCTGTAAACTATCCACATACATAACAAAAAATTGTCTGGCAAATTCACACGACCACGATGGTATCGTTTCTCCATAGTAACAATATGAACTTCTATTAAATTTAACTCTCGTTTTACTTTGAACACAAATTTATTAAACAAAAAACTGGCAATAAAATACCACTCTCAAATGGGCACAGGTTATGACTGACGCCTAACATGTATGTTATGATACAACCCCTCTTACTCCCCCTCTGCCCTCCAATTATAATTGTTGGTGACGTGATAGAAATATCTTAATAATGAAAGAAATAGCCTTGGTTGGGTAAAACGTGGTTTCACTGGTGAGATTGTTCGTGTGTGTGTGTGTGTGTGTGATTAAACAGCGGATGCTGAAGAGTGTGTAAGTATCTGTGTGTATGCGTGTACACGTGTGTGTACGCACGTGCGCATCTAATTAAGCACCAGTGGTTTCTGACATAACACAAGAGAGTTTCTCTGCCTGTGCATGTTTGTGCTCGTGTGCAATTTTGGCTGCTCACGAGTGTATGCGTGACATTTGCTTTGCCAGTAAGCGAAGCTGAGAAGAATAGTGTGGTTACAGAAGAAATTAAGTGGAAGGACGCCAAATATTTGAGTAATGGTCCAATTTGTGTAGGAGTGCAGTTAATTATGTCTGCAATTAGAATATCTTCCAAAGATTTTTCACCCGTCACTTCACCCTCTTGACAAAGCGTCCCTCACAACAGTCACTCCATGATTCACGTGAGACGGCTTTTATAGTGCACCTGACCACTGATCTTTTTACTATCTCTGATTGGGACAGAGAAAACCCGTGTGGCTTTCAATGCCTCAAAAACTGAGTTTATATATATATATATATACAGTATATATATTTTAGCCAATTTATAATTATGTTGTATTTATGGCCAGGTATGTAGCCATAGTTTGATGAATAAATCGATACTATAAGGAATGATGGTAATTACCGTTATTGATAATTAATGGTTATAAGTGAATGTTATTAATGAATGCTTTGGCCGAGGTCACCAGATCTTTCAGATCAAAGTAATGTTATTATTTAAGTAATTAATTAGGTTGATTGATAGATTGAGTTTTCTTCCTTTTATTTAACACAAAATAAATTGATTCAAATGATTTATGAATGCGACAGAATTGTTGATTGTTTACATTGGAAATACTGTAATGTGTACACTTGAATTAATGTTTACAATATGACAATTAATAACGAGCGGCAATGATAATCTTTATATAAAGTTAGGTGAGTGATATTAAAAGGTCAGTGAGGCCTTGCACGAATGATGTTTACATGATGGTAACGCGTGGATCACTAAATGGTTTTTGAAGACCGAGGAGACGTTGAGGCGAAGGCATGAGTTGAAGGTGGAGGCGTGCTTGTCTTGAGGTTTAACTACATTTTTACGAAGGTAGAATTGCTATGTTTAAAAGAGTTAGCTAAGGATGATAGTACGTCCTATTTTGGATCTTTTCCGTTTGGGGGCTAGCAGCGAATTTTAATGGAAATTGGTATTACTAATGTAGTTTTGGTCACTGATTTCAAAAATAACTTTCTTTTTTTGGAGAAATGAAAAACAAACATGTTAGAGCACTTTAACTAATTAATGTGTTTTTAACGAAAATATCATAACTTAACCTAACCAATCGTCAAGGGCGTACAGTTGACCTAACCGGACATTCAATTGACCTAACTGGGTATTAATTCTTGATTTTTTCCTGCTACTTTTACAGATCTGCCGGGATCCTTCAAAAGACGTATTCTTCGTAAAATTGCACTTTTTACCGTTTGACCGACGCTTTTGGCAACGAAAGAACTGGGTATTTTTTATCAAAGGAACACACTTTCCGAAACTTAGAGCACTTTTTCATAAACAGTAGCAATTGTGACTCTGGCTAAATTTAATACAATCCTCTGTAACTAGTTTAAGTTGTTAAAACACATATTAATTATTTAAAGTGCTCTAACATGTTTGTTTTTCATTTCTCCAAAAAAAAGAAAGTTATTTTTGAAATCAGTGACCAAAACTACATTAGTATACCAATTTTCATTAAAATTCGCTGCTAGCCCCCAAACGGAAAAGACCCCCTATTTTAATTGGTAAACCAGATAAGGGTAACGGAATGGTTCAGGTTGTTCTTAATAAAACAGATTATTATAACAAAATGTGTACAATCATTAATGATAAAACTAAATTTGCTGAAATGTGTAGTAAACCAGTCAGTAATTAACTTAGAAGAGAAGGTAAGGTTAAATCGTATATTATGAAATTTGAGAAAAATGGGGAGGATTACTCAGTTCCGGGTTCTCAACCGAACATTTTATAATGTGGCCTGTCTAAAATCCATTAAAGGAATATGCTTTGTCGTCCTATTCTTTCGGCTATTAACACTTTTAATTATAAACTATCTAAATTTTTATTCCATTTTTATGCTCTTTTACCGTTAACGAGTTTATATTGAAAGACACGTTCTTGTTTGTTGAAGAAATAGTTGAGATTGGTGAGTCGGTGTGTTTAGTTATGGCAAGTTTTGATGTGGAGTCTCTGTCTACGAATATTCCACTGGAAGAGACTATTAATACTGGGTGATTACAAATGATTTTTTCGATTTTAAACATTTATTATGAAAAAACTAACAAAGCTACAGCGAAAAGCAAGATATACAAATAAAGAATAACTCAAAACGTTTTATTTACAAGCTGTTGAAGTTCAATATAAGCTCCTTTTCTGGCTCTGCAGATATCAAAGCGGTATTTTGTTTCCCTCCATACATTTTGTAGCATATACTGAACTTTTCAAACAGCTTCACGTATCCTTTCCTTCAAATGTTCCGAAGTTGTTGCCATTAGTGGAACAAAAGCTTCATTTTTGACAGAGCCCCAGAGGAAGAAGTCAAGGGCGGTTAGATCGGGCGAACAAGCCGGTCAAGGAATGAACCCCCCCCCCCCCCCCCACGCCCGATCCAACGATCAGGCTCATTCAACAATGTTGTAACCTCAAAAGGAGCCACAAAAGGAGCTGATATTGAACTTCAATAGCTTGCAAAATAAAACTTTTTAGTTCTTCTTTATTTGTATATCTTGCTTTTCGCTGTAGCTTTGTTAGTTTTTTCACAATAAATGTTCAAAATCGGGAAGACCATTTGTAATCACCCGATCTATGTCTAGAATTACGTCGAGAAAGTGAGTCAACTCGGCTTGAATTTGGCCAATATAACTTAAAAACTTTACTAGAAATAGTTACCAAAGATTGTAATTTTTAGTTTAGTGAGGAATAATATCCTTTTATAGCTGGGGTCGCGATGGGGGGACCTTTGGCCCGAACCCTAGCTAATTTATTCCTGTGCTTCCATGAGGAGAAATGGCTGGCTCACTGTCCGAGTGAATTTAAGCACCTCCTCTATCGTCGCTATGTGGACGATGAATGTACGACAAAAACCCCACAAGAAAAAAAAACCACTGACAAAACCTCCGGCGACAAAACCCCCGGCGACCAAAACCCCACCGACAAAACCCCCGAAATAGGGTAATGCGACAAAACCCCCACTCACAAAATAAATATATAATGTGTATTTAAATTCAAGGTCAAGGTGACAGAGTCTAGGTTATAGGTTTTGAGAAATTCCAGTTTCAGTTTCTGAATAAGCTTCACTGCGGCAGTATCTCTGAAATTTTCACCGCAAATTATATTTTCTTTCCGTTTTTACCCATCATGGAAGTCATTCGGAATAATAAAGGTGGCGAAAAGCTGTGTTATAATGGCTATATGTATACTAAAAAATCCACTAGTTCTAATACAAAGCGGTGGGAGTGTGCTAGAAGAGCAGCGTTTGGATGTAACTGTAAAATAACAACTAATTTAGAAATAACCGATATCATTTCAAGTATAGAGCATAATCATGAGAGAGATGAAGGATCAATAGAGGCAGCGAAAGTGCGTGCATCCCTCTATCAACAGGCCAAATCAAACAAAGGAAATACTAGTCGCGTTGTCGCGGATTCATTGGAAAGCATGACTCAAGAAGGAAGACTTGCTATGGGAAAATTAAGTACAGTAAAAAGAAATGTTCAAAGAAAGCGTCAGGAAGCCTTTTCTTATTCACGATAGTGGCATTGAAGCCAGGAATCGAGTCATTGTGTTTGCTACAGAAGAATGTATGCAATATTTAGGTAAGTCCGATATTTGGTTTATGGATGGAACGAAAATATACGACTTAACCTAACCAATCGTCAATATATATATATATATATAGGTATAACGTAAAGAACGACGCTTGTATAGGAGATATTCCGCGCAAGATGAGAGAGAGCGCACGAAACAAATTCGTTCTCTCTCTCTCTCATCTTGCGCGGGATATCTCCTATACAAGCGTCGTTCTTTACGTTAATTATACTGCGTGTTTGCAGTTTAAATGTATATATATATATATATATATATATATTAGGGTGTCTCTTATTGGGTAGTCAAAAATTGAAATGTTGAATTATTTTATCTGCGCCCCCTAAAATAGTTCCATTTAGCATCAAAACTAAAACTTGAAAGTTTGACACAAATTGGTTCATATTTAGGGGTCGCCCCCGGCTAATAAAAATGGTGACCATGGCATAATAGCTCCTGACTATGATTATGCTCATTATACACATAATTCCTTCCTTCTTTTTTTAGTTTGATTCGTTTTTATAAGTATAGGCCTTCTTATTTATCATTGATCCTTTTCTAACCTATCCTTGATGTTGTTATAATCCATCCTTTGGTCCTCAATCCTTCTTTATCCCAATCCTTTTTCTCCTATCCAAAATCCTTCCTGGCTCTTTTTTTATATACAATCAGCAATGAAGCATTGCTACAAAAAAAAACCATTAGTTTATTATATAGAGATAAATTCAAAATGCCAGTGCTATTTACATACTTTAATTACTTTAATTAGCATTATTTCCTTATACAACATTTATTTAATATACAATGATTATACAATATGGTGTATTTTAAGGTGCGACCTCATTGATGGTTATTTTTTGAGAAGAACAGTTTTTGATGGAACTGGGTGACTCTGGCGGTGTTTGCAACAATTTGGAGCAGGAACTGGAGCTGCTCTTCCCCCACTGTCAATTTCTTATTCAGCTCTTGAACTAAAGCTACTGCACGTTCTGCCCGGTCATTTACAACAGATAGAGCTGCAACAATAGCTCTGGCCCTTAAATATTCACAGTTGGATGTCCAAGTGCTGGGTGCCTTGTTCAGAAATCCTTCTGGCAAATTCAGCTTAGTAAAGAATTCTCTAGTATTTCTTGTAACAAGTTGGTGTAGTCCTTCACCAGAGCAGAAGGTCGATTCAGGAATCCGAGGACGCTTGGGTGGTCTATCAGTGGACTCATCTTCTAATGCCTTTACCATGCGTTTCTTTACATCTGTAGTAATTCGCTCATCAAAGAAAGCAAGACCAACTGCTTCTTCAGACAGGTACCATAAGTGGTTAGAGAGCTTTTTTTTAGTTGCATCAGAAATCTTTTTGTTAGGATAATTAATCAATGACCTCATAAGGAGCCAGTCATTAAATCGGGTTTCAATATGGAGTGAGGATGTTGTCCAAGCCTTCATATAGATGAGAACAGAAAAAAGGGAAAGATCTCGAATTCCTCGTTCTTCAGTCTTAGTCATCTTGAACTGGTTTCGAAAAAGCCACATCTTGATAGAATAGAGCGCTTTGGACATCCAGCGAGCTCGATGCATGGCACCTGGTGCACGAAACTTGATGCCTTTATTGGGGACACCTCCAAGAAAGATGATGGACAGATCCAAAAGTTCTTGATAGTCATCCCGTAGCATAGGTGCCTGGGATCTAGCAAACTGAATTAGTTCAGTTTTAGACTGGATAATTGCTTCTTTAGTAATTGTGTCTGTCTCACCTGTTTGGAACTGGCTTTGATCAACAGAAGTCCAATTGTCACGAAAACGCTTAAAGATCAATATCTCTGGACCAGTTGATGTAGATCCCAATGTTGCTTCAAATGCAGCTCCCAACAATAAATCTAAAACATGGCGTCTATAAGGCAAGTACAAAACATCATGGCCCAATTTTGCTTCGATGAGAGCACAGGCTCCACTATATTGACCCGGGTTTGAAGCTGTTGTATCGAAACAAATATTCATTTAATTGAATTCATCATAAATATGATGATTAATTAATTAAAAACATATGTTTAGTATACTTGACAACTGCTAGTAATTTCAAATATTAATTGCATAAATAATAGCTATATTTTATGAAATTTAATAAGCGGGGGCGACCTCTAAAAATTGTTCAATCCAAAAAACATTTTATATGTGATGTTTTTTCAACCAATGGAACTGGTTGAGGGGGCGCAACCTAAAAAAATCAACACGTCGAAAATAAGAGACACCCTAATATATATGCTGCAAACCCACAAGGAAAAAGAAAAAGAAACACGATTATAAGGCTACCTAACGAAGGCTGGGGGCCCTGGTTTTGTCGCTGGGTTTTTTTAGGGTGGGTGTTTTGTCGCCGGGGGTTTTGTCGGTGGTTTTTTTTCGTGTGGGGGTTTTGTCGGTGTTTTTTTTGTCGCCGGGGGTTTTGTCGGTGTTTTTTTTTTCGTGTGGGGGTTTTGTCGGATCTCCGTGGACGATACATTTATCTTATTTAAGTCACGCAATCACATTGAATTATTTCAAGAATATGTAAATAATAAACATCCTAATGTTAGATTTACATCCGAGATTGAGACTTTTAATTCCCTTTTATTTCTGGATGTTTTAGTTAGCTGTGAGACGGGAATAGCATGGACAGATACACGGCTGAGACTGGTGGTTTCTCTACTTCAGTATGTCTTAAACCCACAGTTGCAGCTTGGGTCATAGATTTGATTCATTTGCCCCGTTGAAATACAAGAAAAAAATTTAATTTTGAGTTTATTACACTGAACTTATGAGATTTGTTCTAACTTTAAGCTTTTTCACAATGAACTTGAATTCCTTAGACATTTTTTACTTGGAAATGGTTTTGGTACAAAACTCAATGATTATGCTATTAACACGTTCGTCTTCAAAATATGTTAATAGGCTGGAAGTAGTTGGTAGCGGCGTTGCTAAGAAAATAATCTATTTTAAATTGCGATACTATGGTCCTAATAGTTTCATCATTAAGAATAAAATGACTAAACTAAGAAATAGATTCTATCCACAAGTTACTTCGATGTATATTTACCTTAGATCGGAGATTGGGCTCGTTTTTTAAAAATAAATGATAAAATCCCAAGCAACCTGTGTTCTTTCATTCTGTATAAATATACATGTGACGGATGCACTTCGTCCTATGTTGGGGCAACTATACGTCAGCTTGAACTACGTATGGATGAGTAGAGGGGTATGAGTACCCGTTCTGAAAATAGACTTACTCACCCTTCATTCGCTAGCATTAGAGATCATTCTTGTGACTGTGAATAGCCTATAAAAACTAATCATTTTATCATTATTGCAAGGGGGTAATAAATTAGATTTACCCCCATTTAGAATCTATTTATATTTTTAAAATTAAACCCATATTAAATGAACTGAATCCACTTAATTTTCTTAATATACTGAGATAATCAACCAACTAAATAAAAATACATAACAACAACCACCAGCTCTGAATTTTTAGTTATTTTTCGTGCTATTTAAAGAGTGGACAATGTTCTGTGTCATGATTTTAATTTAGATTTTATTTGTGTATTCTGAAATGTTGATTATTATTAATTAGCGAATTACTTTTAAATGATTTTATATTATAAGGTAAGCCTTTGTAATTGTTTTAATAGTACTAATATTTGAACTTGCAGCCTCTCAATTATAGTTTCCATTATATATCTTGTAACTATTGTATTTTTCCCGGTTCTAACACTGAAGATGGTGAGAGCCTCACTGAAAGCTTTATTAAGAATAAAATGTTTGTTCAAGGACTTCGCTTGCTGTTACACACACACACACACACACACACACACACACACATGTCAAGGAGAAAAATGGTTTGTTCAAGCGAGGTAAACATGTATCTATCTGACCATTTGCTCCCTTCTCCCTCTATAATCGAGGAACATACAGAGAGACAAACAAATAGATAAATAGACAGATAGATAGATGAATATTGCTAAAGGAAAATAGAGCAACAACCCCAATTAATTTCACAATGGGAATTGTCTTGCTAAAGAGCTAAATTAGACACTGGAAACTGCATTAAAGCATATATTATGCATGGGACAATATTGCATAAATTGGCTAAAACTGGAGGAAATGGAGCGTTCTCATGATATATACAGTATATATATATATACCGGGTTGGCCAGAAAAAAGTAAGCTATTGCTTTTTAAGATTTTATTTGTTTTATTTTTGAAAAATGTGGAACAAAGATAACTAGAGTATATTAGAAACAAATATTATAAAGACATAAAGTGCTACATATAAAAGCAAATTATTTGTTTAAATAGTCATAAAAGCAAGCAAATCTTGACAATAGTAAATATAATAGTTGATAAAAGCAATAGCTTACTTTTTTCTGGGCAACCCGGTATATATATATATATATATATATAAGCAAACAACCACAAGGTCACGTGTTATTTTGTGATTCTAGTGCATATATATATATATATATATATATATATATATATATATATATATATATATATATATATATCAGGGATGACATTCAAAGTTCATTTCTAATATATATACCTATACCTACCCCTACTAAAATTTTATACCTTCACCTATAGCCTACCTATGATTTTTTGTTCAGCAGGAATGAGTATCAAGGACGAACGCCTGCATAAAACGCCAACCCTACAGAAGGCGAAGGAGATCAATGAAATCAAAGTCCAGAATTTTGGAGTTGCATGGACACTGCTTTTGAAAGATTGGAGGTCAAAGACAGGGCGGAAAGATGGATTGAGGAAGAGTGTTCCACGGTTCACCGGTTCAGTAGAGGAAAAAATTGAGAATAACCGATTAACCATTGCGTTAGAGAGTTGGACAGAAAAGGAATAAGAATGTGTCGAAAGTCGGGTACTGCTTGCTCTCCTTAAAGGAGGAGGCATGCAGTTAGTGTTCAGAAGAGCAGTGTTCGTTATAATAACGATTGTAAAGAGAGATTGAGGCTTTTCCAGATTATTCGATAATATATATTATATATATATATATATATATATATATGTGTGTGTGTGTGTGTGTAAAAAAATGAAATTTTTTTTTTTTTTTAATACATAAAGCTATCTTAGTAAAAGCAAATATTTTCCCTCATTCGAAAATTTTTGTCATAGATTTAAACAATTTTGGATGAAAGACGAGTCCAAATTACCATATTTAAAGAAACTTTCTAATATTGCCATTTAGTACGCTTAAAGCTTCAAACTTTTTAAGCCGTCATCATTCCTTATAAATAAAGAGATTTAACTACTCTAAAAGATCTTTTGAGAGAACTCCATCTTCAGAACTCGTCCTGATAATGGAATGTAGTCGTTCTTTTAGATCACTGGCTCGCAACGTGGGCGCCACCGCTCCCCAGTGATCATTTGAGAATCTAAAGTATCTTTTGAGAGAACTCCATCTTCAGAACTCGTCCTGATAATGGAATGTAGTCGTTCTTTTAGGTCAGTGGTTCCCAACGTGGGCGCCACCGCTCCCCAGTGAGCATTTGAGAATCTAAAGTATCTTTTGAGAGAACTCCATCTTCAGAACTCGTCCTGATAATGGAATGTAGTCGTTCTTTTAGATCACTGGTTCGCAACGTGGGCGCCACCGCTCCCCAGTGGGCATTTGAGAATCTTAGGTTTGGGGGGTGTGAGCTAGGAAACTGTAAAATTGTTAAATTTGTTACCTATTAATAAATCGCTTATCATTTATCCTGTTATATTATTATCTTTATGAGGGGGCACCAGCAAATATTAATGGACATAAGGGGGGGCTTCGGCCTATAAAAGGTTGGAAACCACCGTTTTAGACGAAGATAATTATATTAACAAAATCGATAATATTTTCTTTGATCCTCAAAGTTTAAAAGAGAAAAAAACATTTTAACTTTGTCCCCTCAGACTCGACGATAAATTGAATAGATATCTCAAAATCTTTTCAAATTTCTAAAGATCTTTATAATAATTTACTTTCATCAGAGTCTGCCCCTGGCATCTTTTATGGTCTCCAAAGTTAAATTTATGGTTTCATTTTAACTAATTAAACGACCGATGAATATACCGCTGCTAATTCATACAATTTTACTAAAAATATTCTCGCTATTAGTGATGCCAATATATTTTTTTCATGAGCAGTTTTGATGTCGAATCTCTCTGTACTAATATACCTATAAATGAAGCTGTTTATATATATGTATGAGCGGTTTGAGGGTGGTACAAGAAGACACAGATAAGAGATGGAGTTATATTCCGTTACGTTTCGGCACAAAGCCTCGCTCACACAGAATGATAACGTGAGTTAAACACACACTACTTAAATGCAGACAATCTTTTCCAAACCTACTGGACGAACATTCATGGCTTCACCTGATTGGCTGGTTACTGTTGATGCTCCTTGGTCCCGCCCCTTTCTGCTAACTTCACCATAATTTTTCCGTTAATTTGGCTAAACACTTTTTTGTTCTCAGATTTTGAACAAATTTAGTTTCCTTAGAAATTTTAAGAGGTTATTCCTGACTTTATATACTCTCACTAAATGGTCTGTCTTTACTTCGTAGTTGCTTTGGAGCAGATCTTAAAATTTCTGAAGAAACTAAATTTTTTCAAAATCTGAAAACAAAAATGTGTTTAGCCAAATTAACGGAAAAATTATGGTGAAGTTAGCAAAAAGGGGGCAGGACCAAGAAGCATCAACAGTAACCAGTCAGTCAGGTGAAGCCATGAATGTTCGTCCAGTAGGTTTGGAAAAGATTATCTGCATTTAAGTATTGTGTGTTTAACTCATGTTATCATTATGTGTGAGCAAGGCTTTGTGCTGAAACGTAACGGAATATAACCATCTCTTATCTGTGTCTTCTTCTACCACCCTCAAACCGCTCATTTGTCTAAATGGATAACATATATATATATATAATATATATATATATATATATATATATATATATATATATATATCATACATACAGACCGTGCATGGAACAAGGAACTCTTCTAGGAAAATTAAATCCACTATAGTCCGAATAAGTAATGGTAAATGACAAATACTATAGTTTTTTTTTATGATGCTAGCCCGAAGTGGGCAACGGGTCACTCGCAAAAAGGTCCCAAAATATAGCTTCCCTCACCAGCTATCTGCAAAACAGATAGGAGTCCCAAAGCTGGATCCTATCTGCTTTGCAGATAGCTGGTGAGGGAAGCTATATTTTTGTGATCTCTTTGCGAGTGACCCGTTGCCCACGTCGGGCTAGCATCATGAAAAAGAAAAAATTATAGTATTTGTCATTTACCATTAGTTATTCGGACTATAGTGGATTTAATTTTTTCCTAGAAGAGTTCCTTGTTCCATGCACGGTCTGTGTGTATCATGAAAAACCTCAGGGAACCATTCTGAGTTTATATATATATATATAATATAATATATATATATATATATATTATATATATATAATATAATATATATATATATATATATAATATATAAGGAATCACATTGTTTACAACCAATTTTATAGATAATGCCTGAATTATTGGTAGGTCTATTTTTTACTATGATATTTTTCACAATTTTAAAAATAGCCCTACCAATAATTCACTCAGTATCTATAAAATTGGTTGTAAACAATATGATTCCTTTAACATTGAACAGACGGGAAAGGATTTGCATACGCGTGTAAAACAGCATCAATATTCTGTTAGAACGGGACAGTCGTCCAGTGCCCTTTTTCTCCAGTTGTCAGAGTTATCCCACTGTATTGATTGGAATAATGTTTCAATTTTGTTTCACTCAAGCAACATTGTTAATAGAAATATTCTTGAGTCTGCCATTATTCAACTTACAAATAACTTTAACATTAGCCAGGGCCTTTTTTCGCTTGATCCTGACGGATTTAGACAAGAGGGGCAAAGTGCTAGTTTTTCCTTGTAAATTTGTATGCTCCTCCTACAATTTTTATTTTTCTATTTTATTTTTTGTGACCTATATATAGTCTCGAACTTATTTATTTCAGTGTTCCTGAGGATGTCATTAGACGAAAGCGCTTGAGCACCATTCTGTGTTTCCTTTTTCCTTCGTGGTTATTTTCATCATAAATATTATTCACGTGTTACTTTCGTGAAATTATATATATATATATATATATATATATATATATATATATAAATAAAATAGAGGTAGTTCTAAATTTTGAAATCTTACGAAACAAGAATTTTCTAAACTTTTAACTCGAGCAACCACAGATATGTCCTTTTTTATTTAACGGACAACTTCATAAACAGACTGACTCTTTAGCCATGGGATCGCCCCTTAGTGCTACCTCTGCGAATATTTTCTTATGCCATCATGAACATCTGTGGCTTAAACAGTGCCCCACCTTATTTAAGCCTCATCTATATAGGGGATACATGGACGATACTTTTCTTCTTTTTAAAAAGAAATCCTATATCGAATATTTCCTTAATTATCCCAATAGTTAACACAGAACTGTTAAACTTACCAAAAGAAGTAGAATTTGATAAACTCCCTTCCTTTCTTGGATATTAAATATCGCTAAAATGAATAACAAATTTACTACATCAGTATACAGAAAACCCACTTACATAAGACAGGGTACTAATTTCTTTGGTGATATACCCACTGTATATAAAGTTAATAGTCTAACGATCCTAATTTACTGTACATTTCATTTATGCTCCTCCTTTCTTGTCTTTCCACCATGAAATCATCTTTCTTCATATTTCTTTTTCGCCAACAATCTTTTCCCATCGTCAAAAAGTTTCTTAATAAGATCTATCAACCTACTTACAATACAATGTTCCGATTGTTCCCAAGACATTCAGTACTTTAACTTCGCTTTTTATAATTATTCAAATGTGAAACTACGAGCCCACCTGCTCGTTCTCCTTTCTTTGTACCTTCAGGTCGATTTTTGTTTTATATTTACGAGCACACACAGTATTAAATGTTATTTCCATCATAAAGAGAAGCTCTCTGATGCGCTCATCTCATCTGTTGTCTTTCTTTTAAGTGCGTTCGTTGTCAAGCGAACTGTGATACATTTGGGAGCATCTGCCGCCATTACAAATTCAGGATAAATGAGTATCGAGGAATTTCTAGTCATACTTCGCGGTTTTTAAATAAACCTTCAAAATTTCCTATAAGAGATCAGTGCCTCGCTGCAGATAACCTCGCTGACCCGTGCTCTTTTCCAAATCATAAACAACACCAGTAACAACCAACTTACGAAACTTTGCATTCTCGATTTTTTGCACATCCGAAAAGTTACAGTTCTGAGTTTGACATCATCATCACAGGATAACAATTTTTAAAAAAAATTTTAAGCCTTTTAAATTTTTAAAAGTTTTGTTGAACCATTGCTGCGTGCCAATATTCACAATTAGAAATATACTCGGTAATTTCTAAAGTAAGTTTCCATAATCAATTCCATTCTTTATTAATTTCATTGTACAAAGTGTTTTTATTCTTATATTTTTGTACTGTGTTTTACCGTTTCAATATTTTATAATTTTATAGTACTGAAGATGGCAAATTATTTCCGAAACGTTTGTCTGTGAAAAAAAGAATGATAAATATTTGGAGTTTCTTGTTCATCCTTATATATGTTACAGGGAATCTGTATAACTAAGAACTTCATGAAATCCCTAAAATGTTCAGGGATTTAATGTACGGTTAAGTCGTGATATTTTCGTTAGTTTTCACGAACATATTATGACTTAACCTAACCAATCGTCAAGGGAATACAGTTGACCTAACTGGGTATTCAATACTTTTCCCGTGTTGTTTTAACGAAAATATCACGAATTAACCTTACATGAAATCCCTGAACATTTTAGGATTTCAAGAAATCCCTGGTTACACAAATTCCCTGTAATATATATATATATATGGCAGCATGAAATGTTATAGGTATAAATGAAGAAGCAAAGATGGCGCAAATAACGAAGATTTGTCGAGACGATGTTTTAATTTTGCAATCCTGATGTGGAATGAAAGTGTGAAATCGAGTATGGAAGGAAGAAGAAGGGTAAGAACGATGTTGCTTTGCTAATGAAAGATAAGTGGCATGAACATATTCATGGGAGAGAGCGCCAGGTGAAAATAAGCATCAAAGGATGAAAACAATACCCACCTAAAACATATATATATAATTATATATGGGAATGAACTCAGAATGGTCCCCTGAGATTTTTTATGATACACACAGACCGTGCATGGAACAAGGAACTCTTCTGGGATAATTAAATCCACTATAGTCCGAATAAGTAATGGTAAATGACAAATACCATAGTTTTTCTTTTTCATGATGTTAGCCCGACGTGGGCAACGGGTTACTCGCAAAGAGGTCCCATAAATATAGCTTCCCTCACCAGCTATCTGTAAAGCAGACAGGAACCAGCTTTGGGACATGGATCTAGGGTTTAAAGCAGCCTAGCCCTGCTACATTTAGAACCTCAATATAAGCAAAAGACTAAAATATATAGTTACCCCTTCTTCTTTGATGTATCAAATCTGCGTAGAGGCAGCGAGTCTTTTGCTTATATTGAGGTTCTAAATGTAGCAGGGCTAGGCTGCTTTAAACCCTAGATCCATGTCCCAAAGCTGGATCCTGTCTGCTTTGCTGATAGCTGGTGAGGGAAGCTATATTTATGGGACCTCTTTGCGAGTGACCCGTTGCCCACGTCGGGCTAACAAAAAGAAAAAATATGGTATTTGTCATTTACCATTACTTATTCGGACTATAGTGGATTTAATTATCCCAGAAGAGTTCCTTGTTCCATGCACGGTCTGTGTGTATTATATATATATATATATATATATATATATATATTGTAAAAAAGGGCCTCCTTATGAATCCTCGAGTGCCAAAATGCATCAACCCCATAAGGCCATAAAGTAGTTTCATGAGTAAGGAAACTCATGCGACAATCCCTTCGGCTTACGCCCACTATAAAGACAAAAAAGTACCACACCCGAGAGCAAACGTTTGGATACCATGTAGGGCTCTAACTTTACGGCTTTAATTTTAAGGATCAACCACAGAACTCATATTAGTGAATTCATATTAAATGTTGTTATGAAGCTTCACTCATCTCATTTAATTCAGCCTTTAATAGTGTTAAATCAAAGTCAAAAAGCCATCCTGACTGACTGAATAAGATTAATTGCACTCGTCAGAAAAGCGAGAACCCACGAAACCCACCTATTAACGCCCGCCATCCGGAGTCATTTATTTTAAAACAAATATACATATCGTTGCTATGACGATCATCTGGGTAAAAACACGAGGTGGGATTTGCGTCAAGTAAAGGAGGAGTTATGAGGGCGATGCAATGGGTAGAAGTTCTCAATACTGCAATGTTGAAAAAGGGAGGAAGCAGGAGAAAGAGAGGTTATAATCCTCAGAAATGAGCTAACAACTGTATGAAATATTTACAGGCATCCAAAAAGCACCCATGCAACTACCGTGGTAATCTTAGGAAAAGGCTTAAATGTATGATTAAAAATATGCAGAAATTAAGCATATTAGTTTTACTTTTGATGAAAGTCTGTTTTGTTTACAAGAATTTTAGATCCAGTAAATTAGATAAATTAAAACCAAAAATGCAGAATTACAATACTGGCCAGAAAAATGGGACACTCCTTTCACGTAATCCTGTAATGAAACTAAGATCTATATTATATTTGGACTGAAAAAAAAATACTCCAGGGAAATGTTTGTATTTTATTACGTCTTGTGACTCCCTTTTGCTTTTAAAACCTTTCAACTTGTCTTGGCATCGACTCCACCAGTGATTTACAAATGTTGGTAATTTCTGGACCACTCAGCCAGCACTCATGAAGGCGAGTTATTTCCTTATTTCATGTCTTTCTTTTGTATTTGTCACTTCAATATTGACCAAAGATTTTCGATTGGGTTCAGATCTGCTGAATTTTCGGGCCAATCTAATACCTCAATTCCATTTTCCTTAAGAAATGTTTTCACAACAGTTGCTGTATGACATGATGCCAAATCTTGTTGAAACAACCATTTTCTGCGTCCAAACTGGTTATTAACAACTTTTCTTTCAATATTGATATAAATCTTTTGGATTTCATCATTCCATTCACAAAAACAAATCTGTTCCATGGATTCCAAAGCAAGACCAAACCATAACCTTCTCAGGATGCTTCGTGGTGCAAGACAGGTGAATAGTTGATTTCTTGGTACCCTTCATTTTCCTCACGAAGGACGTTCGAACTCCGGAAACCAGAAAATGAGACACCACTAAAAATTACCTGAGAAAAATGAAGTTAAATTCCATAACATGTCTTAAGAAAACACTCACTGTTCATAGATATACTATGTTTTAATTTATAAAGTTGATGTCTAGTATCTTATGCGATTGCGATATGTCTGAAATATTTTGGATCATTTCTGAAAATGAACCACAAATTTTGCTTGACTTTTTCTAAAAACGAAGTGTATATTCCTATCACCTTACCTGTTTTCAGTCGTTTACAGTGAAATCTTTGTACTTTCGTGCTCACTGCATCCTTTTTCGCACGCATCTTCGCTGTTAACAGCTTTTTAAAAAAGGTGGTCGAATGACTTCCATGCCACGTTCCTTAAGCCATCTTCTCACTGTTTTCCAGAATTTTTCACCCCAAAGCTTTCTTTGAATGTCATATGATGTCTTCCTTGGGTCTTTCCAACAAATTCTTAAAAGTTTTGAGTCGTCTCTTACAGTAGATTTCCTCTTTCTCCCCACTTCCCCACGGATTCTGTTTCGACAGTGCCACTGCATTTGTAATGCGATATGATTTGACACACAAATGCATGGTTTTCATATATTTACGTCACAAGATATCTGTCGAGTTGATTTTGCAGCATGTTTTTGCGAAGGAATCACCTTATCAGCGTCTTTGTAGTTGTTCCTGGTTATTTTTATGTATTGCTCAGTACATCCAATAACTAACGAGAAAACAGCTTCGCAAATATACTGGTAAATACAATTTTTATTTACATAAACTATACTTCGGTTCAGTGGTTGTTCAAGTCAGCATCGAATTAGAAAAGGTTTTTATGCACATTACCTTTAGGATGCGAGATATTTACTGTATGTGTTTACGTAGATTACATAGTGTCTTATTTTTTCTCACCAGCATTGTATAGTAAATAGACAGAAATTTTAATACTTAAATTATCACTGCTTTAAGTAATTGTTTCTTACCAGGCACCTGGTAAGTAATTGTATAAATATAAAATAGTAGTATCGTAGTAGTCTTTATACGTGGTCTAATATGGTAATAAGAATTATAAGTACTAAAACTAGTATTAGAAGCAAAATTTTTAAAAAGTTTTGTATGAACATCCATTGTCAATAATGAAGTATAAACTGCAAGAAAGATGTTAACTGCGTTGAAGGCGATTTAAGGCGTTCAACATCGCAAATGTTTGTCAGTCTCGATATTGTTAGTTCATAAAACGCTAAAAGGGTCGCTGCATGTGCGGAGATCCCATTCCGTCAATGTAAAATCACACGCTACTTGAGTTGTCACGACCCAAGTCGTTAGTCGTGAGTCGCAAGACGATCCTGTGTGCGGCTGGCCTAAAAAATGAACCTGTTAAGACTGCCAAGCATTTTTACACCATTTAGTGGTTTTCATAATTGGTAAACCATATTTCGGACTCCGGAGTGAAAAGTCTGTCAATAAATATTTAATCTCACCTTCTACTGGACGAATCTATTAATTAATTACTAAACAATACTTTATTAAGAGGTTCGTATAGTGTGACAAAAATACAAAGAGGGATGTGAATTTCAAAATCCAACGGAACCTCAGTTATTCTATTATTCTTATCAGTTTGCCGTTTTTCATTCGTCTTTCGTTCGGAATCTTAATGATTATACAAAATTCACGTTCCTGCTTCGTTTAAGAAAGGGTTAGAGTAATATATTACTAATAAGAGGAACGTGTCCCTATCTATCTGTCAGTTGCCCTTTTCATTTGGGGAATAGAGTCGCTAAACTTAAGTGAAAATTTGATCGCGACAAATATCACTCGCCAAAGATTCTTCCAATCTCTAAAAAAATTCGATATTGCCTCGAAATCCTTTCGATGTGACTTTGGTGACGCCGCAAACAAACAAGAATAAGGAAAGGAAAGAAGAAAGGAAGAATTAAAGAATGAAAAGAAGAAAAAGATAGAGAGACAAAGCGTAAAACGGACGCTCAAAGAGAAAAGGAAGAAAATAAAGGAAAGCCGAAAAGCGCATCACGACCCGCAATTTTCCTGATTTGAGAATTTCGCATAAATCAATCTTTTTTTTCTGAATTCATCAAATAATTTAATGACTTTAAAATCTTTGATTCAGGAGATCTCCGGATCTGACAACGTTTTGAGTGACGCTTCCTCCACTGATCAGTTATTGAATGGTTTGTTAGAAAACGAATTCAAGAACGTTCAAAAATTATACTCCAAGAAAGTTAACTAAGTTTTAAATCTGTCATTCATTCTTTATCTCTAATTTTGTCTATCTTTCCATGTGTATAGTTAAATAGTGCGAAAAGAGACACATATGTTCAATGTTCATAAAGGTGAATTCCTGAGAGGGCGAAAGATCTTACCTGACGGGCATTGGGTTGGCGGACGCTCTTGCTACGATGCTTGAATTCTGACCTTCAGAAACAGTTATTCTGTTCGCAGGAACAATTATCCAAATGGGGGAGTCTGAAAAGAAATTATTGACTCAAGTTTTAAATATCCGTTTAGGCCTTTTTGAAAGTATATATATATATATATATATATTATATACTAAAGTGGAGTAACAAGCTTGACCTTCGTCAGAATTAACAATTTGGGAGAGTGCAAAACCAGGGTTTATATATATATATATATATATATATATATATATATATATATATATATATATATAGAGGAGTGATCAAAAAGTATCGATAATTTTATTGCTACGGACAAATGAATGCAAATAAGAAATAACCGTTTACATATGTGAGTCTTCCTGCCCTCTGGCGTCTGCAGTCTGAAGCAAAATCTGCTACCATGAGACAGTAGTTGGTTGGAGCGCTTAAAAGGAGGGTGTGTTTTTGCAGTACGTATAAATCTCTGAAATGGAACAACGCGCGTTCGTAGACGAACGAAATGATTAAAACAGCGTTTGGAAATGATGCTCTCAGTGTAGCTAACGTTTACAAATGGCACAAAAAGTTTAAAAATGGAGAAACATTTGCTCGTACCAGAAATCGAATCTGTTGGGACATTTTCATCCGTACGAGAAGTGGAAGGGCGGCCACTGCGTTCCTTGTCTTCAAGCGATGTTTCTCCATTTTTAAACTTTTGTGCCATTTGTAAACGTTAGCTACACTGAGAGCATCATTTCCAAAAGCTGTTTTAATCATTTCGTTCGTCTACGAACGCGCGTTGTTCCATTTCAGAGATTTATACGTACTGCAAAAAAACACACTCCTTAAGCGCTCCAACCAACTACTGACTCATGGTAGCAGATTTTGCTTCAGACTGCAGACGCCAGAGGGCAGGAAGACTCACATATGTAAACGGTTATTTCTTATTTGCATTCATTTGTCCGTAGCAATAAAATTATCTATACTTTTTGATCACTCCTCATATATATTTGCTTTATTTTTATTAATTTTATTATACAGTCAAGAGTCGATTATCCGCACACCCTGGTTCCTGACTGTGCGGAAAATCGACTTGTGCAGATAATTGACTACCCCTAAAAAAATAGGCAATTAAATAAAAAAGATTATAACCATTACATTCTCACCTCTCTAAACGTCTCGCTACTTCTAACTTTTGTTGAATAGTTAATACAACACGCTTTTCTTTTGGTTCTTTTTCATCACCCGAAGGTATTTTACGCTTCTTAGAACTCATACTGGCAGTAAAAATAACGACAGAACAGTCTGTTTATTCCTAGCTAAGGTTTGTTTATGTTTTGATCGTACAGTGTTGCCAGAACCGCTCGTGCTTTCTCGCCAGCTGGGCTTGTTGGGCTTGTGCAAATGGCGCTGAATTTGAAATATGAACATTTTACTGGGCCAAAGAAAGTGCGGTTAATTGACGTAGGGATAATCGACTCTTGACTGTATATACTCTTTATTTTATATTATAACTGAAGTACGATAACACTTTAGAAGATAAAATCTGTCAGTCAGCATAAAAGAGCAAGAAAAGCTTTTATGTAGACTTTAACCTGGGTTTCCCATTTTTAACGCATTTAAGCCAACGTTTGACAGACTCGTAACCACTTTTTGAGAGAACCCTGTCATCAGTTTCGCCATTTTGGTAATTCTTTTTCTAGGTCTTCAATATCTCTATTCTGATATCACCTTTGTGTGTACACAGCTCAGAGAAAGAAGTTACAAAGCATAAGGCTAAGTGGTCGAGACGCCCAAATTACAGATCCCTGTCGTCCAATTCATCGATCTGGGAAGTTGGTGTTGAGAAACTCACAGACTGGAGTTGCATAGTGTGGAGCTGGCTGCATCTTGTTGACTATTACTTACTCAGGAACTTCAATCGTGTACAATTTTGGTAAGAAGATCTTTCAAGCATCCGCTGGTAATTTTCATCATTAAGATTTTCAGTACCACCATGAGACCTTTTGAAAGAGAACGAGTCTTCAGTGCCAATAGCTGAAACGACGCACCACACATGAAACGTGCGAATATTTGTGGTGTGTGGTGTTCTTGAACTGCAAAAAGTTCTACTTTCCCTAGACTCTGCAGTTATGCTGGTATACATGGCCTGAAAGATGAAATGTAGCTAGCCTCTTTACTGAGCCAGATTTCGCTCAGGAGGGTTCCTGTATAACATTTTTTAGAATCAGATTTATGAGTCAAAATATATTGAGCTTCCCTGAGAATGCATGAAATCCAAAGCTCTGCTAACTTAAGCCACGTATATCATTCCTAACAAATGAACATGTTTAGGTTGACTAAGTAATTTAAACCTTTATACCTTTTCCTTCCTCATATATGAATTTATATCAGTCATTTCAGTCAATTTCAGTCAATTTCGATCAGTTTAGTTGTTTAAGGTTTCAATAATTAAATTTTCAAATAAAAATTACAGTTGAAATCGTCTGGAAATTTGTTCTAAAGACACCTGATATTATGTGGAAAAAAATTTAAAACATTGGTATTTAACCTTTTTTCTCACTGTTCCCCCTTGAACTAGCCAACAAAACGTACTTATCCCCTCCCCCCCCCCTCATTCCCCTTTTTAAATGGCAAATATGAGAAAAGGAAAATTAGGAAAGACTAACAAAATTTTAGTGAAACCATAACTCAACTTTTTTTTTCTGGACATTGTCGCCAGCTTGTTACCGCCCGGAAAAGGCCAAATTATACTTAGGTTAAATACCACCGATTTAGAGGAAATCATTCCAGCAAAATTAAATTAATCTTTACCCCTTCGACTTGGTCTTTTCCCAAACTTGACCATTGTCATTTCGTTCTTCGCTCAAAAGTGAGAAATTCTGAGGTGGGCGGAGAATCTCAAAGAAGGCATTTCTCAGTTAACCTTGGTTTAGCCTTGGTTTTGCTTCCGCCCGAATTGTTTGTTCTGACGAAGGTCAAGCGTGTCACTCCACCTTAGGCCTACAGTTTAACGTGAAATCCGAACTACGCCCCACCAGCAGTCCAACGTCTTAAACACTAGAATACTCAGGGTACCCATTTATCTACCAACCAATTTCTTTATTGTGTGGAAGGATGAACAGCTGGGTTTTGCTGCGCGCCGCCTGCCGTCACCGGGTCTCAATCCGGTTGCCGATGGATTCGTAGTCAGTGACGCTAACCATCTATTTTTGTTGCATCCATTTTGGTTCCACTTATAAGATTTCCCCCTTTAAGTTCGATTTTTCCACAGAAAATACCCTTCGACCCGCAATTGCATCACGGTACAGTATCTTTTGACCCTTTCCCAAATCGGAAAACTTTTTCCAAATCGGAAATTTCGACTCGGAACAATTCCATTTGACCACATCGGAATGCGAATAACATTGAATGGAAAGTGATCTTCCGAATTCTCACCTCAAAGAAACAAACAGATCCATGAAAATACTGTAAATTACTTAAACTAATTAAGGATCAAACGTTTACTGTAATGGATTCAGTAACTTTGAACCAAAAAAGTTTGTCTTTTCCTTTTGAAAAGGAGGAATCTCTCAATAATATATAGTAAAAATTTATCTGAAAATTACTAATTGAATTTTCCAAATTCAAAATAAAACAAGAGTAAAATTAATCAGCCTAAATTTGAAAATCATGGTCAAACCAGTGAAGCTAAAATATAATAAAATTTAAACCACAAACTCAATTCATTCAAGGATTGAACGAGAGAAAAATGTAGACCATTGGCAAAGCGACTTCGTCCTGCCACTGTTTTTCTCTGCTAAAAAATTCAGCTTTTTTAATGGAATAAATACTAAATAAAATACGAAGGAAGATAATTTTAAGCCATTCTCCATAAAGCGGAATTTGAACAATTCATTTGTTTTCATTTCATGTTGTGACTTGGACGATTTGGATGAATTCAGGTTTTGGTATTTTCTCAACTTGATCGTGGCGTGCGTGATGGAGGAAGAACACTTAATTCTCTTCCAGTTTGTTGAGAAAGAATATGGAGGAAATTAAATAGGAAAATACGAAAAAGAAAATTGATCACCGTGATACAAAGTCAAAATTAAACTTTGAACAAAAATGTTTGGTCCCCTCTTATTTGATAATGATAATCCTTATTGGCAGGATATAGATCCTGTACATAGTACAATATTCTTGAAACTAATAAGCGGTAAGATAAATCAAACCAACTAAAAAACAAAACAACTAAAAAACAAACCAACTAAAAAACATGACGAAAGGAGATAAAAAATAAGACACGTACTGAAACAAGTAATAATAATAACAAAAAAATCCTACCTACTGCTAAGTCTACAGAAATAATGATTTGATTCTTCGCGTTAGACTGTATTGGACACGTCTTGTTACCACAGGGAGGCTCGGAGCGTTTCGGTTAGCGAACATTTGAGAGGCTGAGCATCTTGGAGGTAACTTATGAGCAGTCTATAGGATCTGTTGTAAAGCAAAGATCTTTTTTTATAGTTAACCCAAAGTTGCTGCCCATAAATATTAGTGCAGAAAGTACAGAAGACTCTCTGAATAATTTCTTATTTACCTATCAACCTACAAATATACACACATACGTTCATATGGGATGAATTTCATAATTAAACACGTAGAATGAATGAATGATGCAAACCCACAGGGATACGTTCATATATGTGTCTGTATGTGTGCGTGTGTGTGTTTAGACAACTGGGCATAAGTGAGGTCGAGTGTATAATAATTCACCTATGTAGTGGGGTAATTTTATTTTGTGATGTAACACTTTTGGCATCTCAAAGCATTAAAATTTGATAAGTAAGGATCAAGCATACAAGGTGTATACAAAGTCCTTTCCCGATTATAAGCTTTAATTACATGAAATCCAAAGAAGACACCGTAATGCTTTGTTTTGTGTGTTGTTGTATAACACATCAAGGTTTTTTCCTGTCACTGTTTGGTGTGGATTAATGCATGATAGGGTGATAGGCCCATTCTTCTTTGCTGAAAAGAATGTTATGGCACAAGTGTACCTGGACATGCTTGAGTTCTTTGTAGCCCCCAATTTGGAAGACCTTCAATCATCCATCATTTTACAGCAAGACACTGGGGTTTGTTAGTGTGTGGGTTCTTGAACACTTTTCTCGGGAGATGGATCGGGCGCGACGGGCCGGTGCTAGGGCATGGTTATGATTAATCAGCTAATCAGTTAATCATTGTTTCCAATTTAATCATTAATTAATCAAAAAATATTTTTAGAAAATGTTGGGAAGTGATTAATTTTCCTCATAATTTCAGCAGCATTTTACCTTAAATTTTGTAATGTATCATTTGAATTTGGTACCTTTTTGCATGTATAAACTGTCTAATCCGCCCATGCCTGATTTTTTGAACTAAAGCAAACGAAATATTTGAGCAAAATGTCTTCGGTCTTATCTCACGCAACAGAAACAATAAAGCTCTTTCTTACTCTTTTCAGAAGTATCTAATTTTTAATAATTTTAATCAGTTAATCATTGATTAATTAGAAAATTTGATCATTCATCACTTTTTCCTAAAAATGATTAGTTAACCATGCTCTAGCCGGTGCCATGGCCTCCACGATCCCCCATATCATGCCCCTGGACTTCTTCCTGTTGGGATATGTAAAGGATTATGTGTACCATACTTCTGTTACTAACATTGACATTCTTCGTGCAAGGATTTGTGATGCCATCAACAGTGTCATGAGAGATATGCTAGCGAACGTATGGCGTGAACTCTAATTTCGCTCGAATGTGCTACGTGTAACTAACGGCACACATGTTGAGATTTAATAAGAAGCATAATAAACTTGATGTGTTATGCAACAATATGCAAAACAAAGCATCACTGCGTCTTCTTTGGATTTCATGTAACTAAAGTTTATAATCTGGAAAGAACTTTTTGTACACCCTGTATACTGTAATGATAACGGACTCAAACTTTGAACAAAAATTTTTTGGGTAATATTCGTTTTAGCACACATCGCTGTTTTTCGATTAAAACATTTTTATAGTCAATTTTTAGTCGTTTTGTACGAATCTGACATCCGTTTCCTGTGCAAATGTGTAGTTTTTGAGATATCTTCACTTGAAAATATCTAGTTATTAACTAGTGTTTTCACCATTTTTTTTTTATTTTTTGCTCCTCATTTAGTAGCCGTTGATTTTTTAGCTCTTCATTTAGTTATCAGCCACACGTATTCGCGATCCTGTGATCTTGATTTTGAGGTTAAGGTTAGGTTAGGTTAGGTTAAGGTTAGATTAGGTTGTTATTCAATGGGGAAAGATGAAAATGTTTTTCTGGTCAATTTTTAGTCGTTCTGCACGAATCTGATATCCGTTTTCTGTGCTATATCTTCAAGTGAAGATATCTCAAAAACTACACATTTGCACAGGAAACGGATGTCAGATTCATTCAAAACGACTAAATATTGGCCAGAAAATGATGTTTTCGTCGAAAAACAGCGATGTGTGCTAAAACGAATATTTACCCAAATTTTCTCTTTCTCGTTTGGGAAGGATGGATCTCTAAATACTGTAATATGAAAAATCGTCTGAAGGAGGAAGATATGCAAGGTGGTCCAGAAGTCCTGCCTCATAATGGCTATTCTAGCAATACTGTACTCTCCCCCAATGAGGCAGGACTTTTGGACCATCCCGTATAAGCTGAATACACTCATAATGTGAAAAAAAAAATTAGTTTACAATTAATAAGTCCACAAAAAGGTAATTATATTTAAAAATTTACAAAATTACTAGATGTTGAGGTTAGGTCTGATTAGTCTCTTGGATGTAAACAGAATAAGATGATGAGATCCAAGTTTGGTTTCATATAAAAAAGGATTAACCATCAATTTCGATAGCAGCTAAAGATGGATTATTTTTTAATCTAACTTGATATGACTCAATTGTCTTCACCTCAATAAGTGATCAGTTTAGTTAAAAACAAATGATTAAATTCCTTCAGTCTCTAATGCAACAGAGAAAACATTCAATTCACATATTTTACCTGAATAGTTCTCAAAAATTGGGAAATGTTTCTTAGAGTAAAAACTGTAAATAAATTCTTAACTTATTTTTACAAGAAGCTGCTTAAAGAGAACAAACGTTTAATCAAACGAAATGTGTCGACCAAAGAACACCGCTCTGATGCGGGTTTCCTCTTTATGAATTCGGTTGGGAAAGGATCAATATAAAGTCCAGTTCGACCCTCCGAGGATGAAAATTATAATAACGGACGATCGATTCAATGAAAGCCTTTGGTAGCAGTTTAGAGTGATCAAGAATTGGTTTGATGATTTTGGCAATTTAAATCAAAATTATGAAGTGATATTGTGGCGTTCAAATTAAGTTATCATCGATGAGGGCAGAAATTGGATCTAAAGGGAAAGGAGGGGAGCAATATGTTCCGCTTCTCAGTAATTTAAATTCGCTCATTTTGAGGGGAAATTGTGGTCATTTCCCAATTAATTTATATTCCAATAATTTGCATAATTTTTGACCGAGTGGAAATGAAAACTGCCTTCAATTAAATATGATTTTAAAGTTAATTTTATGATGTTTGATTTAAAAGTTTTATATTTACACCAATTACTTCACTTCCTACGGATATATTTCTTCAAAACGCATAAAAGAGAAGTAACTCCATAAGTTTTGTCTCACACAGTTTTCGTACATATGCGAATCTTCTATTGATGGAAAGGCAACAAAAAATGAAAGGATTTCTATACAGCAATTGCGTCGGGGTGGGTGGGTGGGTGGAGACTGGAGAGGGGGGGGGGGAGATTTTACGCTGTGTGTGCGAGGGATTATTTGAACGATGTTAGGAAGTTATTCGTTAAGGTTAAAAAGTTTATTCAATTTATTTTCCTTTCATCTTGATGCCCAAACATATTTATTTGGAAGTTAGTTCGTTTAGCTAAATAAAGAAGTGTGTGTGTGTGTGTGTGTGTGTGTGTGTGTGTGTGTGTGTGTTTTCGCAACCATTTGCGAGAATGTGATTTTTTTAAAAACAAAAAAATGCCGCTTAATTGTTGTCAACAAATTGTAAACAATAAAACAGAGTTTATTCCTTGTTTTTGAAAACTTTTGAAAACATCTACTTTTCCTCTTTTTTAATTATGTAAATAAACAGAGAAGCTCTTCGAGGGTGATTTCATTTCTAAAAATGGTTCCTTCTTTTGGCCACCTTTGTTGTCTACCGTTTATTTCAGATTAAAGTGTGTGTGTATATATATATATATATATATATATATATATATATATATATATATATATATATATATATGATACACACAGACCGTGCATGGAACAAGGAACTCTTCTGGGATAATTAAATCCACTATAGTCGGAATAAGTAATGGTAAATGACAAATACCATAGTTTTTCTTTTTCATGATGCAAGCCCGACGTGGGCAACGGGTCTCTCGCAAAGAGGTCCCATAAATATAGCTTCCCTCACCAGCTATTTGCAAAGCAGACAGGATCCATGTCCCAAAGCTGGATCCTGTCTGCTTTGCAGATAGCTGGTGAGGGAAGCTATATTTATGGGACCTCTTTGCGAGAGACCCGTTGCCCACGTCGGGCTTGCATCATGAAAAAGAAAAATTATGGTATTTGTCATTTACCATTACTTATTCCGACTATAGTGGATTTAATTATCCCAGAAGAGTTCCTTGTTCCATGCACAGTCTGTGTGTATCATAAAAAACTCAGGGAACCATTCTGAGTTCATTCCCATATATATATATATATATATATATATATATATATATATATATATATATGTACAGTATATAATGTTTTGGGTTATCCAGCCTCCTTCGTAACATCTGAGGTCATATGAATAAGGGGACCTACAGCTTTACGTGGAATTCGAACCACCCTCTAACAACGAAACATCTTAATTACTGAAGTCTGAAGT